>JAUBOC010000002.1:10707191-10719559 GCA_032275365.1 Anablepsoides cearensis
ACAGTCTTCTACATGCTTTGCAAGTGGGAAAACCTGAAAAATCAACAGTGTATCAAATACTTGTTCTCCCCACAGTACTTACTACACTTTAAGTATATAAACTCAAACTATATACTTAGGGTGAACTAAGTATATTTGAAGTTGTCCCATTTTAGTATTTAAAAGTATACTTAATAAACTTAAAGTTGTACTTTAGTACAACTTAAATACAACTAAAGTACATTTAGTATTAAATTAGTTGTTCCAAAATAGTACTCTTTAAGTATACTAATGATTAGTGCGGCTTCAAGTACACTTAGTATGCTTAGATTTAATATACTTAGTATAATATTTTTTCACCTGGGTGCTCTGTTGGTCAGGAGCTTGGTTGCGGGCTGGGCTCTATAGGGAGGAGCTTTGTGTAAATAGGCGGTGCTTTGTACCAGCACACATGTAGGCAGCTCCACTACAGAAGAGTCAAGGATTTCTCAAACACATGAATGAGTCAAAATAACACTCTCGGTGTGTTTTTGTTGAGGGAATGACATAATAACATAAAATAAAGCTCAAAAAAGTTGATTTGGCATAACCCCTTCCCTAAAAATTTTAAAATATATTATAAATTTTCTGTATATAAAGCAATTACTTACATTTGGGCATGTTATTTCAAGCACAAACTTCGGAGAAACCTCACGGGACTTACGAGGTTAATTATTTGAATCAGGTGTGCCAAAGCAGAGAAAAAGGTAAAACATGCAGGAACAGGGTTGAAGACCTCAGCTCTAGATGAAAAGCAGCGAGCAATATGCATTGATTCCTTCATTTTTTTATGTATATATATTTTTTTACTGTCATCTTCAGTTCCTATAAATGCACTTTAAGGGGAGAAATCCGCTCTCTGATTCCTCCATCCATCCATCTAACCGAGGCCAGCAGCACATTCTGACAGCTTCACTGGCTCAGGAGCCAAGCAAACAATGCTGCTCTGACAAGCGAATCTCCCCGTGTCGGAATCTCATCTACTTAAAGCACTATTTATTCAGCACACATCCTTTTAATGCTGAATCTTGGCACCGGCGCATGAAATCCAGCACCTTAATTCCATTAGCTTGTTACTTCAATAAGTCCCAATAATCTAAACCTAACTGCAACACATGCACTGACTCAGGAAGTACACAACCCGTAGCTGCTCCCTCAGGGCCATTTTAATAACACTAATAGCCTTTAAAGGTTGATTCATTCTGGTGATATTAAAGCAAATGGCAGCATTAACCTGTTGGCTGAGACTAACTGTGGTGGAGCTTGATCATATGGAGGAGCTAAAACCTGATGGCAATATGAAACGCAGCAGGGTTTTGGGTATTTAAAATAATTACATTACAAAAACGCACCACTAGCAATTCCGACGCTTTCATTCTTCAGCTCGCGGCTTAGTTTCCCACCATCCTGAATGAAGCGCCTTATACTTGATCATAGTCCACACAGGGCTGGGGCTATTGTTGATAAGAGACTGAAGCATCTCTTCAAATGGGGCTTAGCGAGTGTCATTCAAAGGCTCTACACTTCTTCTCAAAAGTGACTCAGCTTTTGTTGGTCGAGGGGGAGGAGAAGAGGGTCCTTTTTAGACCCAGATGCCCTTGGTGGGAAAGAACAGATAAACTGGCAAAATCAGGGGGGTGAAAAAAGAGAGAGCAAAAGAAAAAAGGGGCAAAGAGAAACTGAAAACAAAAGGCATCGATCTATAAGGAGAGGGAATGTGGCAGTAATAAGGATATTAGGAGCAGAGCAGGCATGGAAAGGCAGGAGAAAGTGTGCGCCGGTGGGTCTGATCCTGCGTGAGCCGATGAGATGTGTGGCGGGTGAGGAGGGGCGAGAGATAAGAGCCGAAAGAGGATTAGGGGCCGTGAGAACCTTTGTTGTTGTGATCAGTTAAAAGCACTGTGGCGCTCAATGATCCACCTGACCACTTCAGCATGCTTACAGCAGCAAATCTGCATGTGAGGGATGACTACACACCATCCCTGCAGCCCAAACCAGCAGAGGTGCCGATGCACAAGTCTGGATGGTAGTGGGAGTTTTATTCCAATGTCTAAACAGAAAAGTGGCTTTTTTTGAAGGAAAATATGCTAAATGACTCAGTATATGAACATATTACAAACTAGTTTATTAACATTTGTAATATTATTTGTCCTTTTTGAATGTTTTGTTATTTATTTTATTGATATAACTAGGGATGCACCAATATGAAAATTTCAGCCCATATCGATATCCGATATAATTATTGCTGTTACGGCCGATAACCGATATTTACAGATATTACACAAACACACAAATTATATTATACATGTACACACAAACACACTTGGGTCTTTTTTATACTGTAAATAAATGACTAGACCTCTGACATGGCTCCTTACTTCAGTTATTCCTGGCTGCACAGCATCAATATCCCTAACAGTTGTCGCTCAACCAACCATCTCCCCTCCCAAAACAGAAACACAAAACTAAAAAGTGGGAAATCAATATCGGAAGTTAATATGGGCCCAGTTTTAAATATCGGACCGATACCGATATTCTAAAAAATGACCAATACCGGCCGATACCGATATCAATACCGATATATCGTGCATCCCTATATATAAGGCCAGATATAAAAGACCTTAGAGCACATGTGTCAACCTCAAGTACTGACTTTCGTGTGGCCCGCCTATGAGCCATATTTAACTTACTTAATTTAATATAAAAAATAGATTTTAAATTTTTTAATTATAGTTAAATGCAACAAAGTAAAGAAATATAAATGGTCAAAGACCACGACACTTGTCTGGCCTCTCTCCTGTATTAATGTCTCAAAATCAGCTGCTTTAAAGCCAGCAATGACCATGGACTACATAAACTACATCTTTGGTCGATCATACATGGGAATTCCCTGTCGGAAAGTGGGAGAGTTCAGAATTCAACTACTCACCACAATTCAGCAGTGAGTAAAACTCTCTTTTATTTTTAACAGTATTTCTGTAGTATTTGTTTCACATTTAGTCAGTTCTACACAGAGTACTTTTCAGTGTTTATAAGAGGGTGTGTTAAAACACTGTTACTATGCAGGAAATACCAAGTAGAGCTCAGTTCTTGTTTGCTAGCAGTGCTCAGACGATGCTCAGCCAAAGCAACGAGATAAGGAAAGTGACGTTTAGTTGAAGTTAAACACGAAAAGTGAAAGTTAATTACAACTGGCTACAATAACCCTCATGTTGCCCTCAGTATAAGTGAGTTTGACACCCCTGCTTTAGCGAGTACACTAATGTTTGACCTTAGCTTGTTATTGTATCCTGGACAGGTTAACAGGATGCTAAGTAAACCATTTTCATTGTGAGATTGTGGACTCTTTTTTTTAATGCAACACATTTTTCACACTTGCTCTGTACAATAAGTAACGCTTCAAAGACAGTGAAAAAGCATCTTGGCAGTGATGTTGTTAAGCTGTCAGCTTGGAAGGAAACAGACTGCATTGTTTTCCTGTTCTAACGTTAAGAAAAATGCTTTTTGTATTGGGGAAAAACTGTTTTTTTTTAAATGGTGCATTTATTAGAGATATTTCCACTGACTGAAATACAAAACAAAAAATTAAATAGAAATGCCAAAAATAAAACTGAAAAAAAAGTGATATTTTAAAAGCATTACAAAAACACATCTCCCAAAACATATTTTCACAAACAAAAGCTCTTAGGAATGTTTAAAAGAAATAATTTAGTTTATTGCCACCACTGAAAATGAAAGGGTTTTTGCCTGTGTATTCTTTATTTAACAAAATATTCATGACCCACTGGATAGATTTATTCGTATCTTTTAGTAAATTGGTTACATCTGCATCGGATCTTTTGGTGCCGAGCTTTTTGTTTTCATTCAAATTAACATTGTTTCATTGAACAGTCTTATATTTTGTGCTTTGCTGTTTTAGTTGCTACACTAATGTTCAACAAAAGCATAAAAGAACACTATTCTGTCAGTAATTTCAATGCAAATAGCTCCTCAAGTGGAAAGATGTTCCAGCAGCAGACTTTAAGAAGAAGCCATCATTTACCTCCGAAGATGCGACACAAGTAGGAGTGGTCAGAGACGGAACAGGACGCCACAGTGGATCAGCCGCCTCTGGTCTCTTCTCCATTTTCACAGAAACAAGCAGGTTTCCTACATTAACTCTCTCTTCCCTTAATGTCGTATAAATAGATAAAGATTGAGTAAGAGCAAGACTGACTGCGGTTAGGAGGAAGTGAGCTCTTCTGCAACTAAAATCTAAAGGAAATGAAGCTCTCCTAAAGGGTGAACTTCTCTATGCTTCTGTCTTTTGAAAAGTTTGAAGCATAAATTAAGATAAATAATATTATTTGAGAGCATTACTACATTACATTAACTGTTTTTGTAGTTCTCAGTCCGTAATGTTGCATAAATAGATTTAGAATTAAAGCAATCAAAGTGGTTTTAGCACATTTTATGGAGTTTTCTCAATTTTAAATCAAACTTTATGTTATAGAACTAAAGTATAAAGAAAAGTAAATATCCTATGATGACAACTAATTTTTATCTTTAGTTTTTCTATTCTAATAGTTTCAAAGACCTTATGTAATTAAAGTTGAATATTTGCACTTATGGTTAAAGTAAAGGTTTACAGGTTGTCTTTATTTTTCTTTTGTAGCACATTTCTCAGTCTGGAAAAATGTTCAAATACGCCATGAAAGGTCTGAAGCTACAACATTTTGAAAAAAACCTATTATCCACTAACTAAAAGAACAAGAACTCAAACATACAAATAGGAAAGTGGGCAAACACACTACAGCTACAACAATTGTACATGATGGAGTTTTGGCTAGAACCGACTGCACAGCAAACAAGTTAATTAGCATGTAGCAAACACCAGCGCTCCCAAGACTGAATGTTAGTGTGATTCATGCTAAATGGCTCAACATGTAAATCCAGCCTTTTCAAACTTGTGTAAACATTTAAACATGGAATGTTTCAACATTATGGCTACCCAACATCCAAAAATAACTTTAAAAGAAAACTAATTATTACAAATACACTTTATAGAAAACAATGCAGTAACAGCTTGTATAATTACCATCAATTGCATCAACCTCTATTTGAAAAAGCCTTTAACTCTTGTTGGTTTTTCAGAAGGTTTTCTAATGAGTCATGACAGAAATCACCGTAGATGATGCTCCTGAGAAGCTTCTCTCCCTTCCTTCCTCTTCCTTTCCTGTATTGCTTTCATTATCGCACCCAGATTTTTTTATTATACAGACTGAGAGCGTAAAGATCGGTGCACAACAATATGCGAACATTCAGAGAACGTGTCTACGCTGCCTGATCAAGGCGTACTTCCTCCAGGCCATTACAGCCACAAAGAACCGCCTGTGTCTCTGCGCTGTCTTCTTCATGCACAAAACATGTGCTACCTCCTTCCACGAGTTCCCTGACAACTCTTCACACCATTTATTTGACTACCTTTATAAGTTTTGTGGGAACAGTTGTAAAGATGGCTTTACTTTCTAACAGTCTCGGCCAGCTGAAAAGTTCTGTCCAATCACATCGTAGTTGATGCATTCCCCTGTGAGAAAAACCTTGTGCACAGATCAGGTTCCCAGAGTTCACACAAACACAAACACTATCATTGCACCAATAACCTGTTTGGATGCGGTGAAAAAACGTTTCATAAAGCAGTTATAAATGTGCTGCTTTTATATCTTTGTTTCGCAAAGTTATAAAAATAAAAATAAATTACTTGTTGGCTGCAATAATATCAGAAAAACTGCTGACCAAGTGATGAGACAAAATTTAACAGAAAATGAACACGGTCTACTCGTTAAGTGCTTACTTTTTGTGTTTATATTTTTAAAAATCTGGGAGTAAAATCTTTATTTGAAGGAAAGAAAATGTTAAAAAAAAATTAAAATGTTTGTATTCTTCCACTGTTTTCTAAAGAGTTGATTTTTGCAAGTTTTTCTCCATCATTTTTGCCATGTTTTTATCATCATGGTTTGCTCCTCAGGATTGTCAAAGTTTTTAGAAAATAGAACGTGCTGCGACAGAAATGTGCCGAACCACAGCAGCTCTTCGAACGTAGACTCCACAGAGCGACTGTTGGACCCACAGCACTGTGTAACCACAGAATCCAAGAAGTCTGACAACTCAGTGGTATCAGAACCTAGTTTCAGGTCTCTTAAAAAAATTCTCAATTCCCCTTGGAATAGAGGAACCTGAAAAACTGCAGCCTGGGATTTGAACACCAGGTTCATCGCTGCACTCATTGACCTTTCTGCACCAGGTGACGTTACACTATTACTGCCTGCACCTGATCCAGCCCAACAGCATCTGACTGAGAGGTCATTAAAACCATGGTGTTGACACTGACAGTGCTCTGTAACACGGCTCTCTGACAGATAAGCCATCCCAGCTTCTAATATACGCCCAAACATCACCTCACCTCTGCACAGAAAATTTGATTTCCACAATCATCCTCCGACTAGGATCCGCACAGTCCTACTCCCTGTGTGGAAATGGAGATATGCAGATATCTGATTACGGGGGCACAGACTACTCGCTGCAGTGACAGCTGTGCCGCAGTGATAGGTGGGCGAAACAGCTATGTTAACGTGTGATTGCGTGCCAACGGGCAATATTGCTCTAAAGTTACACTGCAGCCAACTTTTCCACATTGCCAACTGGTTGTCACACATGTCCAACTGATCTGAGTGAGCTGAACTCTGAGGAAATAAGAGGAGTTTGAACTATTTTCATCGACTAGTTGCCGGAATTTTTCACACGGCGGCTGCAGGTTACAGCATCCTCCTCCATTCCTCCTGTCTCACCTCCTGCAGCCAGCTGTGTGTTGTAGGGAGGAGGAGGTGGAGGAGGAGGAGGAGGAGGAGGAGGAGGCCGGCCTCCAGGGAGGTTTGGAGTGGCCACTCCATGACCAGCCTGGAAGGCACTCAGGCAGCCATGGTGTCTTTTGTCTCTCCGTCCAATCTGGCCTCCTCGTCTCCCCCATCCTCCCAGGCAGCGCTTCGATCTGCTCCTGCTGCTGCCTCACACGTGACCGCGCGGAGCCGGGGCCCTGCATGGCTGTTGCTCAGAGAGCAGAGAGAGACCCATCTGTACCTCAGGACAGAGTGAGGACAGGCACAAAGAGACCAGATGTGTTCTAGTCAAGGTCCAAATACTGGTCAAATCCCAGTTTACCTTGATTGAGTTTCTCTTTTGATAAAGAGAAAATTTATTTTGTTTGAATATTTTACATCTAAAATGATAGTCTGGTGATTTTCAAAGTAATGTTCTGTCAATTAGTCAGTGCCTTATGAGCACTCACATCACTATAGAGCACAGTTTGTCCATTAAGCTAACGGCTAGCCAAACTGGCTTATGAAACTACTCAAAAATGCTAATCTGATGTAAAAGAAAGCTACATTAGTTTCATTATATTAAACCTTTTGCATAAAACATTTCATTTAGTTATTCAAAAAAGGTTTTTTATGTTGTTGTTGTTGTTTTTTGTCTGTTTACTTTTGTTTTGTTTGCTCTATGATGACATCACTGCTCATTAGGTTTTTATTTACTTTTAATATTTGACTGAACATAACTTCAAAAATCACCAGACTATCCCTTTAACTAATAAAAGATTAACGTCATCCTTCTATTTTTTCTCTCTCTCATCATTTAACCCTGTTGTCCAACAAACTATGGATGTTTAGGTGTGTATGCCTTTTAGATTCTATAAACCTTGATTAAAGTTTAAAAGTTGGTTTTAACTTTTAGAAAAGTTTGTAAAGCGTGATTTGAGAGTTCAGTGATGGTTGATGGTTTTACACTCAAACACAAGAGAAACCACTGCAAGGAGGTGCTGATGAGATAAAGGGTTGGGTTTTCTTGAAGGAATGCATATGCACCACCTTTCGTGCAATATTTCCAAATAAAATAATGTTATCTTGAGAACAGCACTACAGTCAGTTTTGTCTAATCTAATAACTCTCTGTACAATCTCATAGAAAATTGTGAAACTTTGCATGATTTGTTTGTGCTGGGATGTATGGAGAGTGATTCTCAGCCACACCAAATTTTAGCTCAGTACTTCTAAAACTGACCTGATTGGCTGTGAAGACCATTTTAAATTGAGTTGCAAATAAAAGTCAATCAGCTGTAGACATATAATCAATGACTAATTCCCTGAAGTTTCAGTAAGATCCAGCCTGTGATTCGTGAGACATTTTGCTAACAGACAAGACATAGTTGTCAATAAATAATGGCAAAGTTTCAAACACAAACCTCTTGCAAAAATCAGCTACTGTCTAATGCACAAGTTGCAGATAACTCTCAGCTACTACCACATCAATTTTAATCTCATTAACTGTAAAATTGACTGAGTTATACCCATTTATGTGTTTGTTAAGATTGATTTGCTGCTGCGGCCATCGTTATTCGGGGTGACTGCAAAAGTTAATCAGTTGTAGATGTACATCTGATGGTTACTTACTGTGAGTTTTATTGAAATCTGTCCAGGTGTGTTTGAGATATTTTGCTAACACAGGCAAAAACATTATCCCCTTTCATCTAAGACAGTATTAATAGAGCTAAAATATTCTTCAAAAAGTGTTAAACTATTATCATTGGTTGCTTATTGCATTATTTTATTTTTAAAATAAAAACAGTTGCATTGTTTTACCTGAGGATGCCGCAGATTAGGTGTCATAAAGAGTCAGGCCCACATACCACTGCTGCATGTTGTTTAAGCATTTGAGCTGGAGAAATTCCGCTGGTCCCTGAACGCACCACCACACAGGAGAATCCCGCAGAGACCCCAAACCCGTCCCCCTCAGACACTCCTCCGGCCCGGGCCGCACCTCCCTGCGGGTGGATCAGCTGAGGAACGCCTTCGATTCCCATCCCCGAAACCCCGTCTCCATGGAAACCGCCTCGGCGGCGCCGCGAGGGCTTGGCTCGAGGGCTGCTGTGAATGAGCTGACGTCACGGCGCCAGAGAGTCTGCTCCAGAGAGGGAGAGAGTAGTGAGAGAGAGAGGAGAGGATGAGGAAAGAAGAAGATGAGAGGCCGCCGCTGCTGCTGCTGCTGCTGCTGCCGGTGGGGCGCTCAGATCCGCACCGACGTGCTCTTGCGCCAATTCATCACCCGCCTGTCAGGCATCAGTCAGGGATGGGTCCACAGCTGTGGGAGCGACGGGAAGAAGGGGAGAAAATGGAAACATTCTCTCGCGCCAGATGTGGACACAGGCTGCGGGAGTTTCAGATTATATTAGAAATGCATAAAAACGCACAGCGGAAGGAGAAGAGAACCACGCGTAAAACAGTGGCACAGATGGTGTGTTTTTTTACTGGATATTTTAAAATGAATACAAACATCCTGCAAAACATCGATCTGGTTAACAATAGACAAAATAAATGACTGCACTTTATGTATTTATCCTAATTGTGAAGTTTTGCAACTGTTTTAAAATTCAAAACTTCACAATTTTCATTCACCTTCTTAAAAAAATAACACTTTTTTTGTTTTCAATATTCAGCTTTTTTTATAAAATCAAATAAAATTAATATTAGAGCATCCCCAACAGCTTTCACCTGCTTCTAAGCCAATTTGTTCGTGGAATATGTCAACTCCATGAGAGGAATGCGCGTAATTCCGACAAATGAAAAAATAAAAATAAATAAGTATCGGTTTGTTTTAACAACTTTTTTTCTTTTGTTTTTTTTTTTTCTTTTTTTGGGTCAGCTTTTATAACTAGAATTCAGATCAATACAAGGTGCGCAAAACTTTTCAGAATGCCATATGTTGCAGATTATTTTGCGCATATCTCCAACCTTTATGATTGGGTTGGAGACGTTCTTTGCGCCAATAATTATTGCATAAAAATGTGCGTAACCATAAAATCCTATAGGATAAAACTGTTTCCTAAGTTTTTTTTCTCTGTCTCTCTCTCCGTCGTGTGTGCGCGCGCTCAGGAGTCCGTGTCCTCACACCGGATTCGGGCTCATTTGAATTAGGGATGATCAGACGCGCGCCTAGTTCAGAACCACAAATAAAACCAGGAGCGCGTGTCAATATCATCTTATCCACAAGATAAACTCTTACAGATGTTCCTAATTTATCTTGACACCTCGACTTTTGAGCCTTCAGTAAATATTTCTAAACGCTGTGAGGCTGCAGGATCTAACGTGCAGGCGTGCGTAAAAACGCGCATCATTAATTTTCTTGATCAGAAACAGGTAAGGGTTTAATTTTCCAAATTGCCCACCGGAGCTGCTGGAGCGCCCTGCCTCCAACAAGCGTTGCCACTGGTAACGTGGTGAATAAGGGGCGGGGTCTGGGCCCGATGAGCCTATCCGAGGGGAGGAAGGCGTTGAGCGACTCTTTGGCCGCTCCCAATGAGCGCGTTCGGTCCGCCCGTGTCACGAGCGCAGGCCGTTTCCTATATAAAGCACACTGACAGCTCGATAATCCAGTCTGATCGCTGATCGTCTAACCAAACCTAGGACTTAAACGAGACACGGAAGCGACTAATCGAAGCCGAAAAAAAAGAACCAGCCGACAGGATGAAGGCAATAAGCCCCGTGCGGTCCTTCCGGAAAAGCAACGCCAATTTCTCGGAGCACTCCTCAGCCTTGGGGATCTCCCGGAGCAAGACCCCGGTGGACGACCCGCTCAGCCTGCTGTACAACATGAACGACTGCTACTCCAAGCTGAAGGAGCTCGTGCCCAGCATCCCGCAGAACAAGAGCGTGAGCAAGATGGAAATCCTGCAGCATGTTATCGACTACATCCTGGACCTGCAGATCGCGCTGGACTCCAGCGTGGCGCTCACCAGCCTGCATCACCCAGCGCGGACGGGGCAGCAGACTCCATCCAGGACCCCCCTGACCACCCTCAACACAGACATCAGCATCTTGTCATTACAGGTAATAACACTGAACACACACACTCACACACACATGCAAGACTGAACAGTTAAAATAATCTCATTGAGCGCAGAGGCAGCGCGTCTCTAGCGCACAAAATGGCTCGTTGGGAACAGAAAATGGCTTTTTTTTTCTATTTTCTTTCTCCTCTCCCTCCCTTTTGTTCACAAGCACACTAGAGAAACACCTTGATGGGGTGTTAAAAGACTTTAACATTTTTATTTATTGTTTTGGCTTTGTGTGTTTGTTTGTTTTCAGTCCCCGGAGCTGCCGTCAGAGCTGCTGACAGATGACAGCCGGACTCTGCATCGTTAAAGCGGTAAGTAGGCTGTCCTCCTGTCTTCTGCTGCTGCATTCTGTCCCTCAGCCTGTCTCCCAGTCTGCTGGAGCATTATGGGCTAGAATTACCTCCCTCACCGATCCGTTTGTTCCCCCTGCTGGCGTCTCGCGTTGCTGTAAAGATCCCCCCTTCTCTCTCCCTCACCAATGTCTTTTTTTTTTGTTTGTTTGTTTTTTTTTTTTGTTTTTTTTTGTTTGTTTTTGTTTTTGTTGTGGTGGAAAATGCGCACCTCGCGGCCCCGCCAGATTCTCTTGACCGAACGCGAGCGCTATGCGCTCCGGGGGCTGCTGCTCGGTTTTAGTCAAGTAGCAGTCGTCAGGGGTGGATTATAGCCTCTTGTGTCTATAATGAAGAGCATCTGCAACAGGAAAATAATGGCTGTTTGGATTACTGCTACTACGATGTCTGCACATAATTGGTACAAGAAGTGGGAAGGCGCCAGCTGAGCGGCAATTACGTTGATTCTTCCCCAGATTGGAGGCTGAAAGTTGTGCGAAAAGTGTGTGTGTGCGTGCGCGCGCGGCCCTCCCCCCCCCCCTCGTTCCCATCCGTGTGTGTATGTACATCTGGAGCGCAGGGTTTGCTCAGTATTGGGAGTGTTTGGTTAAATGTTAAAAAACTGCGGCTTCCTCCCTGGCGCCAGTCTGTCCGGATCTCTGCCCTGTTTGCATTTTCTAAACACGCCTTCTCTCTTTTTCTCTCAATCTTTTGCAGGTGTTTGGTCAAGACGCAAAACACACACACACTCTCCCTTACACACACCCCCACACACATACACCCATGCGCACACAGGACCTGAGGAGCAGGACTTTACCCGCCCCTCCACTCAGTCCCTCCAGCCTCTGCCCTCCAGGCCTGGACTTTTTTTTTTCCCCCTCATGACGCAGAAATCAAGAGACTTTTCTTTGGCTTATTGTGGGACAATCTTTATGTGATGTGTTTTCTGTTTTGGACACCTCGTTAATATTTAATTTAAGACTTTTTTTATTTTTATTTTATTTTTGTGAAGTCCTTTCTGGAAAAATGGAAGGCGCGTTCTGTTCCCAGCATTGGGAGGAAAAAAAAACCTGAGGATTTATTCTTGGGGGGGGG
>JAUBOC010000002.1:10795779-10806260 GCA_032275365.1 Anablepsoides cearensis
CCCCCCGCCCCCCCCCCCCCCCCCTCTCTAAAATGCAGAATGAGAAACTGCACCGAGCTGCAGAACGTCGCTGAACACAGATTGTTACGTCAGGATTCTGTCTCTCTAAAAGCAGTGTGGCGAAGAAGATTAAAACCTGCTTCGAATCTTGGCAAGAGCCACAACAAAGGATTTAGGAGCTCACAAGAGATCGAATCATTGCTCCAAAGTTGAGCCATTTTATGCTTATCAGATGTGACGAGCCTCTACCAGACTGATACAATTTGTTATCGTCCAGATTATAAAATTACACAGCAAGAACGACATTATCTTCTTATCAACAGACTCGTGTTAACAACGTAACCTCCTTACGTTCCCCAGGAGAAATCACTTTTCTCTCTTTTTTTTTTATTGCTTGTTTAAAGATGGCAGCCAGTCGCACTTAGCATTGAGGGAAAGAAATTAATTAAATGGACAAAACCCCACAGAGGGCAGCAAATTAAAAACAAACAGGAGACACGCTCTCGTTAAAAAAAAAAAAAAAAAAAAAGCAGAATTCCCAAGATGTGGCGGCTTTGGAGAATTTGTCGGAGGCTAACCTCCTCTGAGTAAAGCCGGCAAAGACTGTGCAGACAAACGAACGCACGAACAAACAGGCAATCAGTCTTAATAAAACAAAGATGTGTCCAAAAAAAAATTTTTTTTTTTAAATGGGCAACTTAAAAACATCTGCTTTCACTCCTCTGTTGAACCTCCTCTCTGACCCGGGGGGTTACATTAAGGTGAGCTCCGTCACTGATAAGCAGGTCTGAAGGATAAAAGCCAAGCTGGGGGAGAAACGTTGGCAGAGGCGACAAAAGAAGATCTGTTACCAGAACAAAAGAAGCAGACACTAACTGTTACAAACTACAAATCCAATACGCCGAATCAACAGAAGACTGAATGGAAGTACAGCAGCGGACCACCTCCACTGAAAGACCAGCATCTTTACATCAGAGGGGTTACACTGAAATGACCACAGGAGCCTCAGGAAACACATCAATGTCCTGATAGATGATAAAAAAAGGCAAAGGTGAGACATTCATTTAGTGTTTGATTGAGCTGTTAAATCAGACCGGCAGACTTTTTTTTTCTTCTTTATTAAGAGGAAAGGAGTAGAGCTGCATGATAAATTGCTTGATCACCACCGTCACAATGTATGTGTGAAACAGTCCCACTGCAGGTCCTCTGGTGTTCAAGGCTAATTAAATCAAAGAGTTATCTACGGACTACACTGAACCAGAAGTCTACTCAACGGTCACGTTACAGCTTTTATTTTGACGGGCGACTTTGTGTCAAAAAAAGCTAAACCTTTCATTTTGCTTTGAAATTTCCGGGAACAATAATTGGCAAAGTTTTTTTTTTTTTTTTTTTTGGTGTTTTTCGTTAGTTCTCGAGCTGTAGAAGAAGACAACAAGAGTCTTGATGAAAACTAGGAAGATGAGCAAATTTGCAGGTAAATGGAGGAAAAGAGATAAAATATGGTTATATTAAAGCACAACGGAAATAAAAACTGTCACACTAAGGACATTTTAGACAACTTAAATTTCTAATAGAAGTCATATATTTGATCAATATTTTACCATTACAGTATGTTCCATCTTTAGCATAGATGTTTTTTAAAGTGTTCATAAGTTGTCTAAAACGTTATAGTGATAGACACTGATGCAACACTTTAGGTGGTAAAATACAATTTGCATTTTTATGATAAAAGGAAACATATACTCAGGTCCCACAACAAATATATCGCAGGGTTAGAAAAAAATTGCAGTGTCCGTTTTTTTTTTTTTACATCATTCAGACTTAGAAGTAAACCAATATGCTTATTTGCCAACCACTCTGCTGTCTATAATATGCAGCTGGAAATATGTTGGAGCTAGTTAAACAGCACTGCAACCTTCTTCATCCCTAAATCAACCAAAAATAAAAATAAATTCTAGGGCTGCTGAACATTATAAAAACCTGTTATGAAGTAATGACTGTTGCAATAATATGATTAAGATGTGTAACACTTAGCTTTGTTATCATAAAACTGGTTCACATTAGGGTGGAGATTTCCTCTACTGCTCCTGAGGCACCCTGTGGTCCCTGTCGTGAAAAAGATGAAGTGCAACCATCTGATGGTGATCCTTAGCTCACTTTGTCAGAACAGAACCAGCAGATTCAGTGAATACTGAACATACTTATGTTTAAGGCAGTGGAAAAATCTGCACAAACGGGTTGTTTTAGGTTCTTCGGTGAGGGTCAGAGAGAGCGAGGAGTGAAGTCAGCACATCAAAGCTGTACTAATGTTCAAAAAAAAAAACCTGCTTTGACAGGCCCCGCCAGGTCATGATCCAGCGAAACACCTGTTTGCACAGGAGCATCCAGATGCCAGAGCAAGGGGAACGTGAGTTTTCAGGTTGGTCAGGTTCCCCCGAGCTAATAAAGGCTAAATTAACACGACAAATTCTACTGATAACAAGGCTGTTCATGGCAGAAAGTCACGGCCCATTCAGCTGGGTGGTTCATGAGGTATGTGAACTGGTTTGTAAAATATCTAATGAAAGCGGGACGCTCTCATTATGGCGTCTGTACTTGTGTCTGAACAGCTGAACCTTCGGGCATTTGGAAGCTGTAACCAAAGGATAAAGCAGAGTCGTGGGGGTCGACTTTTGATTCTCCCATGATGCCACGAAAAGAAGCAGCATGTCTGAGAGGTGAGCCAAACTGCAGTAATTCAGAATCAGGGTGGCACTCTAAGCATAAAATTCACGTCTTTGATATTAGAATGAGTGAACGTTGTTTCTGTGGTCATAGAAAACATACAGGAAGTTTGATCTAAATTAACATCTGCGTGTTAGAAACAAGAAAGGCTGACTGTGAGGTTGCAAGATCAGCTTACGATAAAA
Organism: Anablepsoides cearensis; assembly: GCA_032275365.1. Lineage (NCBI taxonomy): Eukaryota > Metazoa > Chordata > Actinopteri > Cyprinodontiformes > Rivulidae > Anablepsoides > Anablepsoides cearensis. Next base: position 10,798,689 of record JAUBOC010000002.1, read on the forward strand.
ATAATATTGTTCGCGTCGCAACAAACGCTTGAGTTGTTCTTGAGTAGCTTCACGTTTGTTGACGTGGGCCCACCTAAGAGGGCGACAGAGCAAAGCGGGTGTTTTTAAGGCAGTCAGAGACCACCAACATCTTCTTCTGACACTGTCTCAGAGCAAACCAACTTCCTCCCAGACACACCTAACACATCAGGTGTACATGAGAAAGTCACATTGGAAAAATGTTTGGTATGTGGAGAAAAAAGGCCCATTGGGATTTGAGCACACCCAGGACTCGGCCACTGAAAGACAACCTGAGCCCCTTTAAAACTCAAACAGGCTGACACATGTTCACCTGAAGGGTTCAAATCCTCAGTCACATTCTATGTTTATTTCCTAAAATGTGCTCTGGGTGGATATTAAGAAAGTTAGTTGTTGCTGTATGAGTGATTGTGATCATTTCATAAGCTGGAACTGATTAACTTTCAAAATAAGACTACTACACATTTGTTATTTCTGGGCTGCCACACCTACAGTTACTCAACACATTCCCACACAGTTTCCCACAAAAAACTAAAATAAAATAAAAAATCAAGTATTTAGCTGATTTACTTGAATTATCACATTTGACATGACATTTAGAAGTTAATAACTTGTGTGTAACTTAAAAAAAGTATTTTCTTACACTTTAAAACTAAACCATTCAATATCAGAATACTTGAGCTCCGTTTTATGTCAAAATCCTTAAATGTTTTCTGTTTTTTTTTTTTTATTATTATTATTATTTCTAAACTAAATGCACACTGTTTGGGGACAAGTCCTGTAGAACATTTAAGTCAGATCTAACTAATGATGCTTTTTGTTGGTGTCCTGGTGAAAAGTAGACCCACAGATTCCTGACCCCATTTGAAACACCTCTGGATTAGGTTTTTGGACATCAAAAGGAGAAGACAAAGGGCATTAGCTCGATTTGCTCATGATGACAGTGATTCATCATCAGGAACTATTACGTCTTATACGAGGTAAGCGCGTCATTTCCACGGGATGTATTAAATTGTATAGAAATAATTGATTAGAACAATGATTGCGATTATTAATGCGCGGTTTGAGATGATGTAGTTCTGTGAAAACACGTACCTGGTCAACGGGGAGATTTATAATTTCGCTGATGGGCTGCAACAGAGTGGATCCGGTACAGGATGCTGTCGTTTGGGGAGCCATGCTTGAATGGTGTCTGTAAATCCTTCCTCCCCGGGTAGCTTCGTTCCCCTCTGCCGCCTGCGACGACAAATATACCCCCGACACCTCCGCCGCTGCTGCTGTTTTTGCTATGGACAGGGGGGACGCTTGTCACCCACAGCACGCATGCGACAAAGAGTACAAACTCAGAGCGAGAGCAACACCCGCCCCATCTTTTCTCTTTCGCTCGAACGCGACTTCGCAGTTTTAGCTAAGAGTTTGTCAAAGCCGAATTTCGATGGTTTATATTTTATAAATGCTAATGTTAAATTAATGTTAGGACGCTGTTATCAGATAATAAAAATATGTCAATAATCAACTTTGCAGGTACTCCTCTTGTGTGCATGCGCGGTGAGATCGCAATTGACACAGCTGATTGGATGACGCTTCCACCGTCGTGAAAAAAGCCCACGTTACATCATTTATGCTAATCGCTAAAGTGCATACTAATCCCATCTAATGTATTGCGATGACTAATCCACCCCGTTTTTATAGACTCCGTTGTTGCTATTTTTGGGTGCGAACTTTCTTGATACAAGCGAACCTTTGACCACAATGAAAATAGTGTCGGCGCGGAGGGATGGCGGCCCAGCCCTCTGTCATAACCATCTATTTTGACCTAATGTACAGAGAAACAGACCTCCCTCCAGCAGCCACAAGGTTATAGAAGATATATGGATGTTAATTTTGCAGTCTCTGCGGTTAGTTCGAATTAAAATAACATAAATATAATAATACCAGATGCCATTCCTTTCACATGTGTTGTATTCCACATGTGAATGGAGAGAAAAACATGACGTCAAAGCGGCGTAAACGATTTGTACTGTGTTCACGTGCCACAGCATAAATCTGCTCTGCAGTGAGCAAAACCTGAACTCTATTTGGACATGAACTCTTAGATGAAATGTTTTGTATAATCTACATCTTTGCACTGTGTTGTGCATTACTTTATAGTTTGGTTTTGTTCCCCATCACAAAAAGCAAATAAATATGACGTCACTTGCAAAGTAAATAGCGAAATCTGTTATCATGTGTGCTTCGTATGTCGCTTTGGGGGTGAGTTTAAGGTCAATGAGCGCCATCTAGCAGTTTTCAATTATTGACATACTGCATAATAAAAAAATAATCATTATATTTTGTTTATTTGCAAAAAAAAAAACAATTTTTTTCAATCTGTATTATACATATTGTGAGTGCCCTTTTTACTGAATTAGCTGAGTTCTGTTTAGTTTGGAGCAGTTCGCCACAGAGCTTTGCGCCTGCACGCAGCGGCAACTAGAGGGCAGCACAGGAACAGCTCCTCTGCTCTGACTGCAGCGTTGTTGGTCTTTCAGCTCAGCTGAGGCTCAAACCTCTACTGCGAGGTGGACTGCACTTGTTTAGTCATATTCCCAAACCTCTTTAACTCGAATAAATAAAGCTAATAAAATTAATCTCTGCAGCTCGTAAAGAGATTCACTGAAATAACGGGTTTGATTTAGCTGTCCGAACTTATTGGTGTTTCTTCTATTGGATTTATAGTTTCCAGAGCTACATGGGGCAGAACAGCTCAGTGTACGCTATCATAAGCATCTAAGGATGGGATCTTAAATTATTTAACACTAACTTGTGGATGTTTTTGAGGCCGTGTTGTGCATCACAATGAATGCACAATGATCCTATGAAATGTTAAAGAACAGCTACATATTCTGAAGACAAGAAAAAAACTTAGAGAAATACATTTAAGAGTGGAAAGTAATGACATATTTGCGAATTTTGTCAATAAAAAGACTTCATTAACTTATAAATATTTAAGCTAAAAATGCAACACATGAATTGAATATGTAAATAATTCATGCCAAGGATTTCTAAAAGCTCCTTTCACTTCTTCATATCATCACAATTATGTTCCATAAACCCCATTAATCATTCATAACTACACGAACAGAGGGACAGTCAGGATTCCTGCTCCCCCTCTGAGATTTTCAATCAGACCCAGACCCCTTCCTTTACTTGCCTCTCTGGTCCATTTAGAGCAAACGCTGGACTGAAAAGTCTGTGCAAATCGGTTTGAAACAGCAAAGCGAATGGTGACTCTGTGGGTTAAGCACTCATTCATCCTGAGGGCCAGGAAGTGGAGCCCAGTTGTGATAATCTTTGCATTCAGTCCTCTGCTTCCTCTTCTTTTAGAACCTCTCTCTATCTTAGCCTGAATAGCAGTCGTTTTTAAAAGCTGATGGCTCTCGCTCCGAGCTCCTTATTTAGTCAATAGTCCATCTTTTTGCTCTCAGTTTTTCCACCTCCAGGGACAAACTTTTTGTTTACAAAAAAAAAGAGAGAAGGCGAGTATCTTTGTGGTTTTTTTGGGGGGAAGGGGGTCGGCCTGAAAGGGCTTTTATTTTTTCTTGAAATAGAACAAGTCCTCAGAGATGCTCTGTTTATTTACCACCACAATCCTCCATGTCTTGAGATTATGTTCTCTTCCCCCTCTTCTGTTTTCATTATTTTGGATCTGCAGCAGCGCCTGCAGACACAGAGGCCGTTATTTACAGACCTTTGGGGTGCCTCTGCTCCCCAGTGGAGCAGCTCTCAACATGCTCCAGCTGTGCAACCTGAGGAAACCATCCATGCTCTCGCTCAGTTACAGCTTAGAGTTACCAGTTAGCCCAACATTCATGTTTTTGGTCTGTGGGAGGAAACCAGAGAAAACCCACGCATGCATGGAGAGAACATGAAAACTCTACCCGGAAGCCGGTATTTGATCCGACAACCTTCTTGCTGAGAGGCAACAGCTCTACCAACTGAGCCACCGTGCAGGCAGTGGATGCAGGAGTTCATATAAAATAAGAGTTGTAATCTGCAGATATGTGTGGTTGTACAGGAACAATGGTCCTGAATGTTCCTCTCTGCAGAGGAGATTCAACAACAACAAACTGCTGACACATCCATCATTTTCCCACATCAACAAGGCATTTTTGGAAAGCGTGGAGTCAAATTTGTTCCCATCATCCTCCTTCAGTGGGAGAAGCAGCAGCTCTCTCAGCTCTTTGTTTTATTTTCTGCGCAGGGTGGGGCACTTCTTAGTTTGTTTTTTCTTCTCACTTCCAGTCTGACTGCACATTCTCCTTCAGTTTCCAGTGTCAGAAATGGTTTGTCATTATCAGCCTATAACACTGCACCAGTGTAAATATAGATCACTGCAAATAGTTACTGGCCACATTTAAAACAAAGGTTTTGCAGAATCTGTTTGAGCTCAGAGTGTTGGGAAAATCAATCCAGCTACTGCCACACTGAGGTCAAAATCTGACAAATTGACTGAATGGTGGAATTTTTTTTGTGTTTTTGAGGCCAGTTTTAACACCTGATGCTTGATAATAAAGCTAATCGCAGACTCAACCAATAACTGGAATCCATTTATGCTCACTGGTTTTATAAGATGACAAACTCTTCAACTAAATCTGAACTGATCTCAGTCACAAGATGTCTTTTTTTTACTCTTCCCCACAATGTACAGCACTGCTGATGTTTTGAATCTGCTCAGATTATTTTTTACTATAAATAAAATCTCATTTACTCAAAATGAATGAAGCTGACAAACTAAACTCACTTCACGTACATTAGTATTCCCAGGAGGACACAGTCCACACTTTCTCCTCTTTATTCTTTAAAGACAGGACAATGACTCACTTGTCATCTCTTAACTCACTGGATTAGAGTTTTTTTAATTAATCACATAATTGGAGTCATACAGAGCAGAATGAAAGCGCTCTCAAGGTTCACTTACATCCATCCACGTCTGTCTCCAGCCTTTATTTCATCACTTCTCAGTGCAGCTACTTGAAATGCCTGAGGAGCTCTCAGCTCATTTGTTAGAGTATCAGAAGAAATGCAGGGCAGCCTGGGAATTAGCACCGTAACACCGGGTTGTTTAGTGAACCGTGGAAACAACAAAAAATGGGTGAGAGGCTGCAGAGTTGCTGATTCAGTCTCAGGCATGGAAGAACTGCTGAATGGACCTAATGAGAACACAGGTTCAGAGACCTAATTTGTCAGGATGAGATGCAAAATCTCCCCCAAAAAATACATAAACAAACAGACGAACAAAAAGCCCAATGAAAAACATATAAAGAAATGAAACTGTTGCAAAAAGACAAGACCAAACTAAGTTATTTCATCAAATGAATAGCACATAAAATGTGCAAAACACAAATTACCTAAAAAATGTTTTACAACAATCACCATAAGAAACAGACAAGAAGGCAGAATGACTAAAATTTATATAACATTCTACAAAAAAAAAACTTTACTCCTAATTTTGAAAAGTAGAGACATAAAAAAACACTATGCAAAAATCATAATTCTAATCAACGTTTTATTCATCCATTTTATTCACATTTAAACATAAAATAGAATACAACTCCAAAATGTTGGACAGGAGCAACACAAGGCTGTAAAAGATGTACAAACAAATAACAGTGAAGGCGATTTTTATTAGGAACTAATTAATTTAACTGCAAACAGGTCAGTAAGAGGACTGGATAGAGGATTTTAGAAATAAATACCCCAAAAGGGAAAATAGGCAGAGATTCATCAGGCCACAAAATGCTCTTCTTCTTTTCTTCTTCTTCTTCTTCTTCTTCTTCTTCTTCTTCTTCTTCTTCTTCTTCTTCTTCTTCTTATTATTATTATTATTATTATTATTAAAAAGCTTTATCATGCAAAAACACAACCAAGATTAAGGTAAATCCTCTACCCCATGAGTAAAGGCTCTTACCAATAAGCCCCTCCCCCAGACTCCAGGGCGGGGCCACAGTAGCCCCTCCCCCTGGCTCCAGACATCGAGCTCCTGCTGTCCTCTGTTACGAATATTATGAATAAAAACTAAAATTATCTTTAAAAAAAATCTACAATTACTTAGTTTAATGTTTGTTGTTTGCTATGTTCCATTTGCAAATCATTGCATTCATGTTTTTATAATTAAAAAAAAATATGTCTATTTTTTCAGAATCTGAATTATAAAAAGTGATCAACTTCAAAAGAAGCTCAAAATAATACAAAAAAATTTGCTGAAAATAGCAAAAAAAAAATAGATAACAAAAAAAAAACAGAACATGTTACAAAATACTTGGAGTAAAAATAAAATATGTAAAAAAAAAACCTATAAGTTAATGCACAGAAATCAGCTCTATTCTAAATGTTTTGTGTGAATTGAGTTTTTGCAAATGAATCTGACGAGGAAACATTTATAGGAACAGACATCAGCTAAAGATCCTGTAAAAGATCTGCTGAAACTTAAAATATGATGTTTTTGTGCATGTTTTTGTTTTTAGCCAGCAGCAGCTAATATCCTGGAGGTCACATTACAATAGAAAAACAATATTCCAATTTTATTGATTTAGAAACATTCTTCTCTTTCAGGGTATGTTGAAATAAATCTGATGTCATCACACACAGCAAAACATTCTATCAGATATTTATCAATCAAGCTGCAAAGGTGTGAGGAAGTGAAACAGCTTCATGTGTTATAAACTGATGCCTCACACACTTAGCACAGACACTCCTCAGGCTCACAGAGACCAAATGATGACTCATGGTTACTATTAAAGGACACTCCTTCATAATGAGGGTGATGCAGCAGCTTTGTGAAACGAGCCCAATTCAAATGGCATTAAGTCAGAAAATATTTCTGTCTTTGGTGTCCTTCAGGCCGGCGAGGTTAAATAAAACTCACTAGCTGGAGAAATTCCTCTGCCTGGAGGGAGAGGGAGTGCTGAGGTCTGGGTATTATTAGAAAGATAAAGATGAGGAATGTAAAAACTGTGCAGACATTTTAAAACTGGCCTGCAGATGAGCTAGCCTAATGCTGTGGTAGTAGAGTTTTAATTCTTGTTCAGATAAGTCAAGTTATCCCTGCATTTATTTATTTATTTTGTACTGACTTATGTCGACGCTGTATAGTTCACCGCTACACCACCACAGCTGCTGTGTTTTTATTACAGTGGTGGGAGGTTTTCTGACCCAGAAGTGCAGATTGACACAAGACGCTCAAAAACAAAACTTATTTATTATAAAGCAAAACAAAAATGTCCCAAGAGCTCGAGGAGACACGAGGACATCTCATGAAGGGAGACCAGACTGTGGCATAAAAAACATCAATGCTCTGCTGAAGATGAAGGGAAGACAGAATGTATGAACAGAGACTGATTAGTGATTGGAGACACCTGCGTGCCAAGGTTGTATTAGTTTTTAATGTTTCACTACAGTTTAGTTTGATTTCGTTTTGACTTTTTCTCTTTTAATCCAGTTAGTTTTAATTAGTTTTTACAGTGGATTTGCTAGTTTTTATTAGTTATTATTGCATTTTTAATGCTTAGTTTT
>JAUBOC010000002.1:10860635-10870944 GCA_032275365.1 Anablepsoides cearensis
CAACAGCTGTTGATAATTTATCTTTAATTTTACATTTTATTTCAGTATTTACAAACAAAGCAACTCCTCCACCTCTTCTATTACTTCTATTCATGTAGTATAGTCCATATTCTTCTATTTCAACACTTTGTATATTTTCATTATTGAGCCATGTTTCAGAAACTGCTATGACACTGAACTTTCTCTTTAACTGTTTTAAATAGTCTGTTATTTTAGATAAATTAGCGTTCAAACTTCTACTATTAAAATGAATAATTGACAGACCTTCAAATAACCTTTTATCATTATTAAATTGTTCCTGATTGTAATAGTCACAGTGGTTATGTCCTGGAAAAAAATTACATCTACATTATTGTCTAAATTGTATATTTTAACTTCTGCATCTTCATAATCCATAATTTATGTATCTGTATCTATATCAGTTTATTAAGTGACTTTGTGTTATTTCTTTGTTTCAAGTACTTTCTCATTGTGATGTTTGTCCCCTCCTGAACTCATCTAACTCTTTTTTGTCTTTTATTATTTTAGCCTGTGATCGTTCTCCTGCTTTAATCCAGATATTTCCTTTTCTTGTCCAAGTAGCCATAATTTTATACAGCATTGCTATAGATTTTGCTATTTTGTTTTGTTTAATGCAAGATTTCCAGCTTCTCATCAGTGATGACACACAAAAATTTCAATACCATCAATTCTAAATGGGATTTGAAAAATTGTCTTTCTGTTACCAAATATCATGTAGTTTGTTTTGTCCAAATTCAATGCAAACTTATTTAGTTTTTTTTTTATAACTTCTGTTATTACCTCCAATATCTGTTCAATATTTTCAGCAGATTTTAAAAAAAAAGTGTTCATCAGCAAACAAAAACAAAAGGCTTTGACATTTTGACCAAATTTTTCATATACAAAATAAACAGCTTGGGTTCGATCACAGAGCCCTGTGGAACTCCACAACTATTACATAATACAGATCTTACATTATTTACCTGTACAAAATGTAGAATGTAGTTTGTTTTGTCCAAATTCAATGCAAACTTATTTAGTTTGTATTTTCATAACTTCTGTTATTACCTCCAATATCTGTTCAATATTTTCAGCAGATTTAAAAAAAAGTGTTCATCAGCAAACAAAAACAAAAGGCTTTGACATTTTGACCAAATTTTTCATATACAAAATAAACAGCTTGGGTTCGATCACAGAGCCCTGTGGAACTCCACAACTATTACATAATACAGATCTTACATTATTTACCTGTACAAAATGTTTCTTATTCCTATTCAGAAAACTAGACACTCACTGTAATTCTCTAATGCAACTTATTCTTTATTCAACTTAACTTTATCCAACTTTTCAATAAGAATTTTATGGTGTCAAAAGCTTTCTTCAAATCAACAAAACTAACACAGTAATGTTTTTGATCAGTTGATCAGTTTCATCAGAGCCATTGTTTTGGTGTAGTTACAATAAAATCCAACATCTCTGGTTTTTATCCTTTAGTTATCATCCTGTTTGTGTTGTCTTTATTCCTTTTCATCCCACTGATCTAGACGAGTATTGGCAGAATCACCCAGAGCTCCATGACATCCCGATCTACTACGCTTCCTCCCTGGCCAAGAAGTGCATGGCCGTGTACCAGACGTACGTCAACGCGATGAACGACAAGATCCGCAAGGCCATCAACATCAACAACCCGTTTGTCTTCAAGCACATCAGCAATCTGAAGGTGAAGGGTCCTGAGGACGCCCCACACTGAATCTCGAACCTTAGAAAGCGCTGTGAGCTCATGTTACTCTATGTTTCAGAGCATGGACCACTTTGATGACATCGGCCCCAGCGTGGTGATGGCGTCTCCGGGAATGATGCAGAGCGGACTCTCCCGGGAGCTGTTCGAGAGCTGGTGCACCGACAAGAGGAATGGCGTCATCATCGCTGGGTACTGCGTGGAGGGAACGCTGGCTAAGGTCAGAACGTCAGGACATTAAAGTGCCTGTGGCATGCATATTCTTCAAATACAAAAAGTCAAAGAAAACATTTTTATATGTAAGGAACTTGGCAGAAAACACATAATTTTGCTCATTTTGTCTCATAACTGGTATATTTCTTTGGACTTGGCTCAGCTAAAGTGAAACAAGAAGTGACATCAAAGGGGAACTCTTTAAGAAAATGAACTCTCTGGCCTTTGTTTATTAAAACATTATTATAAAAACTCTGACTCTTCCTTGATAGTGACTCACAATAAATTCAAGAAACATCAATTTCTTCTCTTCAGTCTCTGATGTTAGCTATTTTTGTAACACTGTGCACACGCAGACATTCCCCTTTTACATCACTTCCTGTGACTTCACATGCAAATATCTCAACAACTGTACATCTCAGCTGCATGAAATTTGTTTTGTAATATCTCATTAATGTTGTCTTTCCAAAAATGCATTCATATTTATAACAAACATTTGATGTCACAGGCACTTTAAGGAACTATTAAAGATTTATGAGTCTCCTTGAACAAAATAACACTCGTGTTCATCACAGTCCAGCCTCAAAGTGTCTGTGAAATGCCTACCCTTCAAATACAAAAAGTCAAAGAAAACATCTTTATACTTAAGAAAATTGGCATAGTACACGTGATTTTACCCATTTTGTCACATAACTGGCCTATTTTCTCTCGAATTTGGCTCAGCCAAAGTGAAACAGGAAGTGACATCAAAGGGGAACTCATTAATAAAATAAACTTGTTGGTCCTGGTTTATTAAAACAAAATTATTTAAACTTTAACTCTTCTTCATCTCTCTTTGATAGCGATCTAAAGAAATATCAAATTGGTCTCTAGTCTGTGTTGTTAGCTTTTGTAACGACGCTTTGTTTCCATGCTGACGTTCCCTTTTGACATCACTTCCTGTTTCTTCACATGCAAATATCTCAACAACCGTGCATCTCAGCGACGTGAAATTTGTTTTGCAATATGTTATCAATGTTATCTTTCCAAAAATGAATTCATGTTTATTACAAAAATTTGATGTCACAGACACTTTAAAGACCAGAAGAAACCTATAAGTTGTTGATTTCAGTCTGATTTGTGTTTTGATTGTGTTGGCTTCACAGCACATCATGTCTGAGCCAGAGGAGATCACCACCATGTCGGGACAGAAACTGCAGCTGAAGATGTCGGTGGACTACATCTCCTTCTCCGCCCACACCGACTACCAGCAGACCAGCGAGTTCATCAGGGCTCTGAAACCTCCACACGTGGTAGGAGGGCCAAAGAGGTGATTTGTGTGTTTAAGTGTGTTCGTCTTTGTTAAAGTGCCTGTTTGCTGTCAGATCTTGGTTCACGGGGAGCAGAATGAGATGGCCCGTTTGAAGGCCGCGCTGATCAGGGAGTACGAGGACAACGACCAGGTTCACATCGAAGTCCACAACCCTCGTAACACCGAGGCCGTCACTCTGAACTTCAGAGGAGAGAAGCTGGCCAAGGTCCGTACCTTACATTCTCCGTTTTTGTTATTTTTTATTTTTTGAGTTTGTGGTCTTCAAATGTTTTTAATTTTATAACTTTCATCCAGTAAATAAGAATTATTTTGATCCCAGCAGTTTGGTGGATTCAGGTTTATCAGGTTCAAAATGTGATTTAAAATAAATCTCAACTTGTCAAATAAACATTAATCATAGTGTAGATTGATGTTTATGTATTTTTTTTACTTTATTTTCAAACCATTACAGGTGAAATTATAGAATTTTTTTCACTACAGACCTGTAAGGTGAAAATAAAATAATCTTGTTGATAGCTAAATTAATTATTTAAACTTTAATTGGAAACTTAAAGTGCCTGTGACATCAAATTTATGAGATAAACATAAATGCATTTTTGGAAAGATAACATTGATAACATGTTGCAAAACTAATTTCACGCCACTGAGATGAACAGTTGTTGAGATATTTGCATGTGAAGTAACAGGAAGTGATGTCAAAGGAGAATATCTGAATGTAAACAGTGTTGCTACAACAAAACTGACTGTAGAGAAGAATCTGATGTTTCTTTACATTATTTTGAGTCTCTGTCAAAGAGAGATGAAGAAGAGTTAAAGTTTAAATGATTTTGTCTTAATAAGACCAAAGATTTAATTTTATTAATGAGTTCCCCTTTTGATGTCACTTCCTGTTTTACTTTAGCTAAGACAAATTCAAAAGAAAATAATATTATGTGACAAAATGGGTAAAATTGTGTGTGTTTAGGGCAATTTTCTTAAGTATAAAGATGTTTTCTTTGACTTTTTGTATTTCAAGTATATGTTTGTCACGGGCACTTTAATAATAACGGTCTAAAGATAATTGTCCAAAAATAGTTTCTGACAACGGCTTGTTCAGTCCCTCTCTCACTCTGTGAGAATGTTGGCCGTATGTTTTCATTTTCACCTGGCTCAGGTGCAACAACTGGCTGTGTGGTAACTGTGTTTCTAATGATTTACACACAAACCTGAAACGTGTCTTCTCAGGTGATGGGCTCTCTGGCTGATATCAAATGTGTCCAGGGTCAGAGGGTGTCAGGAATATTAGTGAAGAAAAACTTCAACTACCACATCCTGAATCCATCGGATCTTTCAAGTAAGGATTTTAAACGCCGTCTAAACTCTCGAACCGTCCCTCTAAATGCTCGTGACTCCTGATCTCTTCGTGCTGATCCGTCCCGCAGCATACACGGAGCTCGCCATGAGCACAGTGAAACAGACCCAGGCCATCCCCTTCACCGGGCCGTACTCGCTGCTCGTCTGCCACCTGAGGAACCTCACCGGTAACGTCTCAGCTTCTTTTTATTTTTTTATTTTTTGTATCATTACGTCTTTAACCATCTGTCTCAGGAGACGTAGAGGAGCTGGACGGAACCGGGAAGAACACGCTGAAGATCTTTAAAAGCATCACTCTGATCCACGAGGTCGGCACAGTGGTGCTGGAGGTGAGACGCCAGCTTCAGCACCTCTGAATCTGGTCATATTGATGATGTCATTGTTCACCCTGCTGCGGTTTTCATTTCCGGCCTCAGTGGGCAGCCAACCCTCTCAATGACATGTACGCTGACGCCGTCACCACCGTGGTTCTGGAAGTCCAGTCGAACCCTAAAGCTCAAAAAGGTCAGTTAAAGTTGTCACATTGACACATTTTTTTTTTTTTTTTTTTTGCTGTTCTGCACTCATTTAAAAAAATACTTGTATTGTTGAATACTTTGAAATCAGTGATGGAGACCCAAAGCGCCATAATGGACATGGACGTATTCCAAACTCGATTAGAGGTCATGTTGCAGTGAGTCCTGCCTTCAAACCTCTTCACATTCATAAGAAATTACAAGTTCAAGTTTTAATTAACAAAAACTAACTGCTTGAGTGTCCCATCTGTGTTCAGAGACATGTTCGGAGTGGAATGCGTGGACTTCAGCGACGGTAATAGCATTTCCGTGACAGTAGACGGGAAAACGGTTCTCATCAGCCTGGAAACGCGGGTAAGCAGCTCTGATTCGGACACAGTCCGGTCCACCTCATGCTGCTGGATTTAACCGCCTCCTCCTCCCTCCAGTCGGCGTACTACGAGGACGAGAGCACGGAGGACGACTCTTTGAGAGAGATGGTGGAACTGGCAGTGCAGCGGCTCTACGACGCCCTGAACCCGGTTATCTGAGGACAGAGGGGGACGAAAGGTGCAATAATACTTCCAGGCTTCTAACTTATTAAAACTACTAATTAAATCCAGTATTATAGTGAGTTTAGTCAAAACACTAACTCCAGCTGACTTATTATTATACCACTGCTGTAAGAGAAACATAAGCTATGTGCAGAGTTGTTATTAGATGTGTTGGGTTATTTTCTGTGAAACAAGCACTTTGTTTTAATGTGTTTAATTAGTTAACTGTGTTTGAGTTCTTTTTATTGCACTGATTTTTAACTGTGAATTTTAAAATGCACTAACTGTTTGTGTTCAGTGTTTAGACATTTAGTATGTTTGTATTTATTTGATTGTTGAGACAAAAAAGTGTTTATGCCAAGCCAGAAGGTCCGTTAGCTGTTCTGCAACAGTATTACTGTTTGTTGTTTTTACTTTATTCACCAAGGAAGGTTTTTTTAACCTAATTGTTAATTCGGTACCTAAAAGTTCATGTTTCTTTCCTTAAATCAGGACTTATTAGTAGTCATTTAATTTCCCTTCTCTGTGTTTTTTTGGATGTTTGCGCAGTTTTTCCTCATGTTCTTGCAAACTTTGTTTTCAGCAGCTTTTGCTGGACGGTTTGAATCTACATAAATCCTTTAAACATTATGCTTGCATTTGTCTTTTTTTAGCATCACTTAGGTTAGTGGTGATTATTAGGAATAAAGTCCAAGTTAAAGGTCTGATAGGTAATTTATTAAGTATTGACAATAGTGATGTTACGCTCATATGAACAAATGAAGCAGAAGTGTTGCAAGACGATGTTTCCAGCCCTGCTTCAGTGTGCTCATGATCACATGACTACTCAAAACCAGTCCTCAATACTTCACACCAGTGTGATTCATGTGAACGACGTGTTTTTTAGAGGAGTTGCCATGAAAGTCTTCAAACCAGAGAGGTAGCAGCCAAGAAGAGCAACAAATTGAAGCCCATCTCAGCTGAAATAATCCTATTTCTATATTTAAAAAAATGATCTTTTATTTATAGGCCATATTTAGGTAATCAAAACAATAATCAACAATAAGTTCCAGGTTGATATAAAGATCAGGATCAGAGCTGAGCTTGAACAAGCCTTCAGCTAGAGCCATAATCTGTTGCTCTAACTGGCTCATTCAAGCCAGCTCTGTCCTTTAGGATTAATTCAGGTTTTCACTAAAATCTTAGCTTAATCCCTACACATCACAGTATTTTATGATGGCGCAGCCATATTTTACTGTAACATTCTTTTATTGTTCTTAAAAGAAAGCAGTCAAAACGTTTAAGAAGCGTAGCGTGTAGAAGCTTTATTATACAGAACAGAGGCTGAAGCTCACCACAGGGCTTGTTGATGTTTCAAACAGCAGGTTGGCCAGCAGATGGAGCAACACTTAAATGTATGAAATGCTTCAGACCTCAGTTTATCCATCACTAATTAACATTAGAGGCACATTCTTCAGAATAAACATGACAACCTTACAGAAGGTGCAATAAAGTTTGACCTTAATATCAATTTGAGCACGTTTCCCCTTTCAAAATAAAATATAAATATGACTTTATGGAAGTCAAAATAAGTCAATATAAACTAAAAAAAAAAAAAAAGGTAAATACACCCCTGAGGCCTGCAGCTGAAATTATCCATTACAAACATATATATTTTAAACTGTATAACAAAATAAAGCTTCAAATACTCTTTCATTTATATTTTTCTTGTTCTTGATTTTCACTGTTCTCTCTCAGATGTAACCGCTTATTATTACAATGAGTAGTGTTTTATAAGAGAAAAGTAAAAATACAGTGTCACTATTTCTTATTTTATAGTGACTAAAATCGCTATGGCCATAAGGGCCATGAACAACATCCCAAACTCGACCTGGACTTCCAGCTTCTTGTCCTCGAAGGTCTCCTCCTCTGTCTTCTGCTGCTCCTCTCGTTTGGCTCGGAGCTGCCTCTCCTTCTCCAGCTGCTTGCTGTAGTGACCCTTGTAAAACTCCTCGAAATAGACGCTGTCATCTCTGCCCGCCGCGGAGCGCCTGCTCGCGGCCTGATGCGTGGCGGAGCCCCCGGCGGAGTCTCGGTGCTTGGCAGATGCGGGTTTGGTCGTGGCGGTGAAGTCCGACAGGTTCAAGAGTCCCCGGTCGTATTTCTTCCGGAGGCCCTTGTTCCCCAGCACCGTGTAGGCCTCGCTGATCACCGAGAAGCGGACGGTGGCCTCCTCGCTACCGGCGTTTCTGTCCGGGTGAGAGATGAAGGACTGCTTGTAGTAAGCCGTCTTTATCTGGGCTTGAGTGGCGGAGGGTGGCAGCCCGAGAACGTCGTAGTACCCCGTTTTAGTTTTGTACAGAGGCTCAGATCTGGCACCGGTGTCACTGTATTCCCTGATGAAAACAAACTGCTCACAGCCCCGGAACAATGGTCGAAAATATGGACTCTGTTGTCCGCCGGAGCAGCTGGATAAATTCCTCCAAATCTTTGAATGGATCCGGTGTTTGGGAACTTTCCACCCAGTCATTTGCACCCGCTTCTTACTTGAATAGTGATCGTCTTTAAGTCCACGATTATAACAATAATAAATCCTATTTTCCAAACTAGCGTCAAGCCGGTGATTCGCTCCTCTTGAGTAGACTCCGACTATTTCCTGGTTCGCTGCAGTTTCGGCTCCGTTCTGTCCGCAGTTTTTAATGTCACTGAGCAAAACCCCGACCGACCGAGAGGACGTGTGGGTTACACTTCTCCAGACTTTACTTTGGCTCTCCAGGAGGTTGTTATTAAAACGTTTCATTACAAAATCGTTCGTACCCCTTGCGACACACTGCCTGACCTTCGCCATGTTTCTAGAGACGGAGCTGAAGAAGGCGTTTCGACCGCAGCAGCGCCCCGCGGCGGTCCGGAGGAGGAATTGAATCCTGTAAAATATTTTTGCCCATTTGTTTTTATCTAGAAATTATTTAATTTAGGTGGTTCGTAAAATAAACATTACTATGACGGCGTATTAGGGCAATTTTTCAGATTAAAAAACTGAGTAGAAAATCTTCGCCAAAAAACTTAGACATTTTGAAATTAATTTAAGGATTTATCAAGAAAAAGCAAGGAAATTCTCTGAACTCCAAAAGTCGTATATTTTCGAGAAAAAAAACTCAGAATTTCTCAGATTCATTTCAGACATTTTCAAGACAAAACGGGATTTTTTATGAAGAAAATTTACGAGAAAAAAAAAACTCACAATGGCAAAAAAAAATCGACATTTAAATTTTTTTGTACATGGTAAAGTCAGAAACTTACACGGAAATGTTTTTCTATTTTAATTTATGGAGAAAAAAGTTTTCAGCCAGGAATGGCTTAAGAGCGATTCCACCTGTTTTTACTTTGAGCATCTTGCGTTAGTTTAAAATTATTTCAACCCTGGTCTAGCTACTCTACACTGATTGTAGAATATTTAATACCAAGTGAGTGATTTGTGAAACATGTATTTGATTCATATTTGTAAAGCTTTAGTATATGGCGATTTCAGCACTTTTTATGCACTATATGAACTAATTTCCACTGGTATTGGTTTTAGGTCATTCTCGTCTTCCCTTTATTAAAATAGGGTATCAAGAAACTTATTCAGACACATTTTAAATGTATGTCTTTTAAAAATCGTTTTTTGTAATTAATTAATTAAAATTAAGATCGTGTTTAAACCACATAGACAAATGACACAATCTTATGTAATTTGCCTTCAATACATGGACAAATATGCCAATAAGTATTTAGTTATTAACTTGATTAGTAGGCCTTGTTCCATTAAAAATTGCCGATTAATTAAAACCCGTTTAAATAAGTAAGTAAAGATGTTTTCAGTCAGCTGCCACTGGAAATAAAACTTAGGAAAACAGGGGTAGAATGTAAAAGGAGAACATAATAAACCAATACATGTTTAACTTATATTTGTGTGAGTTTGGACAAGTCTGTAGTGATTAATTGCCAGGAGAAAAATGATGCGACCCCCGGCTCTTACTGTGAAAGGCTTCGACATAACCGGAAGTTTTTTCTTCTTTAGCGCATCTATTTCCGGTGCTCCCAGTTATTACCAAAACACGGGTGTATGAGGTGTATGTGCATATGGCTATGGTGCATGCATCTATAACTATCGACGTCCAGTCTGTATCATCATGGTAAGCATTTGTTGTCTTTGCTGCGGGGAACTTCCGGCGGAACCCCGCGGTAGCCAACAGGAAACTCGGCGGGCTGGCCGCCCCGGACAGCCGCAGCATCACCGGTCCACCGACTCCAGACTCTTTGGTGAGCCTGAGAAGAGATGCTCACAAAGTAGACGCGGAGAGATAGCTGCTGCCCAGCAAGTGCAAAGAGATGCATAACTCACCTGCAGGAAGAGGGATCGTGTTCTGGAGGAAGGTACACATGTAGAAATACACACATATACACACATACGTGTGTGTGTTTTAAGTTAAAACAAATTATAGTGTAAGATAAAACAAGTGTACCCAACAGTTAGACAGCATGATTATCTTTTTTTGTGTGTGTGTGTTTAATGTTGATCTTTCTTTGTCTGCAGCAGCATCCATCATATCTACAGGTGCTGGTCATAAAATTAGAATATCATGAAAAAGTAGATTTATTTCAGTAATTCCATTTAAAAAGTGAA
>JAUBOC010000002.1:10877309-10888906 GCA_032275365.1 Anablepsoides cearensis
TATAAATTAAACAAATTAATAAACTACAAATTTATTCTAAACAACAAAAATTAAACAAAAATTAAAAATTCACCAAAAAATAAACAAAGCAATAAACTAAATTTAAAGAATTAACAAAAGTAAAGAAATAGCTCTTACACTATCCTTGACAGATTTCTCCTGTCCCTTCAAAAACTCAGAAGTGTGAGAACAGTTGCAAAATAAATGTAATATAGTCTCTCATTCAACTTGACAAAATAAACAATTTTCATCAATATTTAAAAAAAAATGACAATTTTTTGTTACATGGGAAAATGTGTAATTTATTAAATCAAGCTCTCTTATTTTTATTTGAAATACAATATTTAAAGTGGGACAACCGTGTTTTTTTCCCCAACTTATTAACAAACATTTCTTCTCTAATATTTCAATTCCCCCAACTCTTAAAGAAGGCATCTGCATATTCAATATTTGATATTCGACATGTGCTTTCATTAGCTCGGTTATGCCTGAAGGTTTCACAAACTCTTAATATTTCACTAGCTTTTTGCTTTCAAGAAGCCATTTCACGACATTTAAAAATATGTACATTTTACGTTAATTTATTTACACGCGTTTCCATGGTAACAGTACAACAAACGGTTCCGGTTTCTTCCTTTTCTAGTTTCTTGACGAGCTAGAACCAAGGTAAAACAGCACTTTTTAAACTTTCACTGGTTTTTATTAGTTTGCAATGCTGAAATGTATTATTATTTCCCCTGAACGTTTAGGTCACAAAAGAATCGACTCATCTCGTGTTTCTAAAAAGTTATCATGGCGGAGCAGGTCGGAGATAAGCTGAGCGAGCTGAACCTGAGCTCGGATGAAATGGACAGATTAACTCAAGCTTTCAGGGACGAGAAGTTTAAAAAGATGTTGTGCGACTACGCCCAGGAATTATCCGACCCCGCAAACAGGGAAAAGTACGAACAGGAAATTAAACAATTTGAGCAAGAAAGAGGAAACAGCATCGAGTTCATCCACCCGGAGCCCTGCAGAGTCATCAGAACCAGCGCGGGAGGAGAGGATTGTTTCATCAACATCTGCAGCAGTGAGAAAATCGACAGGCCTGTTTTTAAGCCTGCTGTATCGAAGGATGGCCGCAGAGGGCAGAGTTTGTCTTTACCTTACAGTCTTTTCCCTGGGAGGCAAAATACAGACCCAAAAGGTAACAAATATGTGATCTATGACGTCATTTTCCACCCTGACACGTTGCACATGGCAGCAAAAGACAAGAATTTCAATGATATGGTGAACAACACGGCCATTGATGAAATCCAGAAAGCATTTAAGGTGATTCTTGACAAAAACAAGGTGAGAGAGATGAAAAGTAAATACAAAGGAAGCCCTCAGCCATGTGTGATCAGGACACCTGTACCTGGGTATGAAGCCAAGGAGACCCCAGAGCAACCAGACCCCCTCGCCTTCCCTTATCCAGATGAGTCTGACAGCAGCTTCCAGACTGCCAGAGAGCCAGCAGAGCCCAGCTACACAGTAAAATACAGATCTGTTGTTGATTTACAGGACTACAGGTGCTCTAGTGACTCTGCTCCCAGCCCCAGGCCTAAAGAGGTCGTGATCGTCATCGACCTGCCTCTCCTGAAGTCTGTCGGAGACACCAGCCTGGAAGTTAAAGGGAAAACCCTGCAGCTGGAGTCCAAACGTCCAGCCTACAGACTGGAGCTGCCTTTAGCCTACCCTGTGGACGAGGACAACGGAGAGGCCAAGTTCGACAAACAACGCAGACAGCTCACCATCACGCTGCCCGTTCTGCCGCCTCAAGAGGCCTCTTTGTGCCTCGACCCTGGGCGGTGGGAGGAAGAGAGACGCGAGGTGGAGACGCAGGAGTCAACGATTGGAAAAGTTGTGAAGGAAGAACTGGTTGCAAAACAGAGCAGAGACCACGAAAAGACACAAAGGGATTGTTGCTTCCTGGATGATAATCCCGTCCTGAAAACAAACTTTTCTGCTGAGGAAGAAACCACAGCTGACGATAACAGATTCGAGGCTTCATCTGAAACTGAATTTCCTCACATTTTCACCTCTGCTAAACACCTGAGTTTTCCAGAAGATGACAGGGAAACAAAAGAAACGTCTACACAATCCGCTTCACAAGAGACGACAGAAATAATCCAGGCTGACATCAGGGATGATAATGTTTCTGAAGGAGGGCCAGAGTCTAGCCACGAGTTTGTCACAAATGTCCCAAGCGTATCTACCAGAAGAGATCTCAGTGTCGACTTCTTGAAAGAGAAGAAAAAGATTGCAGGCGAAGGTGATCCACTAGCAGAGCAGGTCCTCCAGACCCCAGAGCCTGACGAGATGCCAGCAGCAGCAACAGCACTGAGAGAGATCGATGCAGACGGAAACGAGACAGTGATCAGTGACCACTCTACGTCTGCAGGTTTCATCTTCCAAAACAAACTGATGTACGAGCTGGACTGAGGAGCGCTGTCATTCAGCTGAAGTCAGCAGGGCTTTTCACTCTAATGTTGCCAAGACCTGACTTTTCAGCATCTAATTTCAATATTTTATCTTGAACTACAACTACACCTTCTTTCTAAAAGATGTTGTTCATTAGCAGTTGAAAAAGTAAATTCTGTATTACTATTCTTGTTGAAATTAATACATTTTGAAAGAAAGTTTTTAGGTCCTTCACTTGTTAAAAAAAAGTCAACTTACAAATGTACACATGGTTTTCTGCTTCAGAAATGTTAAAGTTTTAATAAAGTGTTCAAAATCTGAAGAAAAAAAAACAATATCAATAGTTATATTCAATCAATAATTCAATCAAAATTATTGATGGATGAAATGCTTTACAGAGTAAAATATTTTAAAAATAAATGACAAAAAATGACAATATTGAAGCAGCATTAAAAAGCTCTTGCACAACAAAATAATAAAGTAGCAGAATATTTCAGAACATTTCCGTTTTAGTGTTGTACCGCAAATACAAAATGTCCTTAAACAAAATAGAGACTATTTTACAGTGGTTTTGTGAACAGCAGCCCTCATAATGACCGCAGCGATTACTTAATCTGTCCAGCAGGGGTCACTGTAGACCACAAAATATGGGGACATCGCAGGCATGAAGATAGTTGACCCTGCATTTGCTGCTGTAGTAGTCAAACTGGATTTTTAATAAATCATTAAATTCAGTTTTAATTTAGTGAACTTTATTTTCAAACCAATGCATTCAATTTCAAATTATGCACATTTAAATTCAATCTGAGCAATTCAAATTCAATTCCTGCTGGCACAAGATTTATCCCAAAAATTAGTTTTAATTATTAAAGCACAAAAAATATTTTTGCATGTATGGTAAAAATTCCTTATAGGCTGTGTGTTTACTTTGTGTCCTGAACACATCCAGAAACACAAGCACAGTGTTGTTTAAAGTACCATAAAATGATACTTGAGTAAAAGTACAAGTATCTTACCAAAAAATTACTTTGATAAAAGTTAAAGTCTACTTTATGAATATTACTTGAGTAAAAGTCTTAAAGTGTCTGATATGTTTTGTACCATAGTATTAAAGGTAAAAGTATCGATTTAAAATGAGCAGTTAGATTTTCCGTAATGACATTTATTAGGATGTGACCTCCCCCAAAAAAATGACTATTATTAAAATAATTATTTTATCTTTATTTTAGGATGCACTAGTCTAGCTGTTTCAGTTTATATACATATATCAAGGCTGCCCAAACCTTTTCCCCAAAATAAAAATCTATCTGAGGGCTGCAGCCAAATGCAGTAATATAATTCATGAAATACAAATACTTTTTAAGTACAGTTATTTTAATGATCATGTCCTGCTGGAGTGTGACATGATTTGTTTGTGTACAAACTAATACAGTATTAGAATTTTACTTCTCATTCAACCACAATTAAATTCACTCTGTAGGAGGCACAGTTTATATAGATAATATTAATTTTTTTTGCAAAAACAAGCTGGAATGAAAACAAGCAAAAATGAAATAAAAGTAACAACTTTCTACTTCTTGCCTTTTTTTAAAATGCAAGGAGTACAAAGTACAGATAATTGGGTGAAAATGTAAGAAGTAGAAGTAAAAAGTAGACTGAAAAATAATTACTCAAGTAAAGTACAGATACCCAAAAATTCTACCTAGGTACAGTAAAGAAGTATTTATACTTAGTTACTTTACAACTCTGCACAAACACATAAATCAAATCTGGGATGATAGAACCACGTAGTGCTGCTAACCTGTTGCATCCATGCTGATCAGTCCGTGTCATCACTGCTCTGTGTTTGACTGATCTTGCACAAACTCCCCTTAGTTTCTCTGCTCCATTTATCCCTTTCTCTTTCTCTTTTTAACACGTTTGCTAATTTTACGCGTTCACTTTTCTCCCTCTTACTCGTTTTCAATTTCGGAGTGGTTGCCAGCTTTAGTTATCATAAAAAGACAAGATGCCATATGGACTGCTTTTGGCACTGACCAGCAACATAAGTGGACGTGGCGACCGCTCCAAGATGGCGGCACCAAGGCGTCTGATATTTATGGGGCAGACAGCCAGCGCCGGAAGTCCGTCAGTGAGGCTAGTGGGCGGGTGTACAGCGGAGAGCACTGATTAGTCAGTAAAACTGGTGGGCGGGTGTGCAGGGAGAGCGTTTATTGGTCGCGCCCCCAAAGCTTCACATGTTTCCGCCCTCTGATTGGAAGAGACGTAAAGCCAGACCGCTGCGGCTTGTCACGTTATAAAACATTTCCCCAGGCTTGATAGCGGGAATTTTACGTCTTTGTAAATCAGCTTCAAACAACGAGCGGGAGTGCTAGCTAAAATCCTTAATTAAGTTTATTGAAGAGTTGTGTGACTAAATCTTTTTGTTTCGTGACTAATCTGAAAATCATCAAATGATCTGTTTACGGGCTCCAGTAAAGGGCAAACAGCTCGTCTGTCACTCCTGACTCATCAAGCCCTGAAACGGTTCCAGCATCAGCTGCCAACAGAGCTTTTATAACAAACAAGTGGGGGAAAACAGTAATATAGCGAAAAGAAAGCCATCCACAGCTTAGTAAGCACGTTTTGAAGAACTGGAGTGAGTCTGAACTGACCAAAAAAGGTTATGGGGGCAGTTGTTGTGACGCACAGAGGATGTGGGCAGATACTCTGCATTTCTGTCTCATTCAGCCGGGAAAAGGCTGCTGACTACACACCCATCCCACTCCAAGCTTCTCACGATTAGATACGGGAAAGGTCAACTCATTTAAACGTCTTTTTTTTATTACAAACATATTAAATAATAAGAAAAGTTATACCAGTAGATACAATCAAGACATAATCATAGTACTGATGATTAGTATTCATATTTACAATGTGTCAACTTCCCCCGCCCCCTCCAAAATATGACAAGTAAATGTCTTTTCATACCAAAACAAATACATTCATGAATTATACCAAGGAAAACGTCTCGTAGGAGAGGCAGAGAGTGAAATGTCAAAGACCAACTTCATACAAAAGCTTTGGCAAGACTGTGTACAAATTATCAATAATAACCAAAAGAGGAAACTAAACGTCTTTTCGAGAAAATGCATGTACAAATGAGCAGTAGCGCAGGAACAGTCCAGTGCTTTTTGTTTGTCTTTTTTTCCAATGAGTAAAGAGGAGCAGTTAAGTGTGCTTTGGCTGCTCCCTTCTTCCCTCTGGTATCTCGGGAGTGAGTAAGATGGCATTTGTTCATTGTTTACTTGGAGCCAGCAGGTACCAACATGCTCAGGGTGGCAATGGCGGGCTTCGAGGGAGGAGTTTTGCCTGTGGCCATTTTGCTCAGGCTGCGAACGTCCGCCTGCCAGGTGGGGATCTTTTTCGTGGTCATGTGACGGCGGGCGTGTTTGGTTAGGTGGTCGCTGCGCATGAATCGCCGGTCGCACACGGGACAGACGAACTTCTTCTCCCCGGTGTGCGTCCGGCGGTGGCGGGACAGCTCGTCGGAGCGGGCGAACCTCTTGTCGCAGCCTTCCCAGCTGCAGCTGAAGGGTTTCTCGCCTAAAAGGAGGGACGGAAACAAATTTTAAAAAAAGAATAAGAGGGAAGAATTAGTGACTCAGACTGTAGTCATAACTGTACTCATCATTAAGGTTATCAAACAATGAGGTCAGAGTCTGCTCGTCAAGAAAAACAAGACTGAGAAACAGGATGCAACACTCATTTGTAGTCCCCAAGAGAATGACAGCCTCTGTATCCAGGAAGCCCTCACCTGTGTGTGTTCGCAGGTGAGCCTTAAGGTGCGAGCTCTTGAAGTACGTCTTCCTGCAGCCTGGAAAGCTGCAGACGTAGTTCCTCCTGCGCGAAAAGTCCATTTTCGTCACCGCCGCCGCAGTGCTGGCGGGACCAGTCGGCAAATACACGGGAGCCGGGGCCAGAGGCAGTAGCTTGGTGTTGCCCAGAGTCATGACTGTCTGCGGGCAGTGAGGCGCCGGAGACACAGAGGACTGAGGGAGGACCAGCATCACCGTCCCCTGGGGCACCGTCGAGCCCACGATCAGGGACTGCTGGACTGGGTTCGCCGCGGCAGGCTGGGGGAGAATGGGAGACGTGGCGGTCCGGATCCCGGTGCTGGAGGTCTGAACTGGACTGGGGATGAACGCTGAGATTATACCGGATTGGCTGCAGACGGGGAACATCTGGCAGATGATCTGAGGGCTGGTCACTTGAGGAGGGGACAGGGTTGTGGGAACGACGGGGGATGCCAGGCTGCCTCGTGGCTCTGGGTTGACAAAAGCGGAGGCGGAGACTCTGTCCGAACAGGGTTTCGAGGGACCTGGTTCTGAAGACACGAGACAATCAGGAAGTGACGGACGTGTGGTCATCTGTGCGGCGTTTGTGACGTGCCCCTGCTGCCACTGTTTGCAGATAACTGTGTCTGTGGTTTTCCCCGAACCAGAGGTCGCTGGAATGTGGCGCTGGCAGATGTTTCGGTCCGCTGTGTGGCGGATGACGCTGGTCGCCATTGCTCTGCAGGGCTGAGGCGGAGCAGGAAGGGAGGGGGTCTTGTCGGCAGAGGGTGCCGGGTTGGGTTGGTGGAACCTAGGGGCTGAGCCGGGGCACGATGGGACCGCGGTGCCCGATGAGGTGTCGACGAAGCTGGGGCTGTGGGGTGGTGTCATGCACTGTGAAGGAACAGTGGACAAATGAATGACTTTGCAGAGACCCCATTTTGAATGATCACTCAGAGCAATAAACATGTCATTTTTTATGATTTTATTCATGAAGGTAACAGTTTCAAAGGCTTTTCTTTTCCACTCCCACATGTCATAAACTAAGGGCAACTGGTTCATGCAAACCTAGACCTACTAAATCATACAGTAGGCAGGATCTCTGGAACTTTACAACCCATCGTAACATCGACGCCCAGTTCTACCACTTGTTTGATGATGTCTTACCAGAGAGGAGAAGGACACAAAGTCCTTTGGGGGCTCTGGGAGCTCCAGTGGGAGGAGAGAGTCGCAGGAGTCAGAAGCCGGGGTGAGTGGCCTGGGCTTGCAGGCGTTGGCCTTGTTGCCGCCGAGTAAGAAAGTCTGTCCCCAGGAGCTCATGCACACCAGGGCTTCGGCTGCCTCCAGGTCCGTGTACTCCAGCGCGGCCGAGCAGCTGCTGGTTCCGCTGGAGACGGAACGCTCGCTGTCATGTCTCCTCCTCTTCACACAAGACCCGTACTTTTCCATGTGTTCGGTCTGAAGGGAAACAAAACGTTAATAGTAGGAGTGACTTTTGCAACTAGTCACTGTTCCTGTGGCTGAACATTTCTGGGCCAAACTTGCATGAGGATACCAGTGGAGGGGAAGAAGGGTGGTGGGTGGGAGGGGGACTACACCCCAGCCCAGCATGCACTCCCTCTGGCCCAGAGCCAAAACACCTCCCCTTCCCAAATATAGACCAAACGGTGACGTGCTGCCAGATCAGCCATGTGAAATCCCCATAAAGCGGGTCGCATCAGGAAGTAGTCTTGTTATAACTTTTTGGTAAACATTTTTACACCACAAAAGAACCCCAACTAATTTGTTCAAATTTAAAATAATTGTTTAATATTTTAAATTGTAATCATTTTATTAATAATAAATAATAATAAAAATAACACATAAATACGGCAACTTTAACTTAGGAGTCAATATTAAACTTTGAATTATAGCTTCGCATGAGCTTTGGTAAACAAGAGATTACGTGACCGAAAAGGAAACAAACAAGACAAACAAAAGGCATTCAGTTTAAAACAAACAAACAGTTTTAAAATGATCTTACCTGGTATATATCCATTTCATTAACGTTTCGCGATGGAGAGGACCAAATATAAAAGTCAGTTTTTTGTTGTCAAAGCCAGTGTCCGAACAAAGAAAACGGCGTTCCGCCAGAGCTTCTGCCTCTTGTAGGACAGAGTTCAGACCGTCTCTTTTTTTTTCCTGACTGGCTCCCTTTTTCTCTCAGCTGTGTGTGTAAAACACGGGGAGGAGAAAAGGAACAAAAAAAAAAAAAACGACGACAGTGAAAGAAAAAAAAGAAAAACAAAACTCATAACACACGCACTTTCGGGGTGGCAACACTCGACCAATCGCGACCAAGTGTGTGCTGCGCTTCGGCCAATGGGCGCGCGGGGAGCGCGTGAACACTGCGTGCTCACCGCGCGGTTGGCGGAAGCGGGGTGCGTGGCCGTTGGTGGGCGTGGCCTCCGAGTCAGCAGTGTCAGGGTGAACCCGATGAACTGGCAGCCGCTGAAACTGGGCGAAAGGTCGAGCCGGTGTGTGCTGCGTTCAGGGAAGAACACGGATGACCTGCTGGAAATACCCGGCCACCGCCGATGCGTTGCGTTACACAAAACACGAATCGAAAAGCTTAACAATTTATTTGTTTTTCGTAATTTAATATAAATTTGAACACTTGCCCGAACTGCACAATTAATGTTTTCTATTATTTTTGCGTTACGTTTAGGATAGCTAATATGCAACAAAACAGTATGAAAGGAAACATATACATTAGACATTTAAAAGTCCCCGCTGCATGACTGACTGCACACAAATTTTCTTTGTTTCCAAAAATGTTCATCCCGAAAAACATCGAAGAAGGCTTTATTCCGTTGTTATGAAACCTGCTTTCATTTGTCCCACATTTGTCACTGTCCCTGAACGCAACACTCGTGTCAAACAAAGCGCGGGCTACGCTCATGTTTTTCTTTTTTTTTTAAACATGTTTATGTCCTTTTCTTTCAGAAAAAACACGTAAGCAACTGCATAGCTATTACCACAAGTGTATTCTAATATTTTAACCAAGTGCAAAATGGCTACTTTTGCTTTATTTATGTCATAAATATAAAACAAATTGCTTTAAGTCTAATCAAAATCACCTATGTAAACCCATCGATTATAATGAAATTTATTAAGAAGTCAGTATTGTTCCTAGCCTAAATGTCTGGTACAAATGTCTCTTTGGAATAAAGTTTTACAATTCAAGCCTATATTTAACTAAGTTTTAATAAAAAAGAAAGACCTTGTGGGTAATTTTGACCCAAGGGCAGCAGAGGATTTAAATGTTAAATGTAAAAATTATTGTACCTTGTATGACTATACTTAGTAGTCTTTCTGTAAGTTTTGTTGGTCTGATCATTTTTAAAACATTATTAACTTGTCAAAGGACTTAAATTGGTGGTGACCTACATTAAAACAGTAAAATGTGTCATAAGTTTTCAGGAAGCTTCAAAGCAGAGCAAGATAATAGATTCAAGTGTATTATTTACTTAGCTTAGCCAAGTCGTCCTTGAGCTTTTGTTTTGTTTTATATTTCATGGTTTGCTCATAAAGAAACTTGATTTGTTCCAACATCCGTCTTATTGTTAAACTCTTTGTCAGCAGCTCGCCCGGGGCAGAGGGGAGTGTTGCAGGTGTGTTGTCCCAGCCCTGGCAGCACTGGCCTGCCAGAAAGGCCGTACCCAGGTATGACTCAAGCATGCGTGACCTCAGGGAGCCCCGAGGGGCCCGGTTAGCCGTGGCACTGCAGTTTCAGCGCCAGCTGTTAGTGAGAAGAGATGGGGCACGAGGGAGGAGCTACACAGAAAAACCAGTTAGCTCACAGGAATGACAAGCAGCCCGGGCCCAAGTACAGCGGCCTGTTTGTGATATAAGTAGGGCAGCTCATTTCAGCTAGTTAGGGAATCTGGAGGAAAGGTTACGTTGGCCCTATCTGGGGCCTCTGCACGCACGCCTCCCCCCTGTCCGGCCAACTCCCCCAGCTCAGGAACTCCAGGAGTCAAAAACAGAGGGAGTCGGGCCAACGAGGTTAAATATATCAGGGACTAGATACCCCCCCACCCTGGGGCTCAGAGATAAGAGTCAGCACATGAAGCATGCCACTAAAACACATTTTACTTTAATAAACCTGAAAAGCACACTTTAGCTTTTATTTAAATATATTAACGATTGACAATGTTGCAAAACTAGAGATTATTATTTATATGAAAGTTCTCTTACAATCACGTTAGGGCACAATATTAGCTGATCTGAAGGAAAATTGATCTTAAGACTATTTTATGTCTCATTTTAAAAATTGAACAAGCATGATTTAAAATTTGAAGATGATTCCCTCAAAATAGCTTTATTTCTCTGTCCCAAATCGGTGCAGACTCAATAGATTTTTGGATTTTAACACTGCTACATGACTAATATATCTAAATTATTCTTAGTCATTTTGCACTGATAAACTCAGAAATAAGTTTCTGAGCATATGGAAGAAAAGAATCCTGCAGAACTGGCATCTGGGTCAAAGGTCACAGACAGTAAAGCTTACATAAAAACCTAAAAGGACCATGGAGTTTTGTTAAGTTTCTATTTTCCCCTTTTTATGACCCACTTTTGTCTCTGTCTTTTTTATTAAATAATAGCTTAGAAAGACCAAAAAAAAAGTGTAAATACTAAAGATGGACGAGCCATCCAAAAAACATCTGACATTTATTAAATTAAATGCCATTTTTTAATTTGTAAAATTTTGATCCCACATAAATAAATGTCACCACTTATTTGCCCAGAGCTCATTTCAAACGGGATCAAGCAAAGCAGAAAATTATCCCCTTTTATGGAAATGGACACTGCGTCCACAGCTGGAAGCCATCAAGCTGGTGGATTTTAAAAGCCATCATGTATAATAAATAGTGGGAACATGACTAACTTAATTATTTCTGAATGAAGTATATAATTAGTTTAATGGGAAATGTGGTTCAAACAATATCTTTGACAAAAAAAGGGATTATTTCAGCAAAAACCATGGCTGTATTGTTAAAAAAGAACAACTTAAGTACATTTGGAACATTTCACTTTCTGAACGGCAGCATTTGCGCTGTTTCCTAATCTGTACTCAGAGTTGCTGAAAGGAAAAGTGATGCAACACAGCAGTAAACATCTGCCTGTCCAAACTACCGGTATTTAATTTCAAAAGAGGACTACATGTTTTCTGCACCGTTTTTAATGAAATGCTGGGTTTTATTAAATTAAATGAAAATAGTGCAGTTCTTAAGGGTAATGAGAAACATTTTATTGATATGTGGTCTCCTATGCTTAGCTATCTACCTAAAGAAT
>JAUBOC010000002.1:10913301-10923710 GCA_032275365.1 Anablepsoides cearensis
TTAAAATAACACTTAAGTGTTAAAATCAACTCTGAAAAGTTTAACACTGAAATTTTAACACTCTGGCTTTTGCTGTGCACACATGCACAGAGAGAACTTGCAATCTTTTTAGGCCTCCTTTATGTGTATCTTCCACGTTTTTAATTTAATTTAATTTAATTTTTGGCTTTTTTATTTCTGTCTCTGGAAAATGTATAGTTTTATATATTTTTGCAACAAGTTCTGAGGTTTTTCTTCAGCCACAGCCTGAGCAGTAATTTGTTTGGTTAAAGATGTTTCAGATAAACTTTTATCAGTTTCTGAGCTTAAAAAGAGCCAAAAAGTTTCAGTTTTGCCTGTAGTTTCACGAATAATTCAGATCTTTTGAAGTGGTTATGGATTTGTCTTTGAACAGCCTGAGTCTGGATGAAACCTCCAGGATGCTTCCCCCTTTTTTTTTTTGTTTGTTTCCTCCCACATCCTAGAAGGCAGTTTGCTTCTTCCCGCCTCGATCCAGGTCAGAAACCAGGATGGAAATGAGATGCAAATCCTCCCCCCGCTGCTTGGTTCAGCGTGTGCACACATGTCAGAGCTGCGAGGGGTTCTAACTGTTCTGAGGTCTGTGTGTGATCGATTCCGGTCCGGACCATCAGCTCAGGATCTCATGTCGGAGCTCGCTTCTGTTGGGTAAACAAGGCGACAAAAGAAACAACAAACCTGAGGTGTGTTTGAAGATCATTATCGTGTCGTTTGGTTTCTCTGATGTTAACTGAACATCACACATGTGGAGAGGGTTTAAACAGGTGCAGACAGATGTTACAGATGTTTCACTAATGAATTCATCTGGACTCCTGTTCTTACAGGAAGATGTTGTGGAGTCTGAGCTCCAGCAGCTCAGGATGTTTGCAGTGTTTTGTTTTTTTGCTGAGGTCGGGGGTTTGATGGTATCAGGCTGTTTCTCACTGATGACAGTAAAAACAGTCATGAGGTGCTGAGGGCAGAGCTGACCCGCATGCTGCTCCTCAGACACTTCTACATGACTGCACACACACACACACACTCGTCTGCGCACGCACACACACACACACTCGTCTGCACACACACACTCACACTCAGAAAGGATCACGTCATCGCAGTTTCCAGGTCTGATGAGTTTCTGGGCTTCTTGGAGGAAACATTTTCTGTTTTCTGAATGCATGTTGATGTTTCAGTTCTGAGCTGTAAATATAACCAACTGTTCAGTCAAAGCTGCAGTTTTCTGCACAGTTTTAGTCCAGGACTGTTAAGCTAAATTGCTCAGGGCAGGGGCCACAGTTACTCAAAGCTGGGGTGATTGGTTGGGTGGGGTTTAGTGTGGGGGTAGAGAAAACACTAAAAGTTGATTTAGCTAAAAGAGCAAGAGTTATTATCTTTTATTTTTTAATTAAAATAGCTTTAAAATATTTTCTGCAATAAGGAAAAAACAGCAAGAAAATTGAATGTAGTTTTTTAAGGGGTGGGGCCTTATTGGCAGGCCGGAATGAAGTCACCCGTGGCCAGATGTGGCCTGCCAGCCACTAGTTGGATAGCCCTGGCATAGGCTGTGAGCTACAATTTAGTGTTTTAATATTAAAGCTTAGTTCATAAATATTACATTTAATTTATTGTTTATTTAACTGCAAAATTAAAGGACAGATAACCCAAAATGTGTTTTAAAGTCTTAAAGTTTTAAAGTTGTTTTAAAGTTCTTTAAGTAAAATAAGATCTTTTTATTTTTTTTTTTAGGCCTCACAGTTTGGACAATATCTGGATCAGTGAACTCCAGTAGAAAATGGGGTAATTTTTTCATCTCAGACTGATATAAATCCAGCCTCCTCAGCGGAAAAACTACAGACCATTACATAAACTCTTCAACAAATTCTATAAAGTTTAGT
The DNA here is from genome assembly GCA_032275365.1 of Anablepsoides cearensis. NCBI lineage: Eukaryota > Metazoa > Chordata > Actinopteri > Cyprinodontiformes > Rivulidae > Anablepsoides > Anablepsoides cearensis. Next base: position 10,915,194 of record JAUBOC010000002.1, read on the forward strand.
TTAGAATTAAAGTCAGAATGAAGAATTTATTAAATAATTGTTGGTATAAGTTTGATTCAAAATATAAAACTTACTCAAAAAGTTTGGTCAAGTTAGCATTTTTCTTCTGTTTTTAAGCCAAAATTACAAAAGATGTACAAATATATATTTTAAATTCTGTTCTTCTTTAAATCAGAGTTTGTTCATTGTTTTGTTTTGTCTCTGCAGCTCAGACTTTTGCACAACCCTGCAGGACACCATAGTCTGCAGCTCTTTTAGTTTTTTGTGATCTTGCTTATTTGCTGCATCTCAGCAACAAATCTGAAATAAATAAATAAATAAATAAATAAATAAATAAATAAATAAATAAATAAATAAATGTTTGTACAGAAAGTTTGCAAATATACACTCACCGGCCACTTTATTAGGTACACCTGTCCAACTGCTCATTAACGCAAATGTTGAATCAGCCAATCACATGGCAGCAAATCAATGCATTTAGACATGTAGACATGGCCAAGATGATCTGCTGCAGTTCAAACCGAGCATCAGTATGGAGAAGAAAGGTGATTTAAGTGCCTTTGAACGTGGCATGGTTGTTGGTGCCAGACGGGCTGGTCTGAGTATTTCAGAAACTGCTGATCTACTTTTCACCAACAACCATCTCTAGGGTTTACAGAGAATGGCCCAAAAAACAGAAAACATCCAGTGAGCGGCAGTTCTGTGGGCGCAAATGCCTTGTTGATGCCAGAGGTCAGAGGAGAATGACCAGACTGGTTGGAGCTGATAGAAAGGCAACAGCAACTCAAATAACCACTTGTTACAACCGAGGTCTGCAGAAGAGCATCTCTGAACACACAACATGTCGAACCTTGAGGCAGATGGGTTACAGCAGCAGAAGACCACACCAGGTGCCCCTTCTGTCAGGAAACTGAGGCTACAATTCACACAGGATCACCAAAACTGGACAATAAGATCAGAAAAACGTTGCCTGGTCTGATGAGTCTCTATTCCTGCTGCAACATTCAGATGGTCAGAATTTAGCATCATCAACATGAAATCATGGATCCATCCTGCCTTGTATCAACGGTTCAGGCTGGTGGTGGTGCAGTGGTGTGGGGGATATTTTCCTGACACAATTTGAACCCATTAGTACCAATTGAACAACATGTCAACACTACAGCCTACCTGAGTATTGTTGCTGACCATGTCCATCCCTTTATGACCACAGTGTATCATCTTCTGATGGCTACTTTCAGCAGGATAATGCGCCATGTCATAAAGCTGGAATCATCTCAGACTGGTTTCTTGAACACAACAATGAGTTCACTGAACTGGAATGGCCTCCACAGTCACCAGATCTCAATTTAATAGAGAACCTTTGGGATGTGGTGGAACCATAAATTCACATCATGGATGTGCAGCCGACAAATCTGCAGCAACTGTGTGATGCCATCATGTCAATGATAGCATCGCACAGTTGCTCTCCTCTCTGAGGAATGTTTGCAGTACCTTTTTGAATCTATGCCACCAAGGATTAAGGCAGTTCTGAAGGCAAAAGGGGTCCCGGGTACCTAGGTGTACCTGTGGCTGGTGAGGGTAAATCTGATCATTTTAAAACCTTCCCGTCTGTGTTATTTTAATATAAAGTTCTACTTTCAGTCTTGTTTTTGGTTGATGAAGCAGTAATTTTCACTGATTTGCTGCTGAGAAACAAAATCTCACATCATGAATCTGCCGCTGCCGTGCTTCACTGCAGAAATGTTCACAAACTAAAGACTGCTGAGGGAAAATCTTTAATCTCTAACTCATCTATGCTCGTTGACAACTTAATTTAAAGCAGGGTGGAGCCACAATATATAAGCCAAAATATTGTCATTTATCATGTGAAAAAGTTAAAAAAAAAATCAGTATCAGTCATTTAAATGTTAAAGAGAGAGAGCAAACTGCACTCTGTTACACACATCTTTTATTTTGAGGATGAATTTTTTGTTATTTTATTATTTTTCTCTCCCCCTCTACCTTTTTTCCATACCTGTTTGAACTTTACCATCAGGCAGAGGTCTGAGGCTTTTACAGGCAGCAGGTCGTTGGAGGAATGCTGATAAACAGAATCACTGACATTCCGGTGCATCATGGACATTTCAGAATGCTATTTAAAGACTCACAACCATGGGAATTTTTTTGTCTTCTGCCCTAAGAGACCCATTTAGTAAGCAAAGGAGAGCTGCTCTGAAAAAGTCAACTTTACCAGAAAATCAGAGAGAAAAATACACTAAATATGTTTAATTTGGGTTATTTATTATGTTTTTACTCTAAGACACAATCAGATGCAAAACAATTGTTTAATGTCACGTTCTGCACTAATTAAAGAAGATATAATTACATAAATCAATTTCTTCTGCTGACAAGCCTTTCATGTCTTCACTTTACAACATCCACTCAATCAAACAGAGCCCTCTTTTTGTTTAATGGTCACTTTGTGTGAAACCACACTGATGGCGGTCTTGTGACTTACAGGTACTTTCAGAAACATAAAGACAACAGTGTGTGAGCTGACGCACCTCACATGAGGGCCAAACGAAGATGGGACTGCTTGGCTGACTTCAGCGACTGAAGGCGGTTATTGTTGAAGAAGGCGTGAGAGACGCCCAAACAAGCTCTGCAACTTGTCACCTGCTTGAGCCGCCCCCATCTGCCCCGTCCAGTTCTGCTTCAGTCTGAGAGCAATCACAGCTCCTCACTCGTCACTCTTCACCGCAAAGATTAGCTCAACTAAACGTCGTTCAAATGCATATTTGTGGCAGTGACAGTTCAAGGCATATTCAGAACGGCATCTTGAAGTGATATTTCTGATCTTTTGAAATTGTTTTTTTTTTATAGAAAATTTTAACTTCTGTTCTTTTAAAAGTTTGTGACGCATGAAAACATCTATAAAATATATTTAGCGTTGCACGTTGCTTTTTTGCTAGTGATGCAATGCATTGTGGGGATGATGATGAGTTATAGTCGAGGCTAAAACTCAGAGGCTTAACTTTAAAAAGCTATAGGTTAATGTGAGACAAGTTCTATTTTGTATTAGCATTAATGTTCTGCACAAGATATGGGTTGAAATGATCAAACATGATGTTTAGTAAATATTATAAAGTAAATATAGCCATGTATAGGCTATACTATGGCATTAGCTCCCAAGCTAATATCATTAGCTCAGAAACTTACGCCATAAAACACCAGTTATTTATATATTAGCTAAGAAGCTAAGGCTATATATCACATTATAGGCCGAAACCAAGGCTGTTCAACTGTGCGCAGGGGTCACAATTACCCAAAGCCAACACCTCAGGGGTTGGACATGAGGAGAGGGGGATGTGGTGATTGTGTTGCCCCAGATATTAGAAGGGGAAACACTACATTTTGTATAAAACTAAGTATTACCTTGTACGAAATGATGCATAAAAATGTACAGTTGAGTTAAAATCTATTGCATTTATTCATGTATAATATGATCTTGAGTATAATACGATCATCATTTTTTTAGATTAAGAAGCATAAAAAATCTAATAATCAATAACTCATGTATAACACTACGCCCCCACTTTATGGATAATTTTCAGGGTTAAAATTCTAGTATTAAACATGAATTATTAGGTTATTTAGTAGTTTATTAGTAGGTTTATTTAAAATTACAACATTTTTTTTTTGGGGGGGGCGCTCATTTGCAGGCCGATGGAAGTCCCTCCCGAGCTAATATTATGTTACAGCTTGGAAGCTAATAATGTGAACCGTAGCGCTGGCCTATTAGCTCAGGAGCTAATGCTATTTATCGCCATTTACTCACCATACCTCTCCTGTGTGTATATTTAAAATGGTTGAATGTCAGACGTCCAAAATAATGTTCAAGCTGAATAGCGCTTGCTTATTTTTACAGTCTTGTTTTTACAGTTGAAGTAAATGATTATCAGATAATATCTAATATCTATAGTTCACACTTAATTTTTGGCTTAACAGATTGTGCTCAAACTATGGTTGTTTGTTCATGGGTTGAGTACATTTTTAAATGCATGATGTGAAAGAAAACCAATCACCGTGACATGAACAAAACTCATGTCACCTTCATGTGGCTGAGCACAGATTTGGGCTCGTCCACTCCCACACAGAATCAGCGACGAGGAATCCGTCCTGATCCAACCTGAAAGACGTCTTTAGGAGGAAGCAGGAAACCAAGCTAACCTGTTCAGGAAATCTTCAGTCATCTTGAATCAACTTTTTCTTTTGACTTATTCTAAGGTTTTGTTCTGCGCCTCAACGGTCAAGTTGATACAAAGAAGCAACTCGTTGGACCAATCAACTTTGAGCAATCCTGTATATTTGCAGAAACACTCATTCTGACTGTTTGAGATGATGCAACGCTTCAATGTGACATCAGACCAGACCGAGTTCAAACAAAACCTGATTTTTATTTTATTTTAAATTGGTGCAGGTTGTGTAATGTGTGGTCTGTTGTTCTGGATGAATAAAATCAGCAGTGGGCACCGTTCTGCTAATACACTAAGAGCGAAGCTAACTTTTTGTTTAGTGGATTAGCATTTTTGCTAACTTTGGAAAATGTGAGCGGACTAGCTTCCACTAAATTTAGCCCAGTGGTGTCCAGACCTTGAAGACCTCTGCAGACCTTGAAGCAAACTGAGGAGTAATTAAGCACTCATTAGGTTCAGCTGTGTTGAACCAGAGCAGCACATAAAACATGCAGGACACTGACCTGTGAGGACCAATTTTGGACACCACCGGTTTAGCCCTTATGTCCCAAAACATTTAGTTCACTTGCAGATTTTTGCTTGTGGTTTTAACTGTTTGGTGGATATAAATTAGCTTTTTTATGTGCTTTTAGCAAAGATTCTTACAAGTACAAATACTTTGTTACTTTACATTAGAAATTTTGGTTATTTATACTTTAGTGGAGTATTTATTTTTCAGACTACTTTTTACTTCTCCTCTTTACATTTTAATTCAATTATCAGTACTTTCTACGCCTTAATTTTTAAAAATGCAATTTAACTTTGACTTGTTTTTATTCCATATTTTCATTGTTCATAAAAAAATAAAAATAAATAATCTATCCAGATACATGAGCCCTTGGACAGAGTGAGTTGGTTGGATGAGAAGTGTAAATATAAACCATTCTGACATCATATTGGATTGAACTGACTCCATCACTCCTGTATGACACAAATCACATCACATCCAGCAGGACAGACTGTAGCAGATGTAGCCTAGAATGAAGATGATCGTGGATGAAACAAGTAGTTTAGTCAGTTTATTCAAAACTTTTCAACATTAAAATTTTAATTTAACATTATTCTCATTATTGACGTCAGAAGAAAAAATAGGGGTGGGGTAGGGGGGGTTCTCGAGCCATTTGGGTCTGGGGACCCCTTACAAGGGCGAAAAACATTCCAGGGACCCCCTCATAAACCCCATGGTGTACGAGAATTTATTGTCATTTCAACCCTAAATGTTATGGGAATATATATCTTTATTAGGTTTATTATGTTTGCTTTATTAGTTAATTGTTATCCATACATTTTAAAAAATTAAAACCAAATTAAAATTTTAGTAAAAATTTCTGAGGACCCCCAAAATATCTCTCACAGACCCCTGGGGGTCCAGGGACCCCAGTTTGAGAACCTCTGCGCTATAGAACCCTGTGGCACAGCCTGAGTTTTTTTTAAAGTGTTCATTACTTTTACTTTGATACTTTAAGTAGTTTTAAAACCATTTCTTTTATACTTTTACTTGAATAAAAAGCTTGAGTTGAAACTTCTACTTCCAAAAAAGTATTTTTAAATCCTAGTATCTATACTTCTACTTAAGTAATGAATGTGAATACTTTTGACACCTCTGGTTGTTTAGCAGAATGGTGCCCACTGCTGATTTTATTCATCCAGAACAACAGAACTTACACAAATAATTGACTCGATTGATTGATGTTCATCCAGTGATTACATTATAGAACGTATCACTAAAATCTGTCTACTGGTTTAGGTGATATTTTGCTAACAGACAAAACAAGATGATACTCAAAGATGCAGTGTGGTGTATAGCATCTGTTTTCTTTGACATTTTGATGCATCATGTTTTTTTATTGGATTACTTGTTTTGCATATTTTCAATTCATGATTGGAATAAGAAAAAACAACAAATAAACCAGGTGTGAGCAGAGAAACCTCTAAATAAAACCAGGATAGAGGCCCTATAGGACCAGGATTAGACACCTCTGACTTGGTGTTGGGGATGACCATCATACCACCACACTAAAAATGTGTTTTTTGTTGCAGCCATCTTGAATCCTGTTCAGCCTAAACACTGTAAATCCAACGATTGTTTCCCTAAGAGGTTTATTAAAATCCATTTCATGTTTTAGGAGATGTTTTTCTAACACAAAGAACATCTTTCTGCCTTTCGGTAGCAGGCAATAGCCAAAGAAATCTGACTTGAATGAGTTTGTGTGTAAAACAGATAATTTATTCAAATGCCTCTGACATCCGTAACAACAGTCTCCAATTTGATTTCTCTGTGGTGATCCTGTCAGCAGGATCTCTGCAGACATGTACGTACCTGCAGGAGTTTCTGTTGTTTTCAGGCCAACCGCTCCTCGGCGTTTACGGTTTTACTGTTTTGTTTTTTACCATCTGAGAAAGCACACGTGCTCTGATCGATCACGTCTGAGAAATCAACAGTGTATTTCATGAGGGAAGCTGTGATTTATTTCTGACTGAACGAGCCAGCAGGGTTTTGTTGTCTTGAACTGCAGAAAGGCAGAAGACGAGGCAGCCAGGAGAAGTCATGCCCAGACAGAGAGCAGCATGAGGGAGTTTCACTTGAACAGAGGCCAAAGCCACGAGCCTGAGGGGCCTGAGACCCAACGACGACAGTGAGGAGACTCCTCGACACGGGACTCAAAATAAAAGTTACAATAGTGACACTTTGTCGTTGACTTAATAACATAAAGTCTAAACAACCTGATCCAGAGCTTGGAGGAAAATCAAGCTGATAGACTGGAAGCTGTACTTTAAGACAACTAAGAAATAAAAATTGGTAATAAAACTGATTTTTTTGCACTACAGAACCATAATTTATTACTTTTATTAAAGCTATATAATACTGAGCAAAAGACACTTTTACTGTATTTAAAAGCATTTATGAAATTTCCAAAAAGCTTCAATAAACTGTCAAAGAACATTTTTCGACCAAACTGATTAAATTAGTTGAAATAACTCACTAATTAAATGGTAACACTTACTTTTTAGTATTTTATCAGAAAATCATAAATCATTTTTGTTTTACTTAATAAAACAAAGTTTTTTGCAACTTTTTCCGGCCTCAGCTGCAGCCGCCTGTGTTGATTCATATCAGGAGGTTTATTTAAGTGTGAAATGTGGAGGAGGAAAGAAGTGCTGCTCTCGTGTTTTCTTAAATTGGACCAGTTCAACCAGCAGCACCTCTGGTCTTAGTCCATCTCAGGGCGGAGCAAAGAAATCACAGCAGTTGACAAGCTGGATTAGGCCTAACCGTCACCTGTGGTTTTTGTTTGTTTGTAAGTGTGTGTGGTTTCACTTTGTGTGTGGCTGGATCCACACAACAGAAGCACACACACACACACACACACACACACAGTTTAGTTTATTTGGCTTTACTTATTCTACAAGCTCTTAATTTCACTCGCTTTCAGTTTCAATGAACGTTGTTCATCCAGTTCTAAAGGTGGAGTTCAGACATTTCTTTTGCTTATTCTCCAATATCTTCTTAAAGACAGTTTTTTTTTTAGCAGAGATATGAATCCGTCAACTCAGGTTTTGGTCAAAAACTGACATCATCATCGTGTGTTTACATTTGGTCACATGTATGGTGTGTGAGTCAAAACGTAACCACACCTGCAAATCCTTGAGATGGTGATTTAATGAGACTATAAAGCATCCAAAAATCAGGTGATCTCTGCTGCTGTGAAGTTTTTAATTTATTTTAATGACAAAGAACAAAGGAGTTTGAGAACAAAACAATTTAACCCAGACAAAATGCACTTTTTGTCCCGATTTTTTTCTTAAAACAAACTTTTTTCTTAACAGTAATAAATACTAATTGTCAGCAGAAGTGTCGCCATGCAGCCACAGGAGGGCAGCAGATACTAAAAATAAAACAAACTTCTCTTCTGATGTTCTTTTTGAACAAATTACAAATTTTGTATTTTTGTTGCCCAGACTGACCTGTGCTCTTTAAAATATATATTAAAAAACTATACAGAAAAATAGAACATTTAGTGAAAATATTTTGTTTTATATATACATTTAAATCATTCAGTTAGGGCAGTGGTGTCCAAAGTCAGTCCTCGAGGGCCGCAGCCCTAAATGTTTTACGTTTTTCCCTGCTCCAACACACCTGATTCAGTCACTGAACTACATCTCCCAAGTTCTGCTGTATGGAGGACTAAAACTGACATAATTAGAAATAAAAGCAGAAATAGATAAATGAACCACTAAATAA
>JAUBOC010000002.1:10923810-10937043 GCA_032275365.1 Anablepsoides cearensis
GTCGTTATTGTCCTGTTGAGCTGCTCTGCCTCCAGACTGCTCCAGTCTTCCTCCTCTTCCTCCTTGATGTGGACTGGCTCTGGGTCCTGCTGGTCCACACTGGGCCTCTGCTCTTCCAGCACATCTTCTTTAGTCAGCACCAGCTGCTGAACATCTGGAGGAAACACAAACATTTGTTAGGACTTCTAATGGTTTCAAGACTTTTTAGCTGCAGATTTTGATTTATTTGCAAATAACCTTTTTAACAAGTAAACTATGCAGGTTCTACTAGTTGCAGCTAATTGCAATGATGATATATAATGAACCGTATAACAAGCCTGGTTTCTCTTTTCTTATTTTTTTGCTGTGGGGTCCATTTCTGAGCAGATGCCTGTGCTGCTTCTTCCATTGAGGAAATACAGTGGGAGCGGCTTCGCAGTTCAGCCGATGTGTGATCGCAAAGTTGTCGTCCCTTGGGTGTAAACCTGAAAATAATAAAATAAAGAGATTTTATATGCAGGTTTTTCCATTATACCACAATGTCAGATGGTTAAACCTGAGGTGTGTGATTAGCTGTAAGTATATTAGAATATATTGGCATATCTAAATACAGAATAAAAACACTGAATATATATTGAACTGTTATTAAAGTTGTTGAAAGATAAACTTATTTAGTGCACAACTTAGGTATTGTAACTTATATTTCCCATTATTTACCTCTCATAAAGTCGCTACTCAGAAAATGTTCGCTGCATATCCGATGATGCTTTGTTGGAGAAAACTTGTCTCTGTTGATGTTGGTTAACCATCTTCTCAACAGGTCAGGGTTGTCTAATGGAAACCTAAAAAAATAGTCAATAAAATTATTTTACACTTTAAGAATTACAACAGAGGCAACAGCAGTTTGTATTGTTTAGCTAAATTGTAGCATGATTCAGCAGTGCTACACTCTGTATGCTACAGAAGCTAATATCTCTTAGCCAATCTATTCTGGCTTTAAGCTATTTTTATTTTAAACTTGTACATTAATGGCTTCAGTTCTAGTCAGAACATATCCACATTTAGGTAAATGACATTAAATATGCTTACTTGTGAAATGAGACACGTTTTCCTCTTTTTCTTCTGTTGGTACAGCCATAGCACACACAACTTTCTGGCATTTTTCCCTTTTTTTTTTTTTTTTACATTTTTATGAACAATAGCTTACATACACTCTAATATAATAATAATATTTTGGTTAATATTATCATCAATAGCTATTAACTCATTTGTCATAACCAGCCTTTATTGTCATTGTACTATTTTGCCAAATATGTACACTACATACAGAAACCTGCCCGGTCTGGTTATGGCTGCTGCTGTTTACAAAGTAGATCACAGTGTCACGTGACGAAGACGCAGTTACGAGCGCGCATGTGCAAAGCCCACCTAACACTTACGGGTCTTATGCCACACAACACAAGCCGTTTAATATGGTTTAATAAGCCGACCCCTTTGCATTGCTTTTGGGTTGCTTTAAAAAATATATTAAGTTGTAAAAAAAACAAACAAACAAACAAAAAAAACCGTTGTTATATGTTCTGGAATGTACTTCTGCACTATTGTACTTTTGTTAAGGATGATAAAACAAACAAACAGCCAACCGGCTAATTTAAATTGTTACATTATTATTTTCAATCTTTGATGGATCACGTTCTTCATTTAAGGTAAATGGGATAATAAAAAATGTGTGAATGGAGAAACGTTTTCCTTTTTTTTCTGTTGGTGCATACGTAATGTTCTATAATAAGCCTTATATGACTCTATGGGCAGCCCTCTCTCGGGACTGTTTAGCTCATAGATATAATAAAGTACTCTTTATGGTCTGTGGTTTACCATTAAGGGCTCTGAATTCTCGCTGCAGCAGCGTGAGACCCCAGCTCAGACCAAACATGTCCACCTGTTGCGCGCACGAATGATGTTTTTATAATAGTGTTAAAAAAACTGTTCTCATTCTGCGCCTGCAAAAAACCTCACATGTTAGTGCTTGGAGTAAGTTTAATAGGGGCAGATATACCTTTTTTTCTTCTTGACCCTTTTTCATCCAGTAATTTACTTTGATTTTTTTAAATGTTCTTTGTTGTTTTTAAGAATGAAATTAATAAATACTACCAGCTACTTCTGCCAGTCTACTTCTGAAGTCGCAGCAACCCCAGCTGCAAATGACTTCAGGGATTAAAATGACAGTAAATTATTTCTAAAACAGCATGGGTTTTATGAGGAGGTCTCTGGAAATTTTACACCCTTGTAAGGGGTCCCCAGACCCAAAATGTTTAAGAACCCCTTCCACTTGACCTATAGAATACTCACATTAAGTGTTTACTTATGTGGGTAAAAGTATGTTCATCCTATTCATCCTACATATATAAACAACTTGTACAATAATGTAAGTGCAACAAATAAACAAAACAAGGGCTGCACTTTATTAATCAACAAACTCTGAACATGTGCAGGTTTAATTATATTAATTTTTAAAGAGTTCTACACGTTTTTCCGAGGGTTGAGCTGTCATTTTCTCCTGGTTTTGATTAACCACGTCCTCTCTGAGATTTTGTAAAAAGATTCATTCCTCACATAGTTGTGGTCTCCCATAAAAGTGGGAACAATGGGCTCCTCGTCCTCTTCATCAGCCTCACTGATGTCAGTTTCAGAAGAGCAGGAATCTGTTTCATCTGGATCCCAGATGATTTCGATTTCTGTAAACTCCTCTCCACACGCTGACACTTTTACTGGCTCAGCTGAGGTGCTGGTTAGAAGTTCTCTGTCGTCCACTTGGTACACATAAAGCTGTGGGAACAGTTCACCTTCATCATCTTAACTCTTCAAAGGATGTGCAGTGAAGCCAAACCCACTGACATCAGTCGTTATTGTCCTGTTGAGCTGCTCTGCCTGCAGACTGCTCCAGTCTTCCTCCTCTTCCTCCTTGATGTGGACTGGCTCTGGGTCCTGCTGGTCCACATCAGGCCTCCGCTCTTCTTTAGGCACCAGCTGCTGAACATCTGGAGCAAACACAGACATTATTATAATGTCATTATAATATGAATTCAAGACTTTAGCTAGTTGAATAAGGACTTCATAATATTTAACATTTTGACATACTGTGGTCGCTTATACTAGTTGCTGAAAGAGAATCTGATTTAAAGCACAACTGCACAATATGAATAATTTATATTTAATATTTTTTACCTCTCATGTAGTCGCCCCTCCAAAAATGTTCGCTGCATTCCCGTTGATGGTTTGTAGGATGAAACTTCTCTCTGTTAACGTTGGCTGAACGTCTCAATATGTCTGGTTTGTCAAACGAAAACCTAAAATAAAGTTAAATATATATTATTTTACATTGTGAAAATGTCAAAACTCACAGGCAACATCAGCTTGTAATATTTAATAAACTGTAACATGATTCAGCAGAGTGCTACACTCTGTGCTATACGCCACAAAAAAAGCTACTATCTACTAATAAATAACAGTGATTACATCAGATTTAAAAGCTAATTTTAACCTTAAACACATACATTATTAGCTTAAATCCTGGTCGGGTTAGGGTTAAGACAACTATTCTACTCATTGCCTACACTGGTCGAGAAGTTTAAATGGCATCAAAAACTGCTCACAGCTGACAAAACAACTGTTTAAAGTGCCCGTGACATTAAATTTAAGTGGCATATTTAAGTGCATAATTGGAAAAAAAACATTAATGATGAATTGCAAACAAAAATTCACGACACTGAAATGAACAGTTGTTGAGATATTTGCATGGACAGAAACAGGAAGTGATGTCAAAGGGGAATGCCTGAATGAGTTGTTTCGACTAACAACAGACTGCAAAGAAACAGATGTTTCTGTACATTTTTTTGAGTAGTTATTAGATAAAGAAGAGTCACATTTATAAAGACCAGGAAGTTACCCTTTTTTAAAGAGTTCCCCTTTGACATCACTTCCTGTTTCACCTGGACTGCACCAAGTTTAGTAAAAAATATGCATGTTTTATGACAAACTGAGTAAAAATCATACGAATGATGCCAAATTTCTTAAATATTAGCATGTCTTCTTTAATTTTTTGTAATTGAAAAAAAAAGCATGTCACAGGCACTTTAATAGACCACTTTTTAGCCTTCTGCATCATGGGTGGCAGTTAGATTTTTTGATTGGATTTGACAGATGCAATTTTTTTCATAAATTTATCAATCTTTTTGGATTATAAAAGGCCTGAGCTTATAGGAGAACTTGATCACATGTTGAAGATCTTGGATCAGGCACCTAACCCAACAACAAATACCTGCAGTAAGAACTCCAGGGTTAAGTCCACTCTAAACTTCATCGGGACTTTAAAAGAAATACATGTGAAGAGCCTAATCAGTCTGTTCATTTTCAATAGTTCTGCTGAAAAACATTTGTTTTCTGCATCATTTACCCAGATTTATTAATCTTTTTTGTTCACTGCATATCTGCAAACATAAGAATAATCAGAAAGTAAAGCACAGCAGACATGATGCCACACTCTGTGTAATTTCCGTTTGCTGCTCACCACCTTAAAAATAATTAGATTTTAGTGTGTTTTTTTATGTGGGGTTTGCCTGCCTTTTTGCTGGAGCTTTTCTTGGTACAGAAGTCCTCTTCATGTGCCCCAGATGGAGGGTGGGCACCGGGTTCTCTGAAGACGGCTCGCCGTCGACAAAGTGCTTTGAACACACACGGGCATCTTCCTTTGGGTCCCAGTCTTTGTTGGATAATCTGTTAATCCTGCTTATTGCCCATACCCACCTCTGCCGCAGTGCAGGGTTTTTTCTTTGAGTGGGGAAAGGAAAGAGTCTAAATGGCGGCTGACAGTCACATCTGCTTGTACCAAGCTTGCACCGGTGCTTCTGGCAGTCACTGGATTTCCACTGCTTCAGGCTGTAAGTGCTGTTCCCACAGTTCACAGCCGCACATATTCTCGGCATAATGTTTCTGAAAGATAAAGATCAATTCTAAGTTAATGGTAAAAATCTAATTTTGGACTTTTTATATTCTCATACTGATGCACATTATTTTAAGCCAATAATTATAATAATAAATTACTGTTTTCATTCCTGTTTATTTTGTTGCAGTTTAAGCCAGTTCGTTCCCCTGTTCCATCCATTATGTCATTAACAAGACACTTGGCCCATTTTGCCTGCTGGTGCATGCCAGTTGGCCTGTGGCTACAATGTAGCTTACCACCATCAGGTAGAGCCTCTGGGTAGAGTTTGCATGTTCTCTCTGTGCATGTTTTCTCCAGGTACGGAGAAAAAAACAACCAAAAACATGAATGTTAGGCTAACTTGGCAAATCTAAATTGTCCCTAAGCATGAGTGTGTTTGTCTCTGGCCCTGTGATGGACTTGCAACCTATCCAGGTATTTACATATGGGCACCAGTGACCCCCTGTGATCCTGATAGGAGGAAGGTAGGTGATGATAGATGTTCTTATATACACTTAGCAAGACACAAACTATATATAAAATATTTGAATATTTCAGGTACTACCACCAGTACTCTGTCCCTACAAATTCCAGCAGTTAGTTGGGAAATCTGCTCTTTTTTTTTTTTAACAAATAATTATCATGGAAATAAAATGAAAAAACACTACCAAAACATGCTCAAAAATTAGATTTATATGTCAGAAATATACATGACAAATCTCAATATTATAAGACAGTTCAACAGTTTAAAGGCGTATATTTATTTACCTGTTGAATTATAATGGCGTTTGCAGCGAAAGCTCCCGAATGACGTGCGACCCGGAAGTGTTGGGGGTACGCCAGTCTGCGCGCATGCGCACTCGTAATATTCTATTAAGCTACTTGTCAAACGTTTCTTTAGCTTCTTTTTTCTGCTGTTGGTACATCAGTAACACACACTGTTGTGTGGCGTCACATATTAGTCTAGTCAATAAATGCCAGTAGAAACCGGCGTTAGCCTTTTTCAGCTAAATAGCTATCGTTTTCTACGGTGAAATCACAAAGTTACGTGATTAGTTCAGTTCTATTCAACGTCAGGAATAATTATTCTCAATCACTATAAATTAGCAGCATTGTCACCCTTAGCCACAAGAGGGCAGCACATAACAAAATATACCAAATAAGCTCTTCTTGTGCTCATATCAGTCCTATTAAAAAACAACAAAGATTCCATCACTTCCTTTTTGTCTGCAGGTAGTATGATAGTTTCATACAGAAAAACTTAATATCTATCAATTAATGCAAACACAAGTAATCAGTTGTTTCGTTAATTGGCTAAATGTTCACATATTGGTTTTAAAACACTCATTATATAAGTGAGGCCAATAAATTCTGCATTTGCTTCATTGGTAGGTTATGTTAAAATACTGTGGTGTTTTGATTCCATATATATGTGTGTGTGTGTGTGTGTGTGTGTGTGTGTGTGTGTGTGTGTGTGTGTGTGTGTGTTTCATTTCTATCTGCATTTTCAAGATTTAAAAAAAATATTTGATAAAATTGGGTGAGTCTTATATCAAATGAATCAGGGTTGTACACATTTAAAAAATAAAATGTAATTAGTAGCATTTAAATATACATAACTGTGACCTTTGTGCTCATAATTTTATCATCATGGTACACATGATTATCTTTTAAATAAATAATTCAAGACAAGTTGTTTGGATTAACTAATGAGGTGTAAAATAAACCCACTGAGCCATTATGTGGGTAAAATTTATCACTACAGTACAAACCACACAAAAAAGGACAGAAAAGGTTTGTTCAAACTCATATATTATTTATTACAATTAAATATTTTTCTTATGTTACATAAGTTCATTTGAAACCATACAAATATTCTGTGCTGTGATTAATATTCAAGATATTTCCATGCAAAGAATATGAAAAAAAAAAAGAAAAAAATCACATAAGGACTGGAGTTGATGCTTTTGTACACCTGGGAATGAATTTAATTCAGTTTCGTCTTGTTCTCTCTTTTTCAGGTGCAAACATTTCTATGTGGCCATTCCAAACATCCCCAAACAAAAAGAAAAGAAGGTGAAAACTGTTGTCTTGTATTACTCTGGAGGAAAACTCTCAGAACAGGAACAGTAAGAAAAACAGGCACAAAGGACCATTTAAGACAGGAGCATCTAATAGTTTGATTAAAGATCATTAGTGTGCTGAGGGATTCAAAAGGCCAAGATATGTATGTGCAAGTTTCAAACTCTGTTCAAGTTATTTTGTTGTGTTTGCTTCCATTACCATATAAAAAAAGATTAAGTGGCGTTAAAGTTTGATTAGTTTACATAAGAGAAAATTGTTTCCACGTCAGTCTGATTAACTGAATGAACTAATATGAACATATTCACACATTTAGTTTATATGGATGCCAAATATTAATTATAAATTAAACTATACTCTCAAATTAAAAAAGATTAAAGCAAAAATTAGGAGCATGTGAGTGAATTTGTTAAATGATTTATAGTTTTCTCTTTTGGGTCAAACAGTGGTCATCTTGTTATGTTTTGGTAATATTATTTTTATTACACCTGTATATTTCTGTAACCATTAAATAACTGAAACTATGATGAATGCTAACGCTATTTTATAGCTGCGTTTTTAAATCTGCCTTCAGCAGAGGGGGATCAAACTGTCAAACTGTCACACAAAACTGTCTCCATTGCCTCATTTAGTACATCCAATATGTTTTAGTAAATATAACTGAAGTTTTTGTTAAACGAGAGAAAAGTCCAATGAGGGATGTACATTTTCTATGACTTAACTGGACATAAATAAGTTTAAAGGTGCTGAGTTTTAATTTAATTCAGGTCATGTTTCTTGTTTCTTAATGACACAAATTAAAACAATGAGCTGAACAATATGGAAAATCACGAATAAGAATAATAAATAACTTAAGGGCTCATTAAATTGTTG
This sequence comes from Anablepsoides cearensis, assembly GCA_032275365.1. Lineage (NCBI taxonomy): Eukaryota > Metazoa > Chordata > Actinopteri > Cyprinodontiformes > Rivulidae > Anablepsoides > Anablepsoides cearensis. The sequence goes on from JAUBOC010000002.1 coordinate 10,931,726, forward strand.
ACTAGCTGTAGCTCATATTTTGTCCAATCAAAAAGATATATAGTAAAAAGGGCAGAGATTTATAAATGTTTCATTCAGCTTTTTTTTTTTTTTTACTTTATGATAACTTTGTTGTATTTCAGTTTTTTGTTTTTTGCTCAATTTAATGTCCAAAATGTCCAAATAGTTCCCCAAAATACATGATTACATATTCTTTTATGTCATCTTTGTGGAGCAGCATCTTCTCTTTATTTTAGTATAAAATAGAAAAGTATCAATAAAATGGAAAATAGGTGAAATATAATAACAGAGTACTAAAAAAAATCTGCTAAATTTTGTAAATTCATTTTTGGAAGTTCAGGAGGGATAGAAACAGCATTAAGTGAAATTAATGACATTTTAGAAAAGATACGGCCTTATTCTAATGGCTTTTGTAAAAGATGACACAAAAACAATCATCAGAAAAAGTTTAAAAATTAAAAAAAAACTACAAACAATTATTTTTAATGGATAAACTAACCAAATTTGTCTTAAATTGGGGAGTTTTAGAAAATGTAGCAAGATTTTTTAAATTTATTTTTGCCTTCTTTAAACTTGACTAATGGGAAGATTTATTTTGTTTCCATATCAGTCCTTAAATGTAACATTTTGCAAAAATACAATAAAAAAAAACGTTCCTACAAATGACAAACTATTTTTTAACAAAAAAAAATCTATTTTTGCATTTGTCAGTTGTTTTGTTTATATAAAAAGGTAATAAAAATTTGACAGACTTTTCAAAATAAACCTATTTTACTAAAATCACACACACAACGTCGAAACGCATTCATAAGCTTCTTGGAAATCGGGATCGGCGATGCTTATGAGCTTTAAGTGAACGTCGGTAAACATTCCTAAACGAAAGGCTGGGGGAAAAAAAGGCAGCAAGAGCGAGGGCACAGGCTAACGATGAGGTCGGGTTAAATCATTTACGCGTTCTGCGTTTAAAAGGTGGACTAGCAAAGCTTTTTTTTTATCTACATGAAAGTATGATGGGAAGCAGCGAGAAATCAAGGTACATTTTGGTCCTGCGGGTCAAGAAAACAATGTTCACATACGTCCTTCAAACTGTAATAATCTATACAGTGGTGGGCATGGTTCCGCTAATCAGCTAACAGCTAATAGCAGAACTAATTTTTCGTTTAGCAAATTAGGTTTTTGGAAGATCATCAGTGGACAAACTAGCTTCCACTAAATTAGGTTTTGTTTTTTTAAGGTCACTAACAGCTAACTTACAAACATCAACAGGTTTGTGTCAGTCCCACCAGTCTTTAGCTGGAAGGAGATGAAGATGTGATGCAGACTGACGTTTGTCTTAGCGGTTAGCTGTTAATGTTAGCTTCTGCTATTATTTTACTTGTTTAGGTGTTTAGCATTAGCTTCTGCTAGTTAATTTCATTTTTTACATATTTAGCGAAGATATATTTTTAGTTAGCTGATTACGAGTTAGCGAAGCTAACTTCTTTGTTAGCTGGGCCCACCACTGTCCATACGTGTCCTCAGATACGCTCACTTATAGCATTTCAACTTTAAACTTGTCGTTTAAACTGAAAAAAATATACTGAGGGTGAATCTTTTTTTTTTGTATTCAACAATGGAAGCCATTCATCTAAAACTCTATTCTTTAAAGTTACCTCTTGAAAATAAATTATATATTTTTTGCAGTACAGAAATAAATACGCATTTCTCAAAAAAATAGGAATAGGTCATCATCACGGATCTAAAAATGCTACACTGAGTACATTATTCACCGGAGCATCTGTGAAGAAACAAAAATCGAAGTGGATAACCAACAAAACCATCTGCCTGAAACCGTCCAACACTAAACCAGATACTAAAATGGAAAATGTACAAATTTATGAGCACAGAGTCAAACTACACTTCATCCAAAAACAGTCTAATGAGAAATCCCTTCTATGTTTGGCTCATTTGACTCAACTAAAAGAACTGAGCTGTGCTTTCTTTGTAGAGTGCATGTTGGTGTGAAAGTGATTCCTTTCATTAAAATTAATCAAAATCCTCCAGATGTCATCATTAGCTCAAAATGACAAAAAATAATGGATGGAACAGTGGTCTTAGCAGATAGTTTACAGACAAATCCAGGCCAACAGAAAATATGAAACATTTCTTGCTTTAAAGTCAAATATTTGGGTACATCCACACGAACATGAAACTAACCAGTTCATTCAGCTCTGCAGGAGATTGAATAACTTGTTTCATATTATTCAACAAGCAAAGCCACTAAAAACACCAACATGCACTCTGTGTAACCTTTAGGTGAAACTCCTGTGCTGTGTCTTGTACATAACAAAACTATCCAAAAGGACATTTAGCAAATTACAGGAGATAAAACGTGAATAAACCTCTTTTCTCTTCACGAAAACCCCAACGACAAGCTTCGTATTTGATAAACTATAGCGCATCACTGAAACACTTTACGTGTCTGAGATTCGTCAGGCAGACAGAAACAACACTCAGATCTAATAAATGTCACATTTCTAAGAGCTACAGTAGCGTTTTTCTACAGCAGAGGTTCTTCCACGCAGCTGCTACATTACCAGAGCCGTATACCGTACGACACAGGCCCGTTACACCGTCCTATAATCAACCATTACTTAACAAATGTCAGGTGTTTAAATACGAACACAAGATTTTAAAGCAAAGTAAGTTCTTGATCCTTCATACTAGGCAGCGAGGAGCTAATTAAAATTTGCGGAGGATGACGCTAAAGGTGATCTAACGCGTCACGTCTCGCCACGGGCTACTGCAGGTTCTTGAGGAGGCGTCCGTAGCGGAAGTCGTAGACGTGTCGACAGAAGAACACCATCTCTGGGTCGACGTCATCGGGCACACAGCGGTGGGTGGGCATGGCGTTGTCCACGACAGGTGGCACCACGAGGGAGGCGGCGCTGTCGCGTACACCCTCCCTTCGGCGTTTTACCAAGGCACAAAATCTGAGCACGGCACAAACATTTGGACCCCAGTTACCAGAGAGAATATTCAGAGCAATGCACACAGTACGTTAAGCCAGTAATGTCACTTAAAACTGAGTGAAAACCAGTAAATGTTACTTTTACTCTTACCGACAATACTGTGCCAATGTTAGGACATAGCATTTGTCTTCAATACAGGCCACACTGTTCACATCCTGGTGACGAGATGCAAAGATCTCATTCTGCAGAAAAACAACAAAAGAAGAACAAATCACAGAAAATACAATCCAGTACCTGCTTCATGCTTTGCATGTGTTCAAATCTCAAAGGGAAGTTTATGTCTCATCTCCCTCCTAAATTTCAGTTATATCACAGAAGAAAGATTTTTTTTGTATTTTCCTCAGAGGCAGAGCCCCGTTACTGTTCTCACACAGCTGCTCTGATATGTTTGTTGGTTCAGCTGAGACGTGACAGACTTCATGCGGTTTATTGTTTCTAGGCACTGAATCCAACTTTTTTTCCCTCGGGGAGATCACTGACATCAGGAAGCAGACGCCACAGAAGCTGTTGCCCATGAATTCATGTTCTGTAAATCCATAGGATGGAATATACGGACGGATGCAATCTGCAATGTAATGCAGATTAACAAGCCCCAAAACACTGTGGGGCTGATTTATCAAAGCTTTATAAAACGACACACAAACATGAAAGCTTGCCAACAGTGGTGGACAGTAGTGGAGTACATTTACTTGAGTACTGTACTTAAGTACATTTTTTGTGTATCTTTACTTGAGTAATTATTTTTGGGATACTTATGACTTTCACTCCACTACATTTCAAAGACAAATATTGTACTTTTTACTCCACTACATTTGTAGGAAGCTGTTAGTTACTTTTGGTTCAGCATAGCTTTGTAATCTGCTGTTGCTGTTTTTCTTTCTTGAAATGCAATTGGCCACACGCTATGTTGCTCACAAGCGGAAACAATCCCAGTCGTAGCTCATATCTAGGATAGATTTGGAATTACATCAACTTTGTTAACAGTCGCGAGCTGAGCTCCATCTTTAATTCAAACAGAACCCAGCAATAGAGACGGTTGAAGAGAGTAGAGAAACCAGCACAGCCATGGCCATATGTTTACTCAATGTTTGAGATTTTAGGACTGAAAAATAGTTCTTATCAGTTTAAACCTCTTATGGGTTCACTGCGGATAAACGACATTTTTGTATTTAAGAACTCACCACTTATTTTATTGCATTTTTATGCTGAAGTCTTTACAGGTGGTGAATTTGTAGCAGAGTGGTTCTACGTGTTGATCCATCAGCTGGTTTCTAAGACTTACAAGGTTCTGTAAAATCACTCTGAAAACAATACAGCAATGTACTGATATTAGAAAATTTAATTTGTACTTTTGAATACTTGAGTATTTTCAAAAGTAAGCACTTCAGTACTTTAACCTGAGTAGAATTTTGACCAAGAAACTTTTACTTGTAGTTGAGTAGATTTGACCATGAGTATCAATACTTTTACTCAAGTAGTAGAGTTGAGTACTTTGTCCATCACTGCTCGCAAAGTGTATTTATTATTAACCGTGTGCCGAGGACTGTGTTTGTCAAATGAGCAAAATAGCAAATCCATTTAGCATGTTTGCCTATGAATATGCAGAATAAATGATTATTATCAGAATGCGCAAAATACTAGGGGGAGGATGTACAAATATAATCATTTAGCACCAGTGTGATTTATCAGACCTGAAACTGGGTGCAGTTGATGTTTTTGTATATATTTAGCATGTTTGAAAGGTACAAACTGCTTATTCTCATTGTACCTGTTGCACCTCAGTGGTTATCTACTCCTCTCCACCACAAAATGTAACAGTTTATAAAGTTTTATTCGTTTTTTCTATATATAAACAAAGAAAACTTTTAACAGAAGTGAAGCGTGTATGCATACTACTATTGCACATCTTTGAAATGAATTAAACACTGAACTATGTAGTCTTTGAGTGCGTGTATTTGAGTCTCTCATATTTGTGTAAAAGTAAAATAAAACTTAGCCCACTTTAATATAAAATAGGGGTGTCCCGATACCAACATTTCTTAAACCGAGTTCGAGAACTTCAATTAGGTACTGGCCGATACTACCGATACAGAGGACTTACTGAACTGGAACTTAAATTTTTTTATAATATAATTTTTATAATAAACATGAATGCATTTTTGGAAAGATAACATTGATAAAATAATGCAAAACAAATTTCACATCAATGAGATGAACTGTTGTGGAAATGTTTGCATGTGAAGAAACAGGAAGTGATGTCAAAGGGGAATGTCAGCATGTAAACAGAGCGTTGTTACAAAAGCTAAC
>JAUBOC010000002.1:10974145-10992223 GCA_032275365.1 Anablepsoides cearensis
GAGAGAGAGGAAAATGCGGAAGATGAGAACGAGCCGTCGTGTCGTGTGAAAACCACGTAGGAGCTGAAGCCACGCCACCACTGAAGAGGGGTTCCCCTCACCGACAGCTCTCAGTCTGCAGGAGGCTTCTAAAGTCCGAGCCGCGCCGCGGGGGGGCATCCTGACCACCCTCCGACTCAGAACCAGCTGATCCGTGTTGTTTTTGTTGGACCTTCTTCATTTAAAACTCTGAAAGTGAAATGACCAGATTTGACGGCTGACGCGGAGCCGATCTCTCCGTGCGTCCCGGCCGCCTCTCCCTCCCTCTCTCTCTCCGTCTCAGATGCCCAAAGAGTGCCGGAGAAGGTCTTCCAAGGACCTGGGGTTCTCGGGACTCCACGACCGGACCCGCTCGGAGCGAAGACCGGCCGGGAATAAGTCCTCGTCGAGCGGCGACGATGAGCGCGCCGCCCCGCCGCCGGTGATGCACGCGCCCCCGGTTCCGCAGGTCACCATCACCCCTGAAGGGGGCGGCTCCCCCAGGGAGGTGCTGCCGGAGGAGCTGGCCGATCATGACGGGGACCGCTCTCTGCGCAGGAAGCCGTCCAACTCCTCCATCTCCTCCACGGGCTCCTCGGCCGTGGAGTCCGAGGACGACCTGCTGAGTGACACGGAGAGCAAGAGCAAAGGCATCGTCACTTTGGAGCACCTGCTGGACACTGGAGAGGTGAGCTGACCCCCTCTGAAAATAATCAATTCCTCAGTAACTCTGAGTGTTTCCTCTGCAGATCATTTATCTTTGAATTGTTCATTCAGCTCATAAACACTGCAGCCATAAAGCAGCTCTCCTGAGGCATGAGTCATTTCAATATTTCACACAGGAGGTATTTTTGGAGGATTTGAGTCCTGGAAGATCTCAGTCCTGCTGATGTTCTTGTCCCAGATGTCCTAACTCGTCCCCTGAGCCTGATGAGAAGCAGGACCCCTCTTTTGAAAACTTTTCGTGGCTTTTTATTTTATCAAAGGAACAGGAAAGGAACCGTTTGACAGCTGGTTATGTTGATTTATCAGAATGGACTGCTTGATTTGTTTAATCCAGGGGGTCAAACTCTGTGATAGGAGGCCAAAATACAAAACATTGCTTCAAGCCAGGAGTCAGTTTCTCTCGAAAAAATGTTCGTAACAAATGATTCTTACAAAAACACAAACAACTTTTTCCACATTATGTTTTCTGCAGCCTTTAGACAGTGGTGGGCAAAGTTCTGCTAATCCACTAATAGTGGAAATATAGCTTCTTATTTACCAGATTAGCTTTTTTTCTAACATTGGAAACTATTAAGTGTCAAAACTTGTATTTTTGTGTCATCCCAAATTAAATAAAAACTATCCCCTCTTACAAGAAGAGGTGGACCGTGTATGTAGCATGTAGCATTTTTAGCAAAAAAATAAATAACATTTAGCAATATTTAAATCATAAATACAAAAAAATGACATACAAAATATGGTAAAGGAAGTAACTGTTGTTTGACTAACTTGAAATGGTATTTATAAAAATACAAACTCAATCAAAAAAAAAAGTTTTTGTTCTGAAAGGTTAGACAGAGCTATAACTGGATTGGCCAATTTACCACAAATGATCTCACCTTCAAATTAAACCAATATAATTAAACTAACAACAGGTTTGCGTCAGTCCATCTCAGCGATGAGTGCTCGCTCCCCCAAACTTTAAATCTGTTTAGCAGTTTAACATTAGCAGAGATAAGATTCTCGTTTAGCCAGTGAGTGGTTAGTGAAGCTTTTTGATCAGCTGTGCTTCCTGGCAATAAATCTTACAGTGGGCACCTGATTGGCAGCACCTGGGGGTTCCAGAAGCTAAAAACAAGTGTCAATAGCCACATAAGCTGATTGGTGCAACCTAGCTCTGCTGCTCATCCCACAAATGCATGTTCCTTACAAATGTGGCACCATTTAAAAAGGACAGGTTTTCCAACAATATAAGCTTTGTTGCCAAGAATCATTGTTAAAACAAAGAAATAATCTACCAAACACAAATTGACTTACTTTTTGTGCTAAAGAGCATATTTTTAGAAAGACTTATAATTTCTTATGTCTTACTCTATACCAACAACTTTTTAATTTATTATATCTTAAAGATACATATCGGAATTTATCCAATCAGTTAAAAAAAAGAAAATCTTTACTAAAAATCGAAATATTTGGCTTAAAAATAGGAAAGAAAATATAGAAAAATATAATTAAAGTTTATTCTGTGTTGCTCTTTCCACACCAAAATCAAAAATTACTGAAAAATTCTATCTTTTATTTTCTTGACTTGAAAGTGGGCCAGCTGTCATGAGAGGAATGCAGCATATATTAACAATTTCACATTTAAAATATTAGCTGTGGGCCGGATAAAACGTTAACAAGGGCCAGATTCGGCCTGCGGACCTTGAGTTTGACATATGTTCCAGGGAACAGGAAGACACCTTGCTGCAGTTTCTGATCTTCATCATTTAGAGACACAGTTTTAAGCAGAACTCTGTGTTTTCCACTTTTCTCTAGAGGAGAATAAAAGGTTCGGCCTTTAGCTGAATTGACATTTTGAGTGGAAATGCGTGTGACATTCTGTGCTGATGAAGCTCAGTTTAGGTGCATTAGAAACGGCCCACGCTCTGATAATTATTGCAGATCCTGCACAGATTAATTTATGCATTTTGCAGCTGGCAGAGTGTCCCTCCCTCATTGTGTGTGTGAGCTGAGGGGAAGTTGAGTGTGATCGCAGTGAGTCACCTGTGCATAATCTGCTTCTTGTCACCACGTTTGACTGACACAACCCAAACGCGTAATGTGTGTGTGTGTGTGAGCGTTTTACGGTGTGACAACTTCTCCTTAGCTGCTCCACACAATTTCTATAGCTCTAACATTTCTTTACTTCTGACTCTCAACTGCTAACGAGACAAATTTCCAATCAATATTTCACAAACTGACTGACTTTAGGCTGTTTTTGTGTCGAGTAATGTCACTTAGCCATGAATCCAAAGTTAGTGGGTTGTAAATGTGCATCATAAGAGTTTTGTTTTAATCGTCTCAATGATATTTTGCTAACAGACAGACCTGGTTGACGCTGACAGTTGAAAGCAAAGTTTAAAGAGGAATTATTGTGCAAAGTATAAGTGCTCGAGGTATGTGTTGCGGGTAAAGCTCAGCTACTACTCAACCAAATTTTAGCTCAGCGTCTGTAAGATTCACTGAGTTACTGCCACTCTTGTGTTGGGTGTAATCGACAAGCTGCAGCGGCCATCTTGAATGGGATTGATATCAAAAGTTAATCATCTGTAGATGCTTATTGAGCGATTAAGTTCTGAGAGTTTTGTTAAACTTAGTGCACTGGTTCATGAGATATTTTGCTAACAGACACATGAACACAAACTATTATTTGCAATGTTAAAGTGGACATTTTCCAGATGTGACACATTTTTCACCGCTAAATGTCGTGCGGCATTTCAATTTTTGAAATGTTCTGCTCAATTTAGGTGACACAGAAACCGTGTGATGGTGTGAAAATAGCCACTGGAAAATTACAAACCCACACTGAGACGCACAGAGAGCACATGCTCACATTGTGTAATAAGGTTTTAGTTTGTTTTTATTATGTGTGTGTGTGTGTGTGCGGTTGATATCCAAATTTAGTCTTGGCCTTTGACATTTAACAAAGAAGCACTTCAGGAAGTCAGAGAAAAGTCTGAGCCTGCACTCGTTCATTTTCACGTCCAACGACTTGAACACTGGAGTCTGCAGGTTACAGAGCTCTGGAAGTGGAGAGACCTGATTTGGAAGCATGCAGACAAACCGGCTTCTGGTCGTGAGAAGATTCATGTCGGAATGTTCTGGACTCCTCCACACAGCAAGACTTCAAACTACACAACCTGAAAGTTTGATTCAGCTGGCTCGTGTGTGTGTGTGTGTGTGTGTGTGTGTGTGTGTGTGTGTGTGTGTGTGTGTGTGTGTGTGTGTGTGTGTGTGTGTGTTTTTCACAGTTGCCACGGACAACTCAGATCAGACCAGCGTGTTGTTGAGTCACAGCAGGCCTTGAGTTTCAAAGTAAAGGTGCGCCTGACAGAGCAGGAGATAAAAGCAGCTGAGAGAAGAAAACAAACTTTCAGCGTATTCCTCTAATTGTTGGCAGGGGACATTCTGTCCTCCATCTGTCAGAACAGGTGACTTCTAGGTGTGGAATGTAACAAACGTCACACAGCAGAGGTTTTTAAATAACGTTTGACCCGCTGCCGTAGAGATAATCAACTCCTCAGCCTGTTTCTGAAACCAGTTCCTCCAGGATGCTTTGACGAGGCTCGGTCAAGTTCCTCCTCTTCCCCCGGAGAACTGCCTGAACCTGCTCAAGATGGTCGCCACAGCTGACAGTAAAACGTCTGCAACCCCATCCGTTTCACAAATACAGAGCGAGGATTTGACGTGTGATAGAGTCGGGCCAAATCGTATCGTGTGCAAATAATCGTCAGAAGAACTTTTAATAGATTTTTTTTTTTTTTTCAGCATTTGATGATTAATACGATTAACGCCACCAGGCAGACTGACATGGGATTTCCCCAGCTAGTCCGGTCGATGCTCCACTCAGCTTCAAATATAAGAAAAAATTTTTTAATAAAGCTCTGTGTCTTTTAGAGTCTACTCTCTCTAAAACAAAACATCTTTTTCTATTCTTGCACAATTCTTTATATTATATTTTTTATTAGTAGTAGTTATGGTGTGTGAACCTCTGATGCTGCTGTGACACATGAATTTCCCCTCGACGGGACAATAAAGGCTATTTCTATTCTATTCTATTCTATTCTATTCTATTCTATTCTATTCTATTCTATTCTATTCTATTCTATTCTATTCTATTGTAATTCACTTATCATAACTCCGGTTATATAGTAGATATGACACTTAGCTCTTGAGTTAGCGGTTATCAGTTAGCGTCTGCTAATTTTCTTACATGTTTAGTGGTTTATTGTTTGTGATGCTAATGTTTTAGTTAACAGGTTAGTGAAGCTAACTGTATACCTCCATGTTTTTTTTTTTTATCTGGAAGATGATAATGACATTAAAACGGTGGCTACAGAAAGCTGCCGTTGTAATATTTACTTTAGTTTTCAGTCCATCGTGCTCATGTTTTACCTTCGTTCTACACGCTGACGAGAGAATCTGTCGCTCGTCATATCAGTAAAAGGTAAAACCATCTGTGATGGTGGATATCATCAGTAAACAAGTATGTGACATTTAGGAGAGCCCTGCTGCAGATTTTAGATGAAGAGCGAGACGTGAGATTGTTTCAGTCTCATCAGAGTCCCTCTTTCATTTCCTGTTTTCATTCACAACACAGATTAAAGTGATCTCCTTTAAAGCCAAAAGGTCAGACCTGCAAAACCATGTCTAGTTCTCATTTCCCACAAAATTACAAGATTTAGGATTTTACAAAAAAAAAAAAATAATAAATTTAAGGACTTCTTTCTGTATAAAAACACATTTTGTATTTAGAAGTGAATTCATCATTGTGTTGTGAAGTATTAGAGCTGTCAGACAAATGAGATTAGAACAACATTAAAGGGTAGCTGAACGTCTCAGGTTGATCAGACAGGATTAAAACACGTCTCAACACAAAAAGCCGCCGCTGAGTCTCCTCCTCTCCTCCTCTCCTCTTGAGTCACTTTGAAAATTTTGACTTTTTGTAGTTTTATTTGTTTAATTTACTGTTTGTTCTTCTGAAACAGAGCAAACCCTGGTGGAAGCTGAAGACGTACGTCCGCTGGCCTTTAAACGCTGCCAGCAGGAGAAAACTGAACTGGGTCCAGCTCGCCGGACATAAAGGTACCGTGTGTTCTGACCCGTTCAGACAAACATTTCACTGATTACAGGATTTATAGGAAGAAGCCAGTACTGCAGCTACGAGCATGCTGTATTATAAAAGATGATGGAAAACAAAGACATTTACTAATATTTACAAGTTTTAAAGTGTGTCCAATGGATTATTTCTCCAGAGTTATTCAGCAGAATGTCAGGTTCTGCAGCAAAATCATTATTTTTTGTTCTTTTCTTTAGACATGTTTTATGTTCCTTAATTTAACTTAAAAAATGTCTAATTTTTAAAATTGCTAGGTACGCTAGGTTTAAAAATGTTTATAAAGGATTAGTTAAAAACTAATGAGCGCCTCTGTTAAAAACAACACGTCTTCATGAGAGAAGGTTTTAAAACCAAGCAGATTTGAATAAAATCAGTCATGTAGAGCGAAGCATCAGATGTCTGCTTTCAGACAGAGGTAAAAACCATCAGGAGTTTGAGTTTTGTTGCAAACACAAATCTGACTTCCGTTGTTATAAAAGTGAATCTTTTCTAGTATGAAGTTTGAATATAAAGTCAAAGAACCATGAATGCACAAATAAACTGAATTTACGTGTTTTGTGTGCAGGAACATGACTTCTGTGTGGGATTAAAATAGTTTCCTTGATTTATGTGTTGTTGTTTTTTTAATCCCGTTTTAGGAAACTTCAAGGCTGCGGATGAGGGCACCATCCTGAAAAAGTTCTCCGACAACGAGATGCAGTGCTTCGAGAAGCTGAGGGACGACGTGCTGCGCCCCTTCGTGCCGGGCTACCTGGGCCTGGTGGAGAAGGACGGCGAGTCCTTCCTGCAGATGACCGACCTGCTGGCTAACTTCGACCACCCCAACGTGATGGACTGCAAGATCGGCGTGAGGTAAACCCAGAACGTCACGGTCTTTAATTACTGTTTGGTGTGTAAACGTTGTCCCTCCTCGCCTGCGTTTCTGGTTTTTAATCTGTTTTCGACGGCTGTGTTTTCGTTTTGTGGAAACGAAATGTGAATAAAAGTGCAGCTGAGTGACGCCGTTTGACTCTATAAGGGAACACCTGTTGTAACTGCAGGCTGTATGCTTGGCTTCCTGCCACAGCGGGTGGAGGACACACACACACACACACACACATACACACACACAAACATAGGTTTGTTTTTATATCCCCGTGGGGACCGTGGATTGACTTCCACTCATTTTATGGTCATTTTATAGCCTAAACCTGACCCTACAACTAACTTAAACTCAATTCACACACACCGATGCACACGCTCATTGTGTCTTGCTATTTTCATGAGGACTTTGCATTGACTTCCATTCACTTCTATAGCCTAACCCTGACCCTAAACCTAACCCCCCCCCCCGGCCCAAAAACTGCATTTAAAATGACAGGACCTGAGCTTTGGGCTGCATGAACAGCTGTAGGTCCCCACAAGGTGGTATATTTGTTTAAAAATGGGCAACACATGCTAGAACACACACAGATCTATGCATGAATGCACCATGAATTCATACGTGTTTTTGCATGCACAGACATGCAGCGGATACAAACACACAACTGCACAGAACTGGTGAAAACACACACCCACACAGACCCACACAACTCCCACGTAAAAACACGCACACACGAGCGCGCACGCACACACAAACTAATTCTTTCACTTGTTTATTCCGCGTCGCCGTGCGTCCCTGAATTCAAACAGGTTTTGCAAACTCAGGGTGTCCCTGGAGACTCCCTCCCCCCCCTCGTCCTCGACCGCAACGCTGCAAACCCGCCAACCTTGCACCAACGCGCACTTTCGCACAGCTTGAGAGCGGCGCGCTGGAGTCTCCTCGCAGCTTCCCTCTTCGGCGCAGAGGAAGTGGAGTCGACAAACTGAAACTGAAATTTACATCTGTGTGCACATCGCTGTTTGCGTGAATATGAGTGACACGAAGAAGAAGGCAGGGTTCATGGTTCAGCAGGTTTTAACGCACAAAAATAATAATAAAAAAACTGTGTAAAAACTAAAGCATCTTCATGCAGCGTTAAGTATGAGTTGGATAAAAAGTACAGAGTAGCTACAGAGGAGTTGTTTCTTTCTCTTTGTTAAAGGACGTACCTGGAGGAGGAGCTGGTGCGAGCGAGGGAGCGCCCCAAGCCTCGGGAGGACCTGTACAAGAAGATGATGGAGGTGGACAAAGAGGGCCCCACGACCCAGGAGCATTCCCAACGGGGCGTCACCAAACCTCGCTACATGCAGTGGAGGGAGACCATGAGCTCCAGCAACACGCTGGGCTTCAGGATAGAGGGGATCAAGGTAGTGCCCGTAACAGAGAGGGGTTACATTAATCCCACTTTTTCAGCAAATCAGAGAGTTCCACTCAGGGATTATTTTAGCTTTGACAGACTGAGAACAAGTTAGTCCATGAAGAAGTGTCTCATTTTTTTCATAGCTCGGTGTACTCGGCCCACAAGGCGTGTACTGGTTTGTTCCTAAGGTGTAGCCGAGCTGCGCTGACAGCTCCACAGCAACACGCCACATGAGTAATTATCCACAGCGCAGACGCACCTTACAAAGAAATCTGGAGAATTATGTGTGGATTTCTGAGAAACAAAAGAACATGTTATAATGTTCCAAAGCTCTAAACGCTCAGTTTAGATTAACCTGTAGAGCGTTTAATCTTCAGGAGGTTTAAGTGTTATTCATCAAACTCAACTCTTCTGATCGCAGTGACACGGCCTGTTTCTGTGGTGCAGAGCCTCAAAAAAATAAAGATAAATAAAACACGGGGTGCGTCAAAAGTCTCGATACGCCCTTTCTGATGAGCCATAAGATATATTGCACATCGGATTACAGCCAATCATTTCTGAACCAATCCTGTTCTCATGTGATATGCTACATGACCCCATTCCCATTGAAAAATAAATTGCCCTTGATCCAATATGGCGGTTTTCAAGATGGCGGCCTTGTTCTGAACACAGTCTAAAGATAGGCCCCCTCACCCATTACTTACTGGGGTATTTAGATAACTTATTTTCCCTTTTCATTTCTGAAACGAAAGGTTGTCCTGAGACTTTTGACTCACCCCGTGGATCAGTGGTTTTTAAACTTTTTAGCTTTCGGACCTCAAAACAACATTTGTAGAAACTTGTGTCCCCATATATTATGGGTTTACGTATTAAAACGGACATAATGACAATATAAACAAACCTAATAATATAAGACTGCTTTTATTCATTTATGATTATTCTATTTATTTATTATTTTTGCCATAATTATGGTGAAAATATTCCATTAGGAATTTGTTTGTATTTAAACTGATGTCTGGAAATCATATGGGGACCCTCACTTGATGTTTCCTGACCCACAAAGGGGTCCTGACCCCCACATGGAAACCACTGCTGTAGCATAATCTTTTACGAGGAAAAGTGTAAACATCATGCAGACAGAGGTCACTTTATTGCGCTCTGACATATTTTTCTGCTCGATCCTTCTCTCTCAGAAACACGACGGTTCGTGTCGAACCGACTTCAAGAAAACCAGGTCGGAGCCGGACGTCATCAAGGTGTTTAAAGACTTCGTCGGAGGGGACGTCAGCATTATAGTACGTGGCAGACATATACAGAGTATTCGTTTACTTAAAGACACACAAGCTTCCCTTACAGTACTGAGCGTATACAAACACACACACAGGCGTTGCCTGAAACGCTCGGCTGACCACAAACACCACCTCTGTCAGCTCCTACATCTGTGTTCAGAGTTTAAACAGGGATAAGTAAATGATGATGTCATCTCCATGCTTATATATGAAATGTCAGGGATGGTTTAATAAATAAAAAATAACTCCAAGTATTTGAACAGTAAGAGCAGAGTAATCGGAGCTGCAAAGCAAATATTACCTCTGTATGACTGGCTGAGTTTTGGCCTTCAGATCCACACACACTCCTCACCTTCTTTAACACAATGTTTGTCTTTTTTTCTCTCCCTTTGAAACACAGAGGTCTTATTTGCACAGACTGACAGAGATCCGGCAAACCCTGAGTATGTCAGAGTTCTTCAAGAGTCACGAGGTGAGGACAGATACTGTATGACTATGAGGATGACTCACAACTTTACAGGAATAAAAACTGCTTACACAGCATTTCTGGCTCATGCCAACAGGAGGAAGGTGGTTTTAGTCACAACACGAAACTGATATAAATCCAGAATTGGAATTATTTAACAAATTAATTGTTGTTTTTATTTGTATTAAGCATTAAAACCAGTGGTGGGCACAGCTAATCAAAAAGTTAGCTTCACTACCTAATCATCCGCTAACATCAACAGGTTTGTCAGTCCCACCAGTCTTCAACTGGAAGGAGATGAAAACGTGTGATGCAGACTGAGTCTTAGCAGTTAGCAGGGGTGGATAGCACTTATCTAAATATTAGTGGCACTAACCATAAAGCACTAACTCAAATATTTAGGTCCCCTAATTCTAAAGCACTAATATAATCCAGCTGACGTATGAAACATTCTTCAGTCAACATGAGACAATACTTATGAAATGTCAGGTAATCTACAACAATTTAACATAGTTTGGAAGTCCATCTTGGAACATTTGAAATCCTAGATGACCCCAAGGAAAAATGCTTTCTGGATTGTTTTAATTATGGAGTGTTATTTTATTTTGAAAATTTTTATATTGGATTCATGCTCCATTATCTACATCTAGCATCTATATTTTGTTTCTTGTTGGTTTTTACATAGTCTTCTATCCCTTATTGTTTTAGTTCTCTGTAAATCATTATTTTATTTTACTTTATTTTAATTTTTTGTTTATTATTTTTTATATATTTATTTTTTAATTTTTAGTAATGGTTTTTCTGTAGTTTCTTATGTTCTAACTTGTGTATGTAAAAAAAAAAAAAAAAACACGAGACAATACTTACTGTGTGCAGAATGTTGTCACTTAGTGCCCTTGTCGGGCCAAATGGGAGTCACCCTCAGCCCACATTTGGCCCGTGGGCCTTGAGTTTGACATGTGACCTTGTAGATAAGAGACACACATATGAACAAAATGTGTGACAGCTTTCACCCTGTGAACAATAATGTTGATCAATAACATTTAAAGACCTCAGTTAGTGCTTCTAAATTTAGCTCATAAATTTAGCAAGTGCTAATCCACTAATGAATTAAAAAAAATAGCAAAACCCCTAAAGCCCTAATCAAGAAATTTGTTCCCCTGCTTTAGGGGAACTGTGCCCACCACTGGCAGTTAGCAATTAGCTGTGTTAGCCTGCACTAATGTTTACTTGTTTAGTGTTAGTGAAGTTGTATTTTTAGTTAGCGGACTTAAAGTTGACTAAACCTAATTTAGCAGAAGCTAATTGGTCCGCTAACAGCTTTCAAAAAAGCTAACTTGATAAGCAATTAATTAGTTCTTCTATTAGCTGTTAGCTGATTAGCAGAACCACGCCCAGCATTATGTAGTTGGTACTCAGTGGGTATGATTAGCTCTGGAAAGAAAGGCCATAGTTCTTATGAATCCTCTAGAGAATTTACATGCTCTGTTTTCAAATCTTCATGTTTTATTTTTTCCAGTGATGATTTATTTTTTGTTTTGTTTAATCTGTGTGAAAAAATACAAAAAAGCAAAAGGCTCCAACTCTGTTCTTGTCGTTTCTTTTCCCAGGTTATCGGCAGCTCTCTCCTCTTCATCCACGACCACACGGAAAAAGCTCAGATCTGGATCATTGACTTTGGCAAAACCACGTCTTTACCCGAGGGTCAAACATTAAGTCACAATGTTCCCTGGCAGGAGGGCAACCGTGAGGACGGGTACCTGTGGGGGCTGAAAAACCTCTTCTACATCCTGGAGTCTATCAGCAACGAAGGACCCGATGGCTTTGATAGCACAGAGATGAGTTAAACTACAGAAACACACCGCCAGTGACCTTTGACTTGTAAGGATCTAAAATTAACCTCAACCAGCTCCACAAAGAGATCCTGCTTTTTTGCTTTGGGTGATTTTATGCTTCATCAAAGCATGATGGACCACAGAAGGCGCGCCCTCAGCTGCACCACTCAATATTTAATACTGACACAGACCAACGGAACAAAAAGGGGACATGAAAATGTCTCACGAGGGACTGAGCCACGGAGCAAAAGCACTGACACTAATACGAGTTCCCACCCACACAGAGAACAGAAGTGAGAGTGCAGGGATCCTGTGTTTAGGGGGAAAAAAAAGATGTGGAAAAAAAACAAACTTATAATGAAACCAAGATGAGAGTCAGAGTCAAACCGTCTGGTTTCACTCCACAACAAAATCCTTTCAGGGTAAAACTCTGAAGTGTAAAGATTACACTTCATTTTTTAAGGGTCTTTTAAGGGATTTTAATCTTATAATTGCAACACTTGATGCTGCACCGTTTGTGTGAAACGAATCAACGTGTATGAGAAATTAAAAGGGAGACGGTTTATTTGAGGAGTAAAACACTATCTTGGTTTATATTCAGCTCAGACTGAGTCGTTACTCTTAGACGAGTTGAAACAAATGAGGTGAAAATGTGGATTTATTTAGGGTTTGGTGAAACATATTTTTTCCTTTTTGATTTTTTTATTGCCTCAAGATGCCTAAATATTGAAAATTATTCCATCCATTCATTATCTGCTGCTTGATCAGGGAGGTCCAGTCCTCTTCCAGGTTTTCGAGGAGGACTCCCAAGTTGTTCCCAGGTCTAGTCTCTGCAGCGTGTCCAGGGTCTTCCTCAGGGTGAGGCTGGCTATAGTACATCCTAACCAGCGGTGGGCACAAAACGCTAATCCACTAATAGCAGATCTAGCTTCTCGTTTCGCTTTTTTGCTGACTTTGGAAACAGTTAGCGGACCGATTAACTTCTGCTAATTTTAAGTCCATTAAAAAAAAATCACCAGTCTAAAGATTTTTATGCCGTTTATCCCAAATTAAATAAAAACGATCCCCTCTTTCAAGCAGTGTGTGTAGCATGTAGCATCTTTAGCAGCTAAACATCAAACTTAGAGCAGCAAAAAGAAACTATACGGCCACACTAGAAGATTTATTTTTAAATTTCAGAATAAGTCATAATATTAGGAGATTGAAATTGTATTACAAGAACTCCTACACAAAAAAAGTAGTTAAAATGAGGAACGTTGAGCATCTTGTAAAGTTCTACTTTGATATTGGTTTTAAGAAATACTTAATCTTTTAATCAGCATCAAATTATCAGCAGCAGGGCTTTGAAACGGTTGTGCAAACGACTATATGGATTCATATGATGTAGTAAAGCTGTAGTTTAGTTAACGGCAGCATTGATGGATTTAATCATTACAATGAAAGCATATTACACTAGTGACCCAAAGGTCATCGTGGTCCTAAACGCAGTGACATGCACAGCTGTCGACAGCAGGTGGGAGAAAAATAAGGAGGAAATGAGGAAAACTAAAACAGGAAGGGAAAATGAACATGTCATGTTAGATTGAATTTTTCTCACAATATCACATTATTCTAGTAATTAAACAATAAATCTTGTGTGTGGCCCTAATGCTCCGTTATAGCTATTTGTTTGTGACTAACTTCAAACTGTATTTATAAAAATACAAACTTGATCAAAGAAATGCTTTTATACTGAAAGGGTTAAACTGGAAGTCGCAAGTTAAACCTCTGGTTTAGATTAGCAGAATGGCTACAGATGATCCCACCCACCTTCAAATTAAACCAATAGAAAACCAACAACGTGTTTGTCATCTTACTGGTTAGTTAGCTTCCAATTGTAATCAGATTAGCGTTAGGGGAGCTAAGAATCTGGTTTAGCGGATTAGTGGTTGTGAAGCTAATCTTTTGTGCCCACCACGAGCTCAGCCTCCTCCTCCAGGTGGGGGTCCCACAGGAAGGCAGCTTCAGAAAGAGGCCTTTTGGGACAGTTATTTTTCTAAAACTGTATTTACACATAAACATCTGGAAATCATTAATGTTTCCAGTGAGTCCTGTGAAGTTAGAGTACCTTTTTATTCAAGATATATTAAAAAATATACTATCTTCAGGTTGTGTTTTCAAATGGTCATAATGGCAACAACCAGTAAAGTAAATAAAAATCAACTGTGAGACAAACTGAACAGCTCCTCCTACTGGTTGAGCACAGGTACTACAGCAACGGCTTTAACAATGAGCAAGAACAAAGTTTATTTAAAAGTAATGAAAATACAAATGCAGTTGGTTGCCTACAGAGGTGAGTAAAAAAATAAACATTTTCACAGCTGCTAGGCTGGCTTCCAACTCTTCACTTACAGCTTTATCAAACGGGTTACTGGCCAACAGAACCAGAACATGAAGAAAACATATTTGAAATTATTCAATAGTTTTTAATAAAATGTGATACTCCTATTAGTATTTTAAAGATTCTAACTTTAAAAACAGCAAGAAGATGACTAAACGTTGATTTGGTGACCAGTGATGTGTGAAAAAGAATATTGGATTATTTGTATTTTCATTAGAGGAATATTTTTATTTTTGTAAAAATGCCAAACAAAATTTTCAAATGAGCATCAGATAAAGAAGCTCCTGAACCTAAATGTGTACAAGGATTTTTTTTTTCCTGTGTAAAAATATTTTACAGTAGCTTTTAAAAAGGTGTTTCACATTATTTTTAGTTAAATTTCAGCCTGAGTGCAACTGTACATTCAGTTTATAATAAAACAAACCATTTACATCCTTTAAATTCAAAACCAGCATCAGCAACTAAAGTTCTAAATAAAAATAGTCAAAACATAAATACTGAATAAATATGTCCACATTTTAATTATTTTTAATGACTAATCTTAATAAAACTGGTTTATCTGCAGCAGATTGGTTGGTTTTACCGCCCCCTGCTGGACAAAAACAAGTATTACACACGGCAGTGATTGAACTACAACACATTCAGCAGAAAATATAAATGTTGTAATAAGAAGCTACAAATAAATATCCAGTGTTCAGAAACTAAGGAAAATATACCTCACAGATACAAGGTCTGGCTACTTACCTATAAAAACACCTGCAGGCCAGGTACACATTAAAGCAAGAGATTTAACACTCACACACATCACATCTTTCTATCTTTACGGGGACTTTGCATTGACTTCCATTCATTTTTCATGCATTTCTACAGCCTGACTTCCACACCCTAACATGATCAACCATATTTGAACCAGCCTTTGGGCCATAAAGGAACTACTGGTCCTGACAATGGTGTTTATACCAAAAACTGTCATAATACATGCACACACACACACATACAAACAAACAAACAAACAAACAAACACAGTGATGTTATAGAGGTAGTAACAGATTAGGCACTGCACTGTAATATGAAGCCAAGCTTTTTGCATCCTAAAATAAAATAATTTAATTGGGAACTTTATGTTTTATCTCATTTAGGAGGGTTACTGTTTCACATTATACAGATAGGGAGCTAATTAGGTTCACATTAAAATACACTAACCCACAAAAAAAAAAGATTACCACCTGATTAAACTGAGCACAAACAGGTATAAACCACCATGATGAAAAACACAATCTGTGTTAATCTGTTTCAGAGGGTCAGATTATTGGTATCAAACAGAGAAAACAATGGAGATTATTGTGAGTAAATAAATTAAAGTAATTCAGGTTAAATTAACCTGACAGAGGCTTGGAGAAATGATGCTACAGACAATGTGAGCTAAAAGGTTTTTGTATTCAGGTGAAAAATAATTGTTTCACTTGTTATTAAAAGACTTGAATCAAAGTTCTTGTTTAACATCAATAAAAACTTGTTTTAAAATATGACTCAGATTATATTTGTGGTATAATCTGCATCAACCTTCTCCAGGGGAGGAAAATCATTTTACTGCAATGCAACAAGGAAGAAGAAACTGGAGGAATTAGTCATAAATGGAGTTTTAAGAAAACACTGAAATGCAGAAGGAACAAAGTTGCTGTAAACTAAGCTTGTTTTAAAGGTAAAACATGACGAGACAAACTAACTCTGCTTCAACTCATTATTGCCAAAGCGTTCACACAACAAACGAGGAGAAAAGTGTTTGGATCACTGAGTTTCTCGCAGCTGCTGCCAAAAAGTGGACGTTTAGACGACAAGTTGTGTTCAGTTCAGGTCAGAGTTCAGCATTAATGTGTCAAAATACATTTAGGTTCCTCTGTGTCCATCTGAGTGTTTGATTTCCAGCTGTAATAAATCAGTGTTTCCGTCAGAGCCCTGGTTAGATGTGGGCGACGCTGAGGTCTTCAGACAGGGAGAAGCCAGAGTCTCGGTCACGCGTGGGCCTCTCGGTCTTGGCGTGTCTCCTCACGTCCTCGTGTCCGTAGCTGGCGTGGCGCTTCAGCAGCAGTTTGGGCATCGAGGACGCCTGAAGCCCCGGAGGTGCAGAGGGTTTGGGCGGGACCGCCGGCGGGCCCTCCGCCTCGCAGCTCTGCTCGTCGTAAGCGTAGTTGACGTTCCCGCAGGGGAAACTCTGGAGCTTGGCCAGGTTCAGCCCGGGTTTGGAGGCGGCGCCGGTGGGTTTTTGTGCCGCCGGGGAGGATGAGACGGAGCTGAGGTAGGTGCCGCTCTCTGAAGCCGAGCTGCAGGACTGGGAGTTGGGGGCGTGGCTTGAGAGCGGCACGGACTGAGTGTGGACCAGCGTTTTCTTCCCCCTGAAGCTCTCCAGGACCCACGAGCCGTACGTTGGGTTCCACAGGTTCTTGGTCTTGTTCTTCAGCCTCTGGCTCCCGGAGGAGGAGCCGCTCCTGGAGCAGGGTGGGTGATGCGGGGGCTCGGGGTGGAGGGAGCTCCCCGGGGCGGGGGCGGGAACGCTCTCGGCCCAGGAGGGCTCCAGCAGCTCGCAGCACGACGTCACCTCGTGGTGGACTGGGTGGGCTTTCTGCAGGAGGAGGCGGGGCTTGGTGGGCTGCGGCGGGAGGACAGGTGGACTGAAGACTTTGTGAGAGAAACCCAGCTGGGACGGTAGGTCCTGGCAAACGGGGCGTGGGACCAGCAGAGGGTTGAGGATGTGGGAGGAGGGGGCGGCGGGACGCATCACGGTGCCTCCATCATCCTCGGTGTTGGGACCGTACTCCACAGGCAGGGGGGTGTTTATCACATCAGGGTCCTGAGGAAAACCAAACATTACGGTAAAAATATGAAAACTAGTTCAATGTGAAGGAACTAGAGAGATAAATGAAAAAGAAACCTGAGTGCAGTAGTTAATTCTCTCCAGGATGGTGGAGAAGTTGGGTCTGTGATCAGGACAGTGCTGCCAACACTGAGTCATGAGCCGATAACTTCAACACAACAAACACAAAATCATTACAACACACTAAAAAAAAAAACCTTTGTGAGTCGACTTCCTGTCAGAACTTACACGGGCCCCGGGCAGCTTTTAGGAGGATCCATCCTGCCGCCGCTGGTGACGAACTCCAGAACCTCCTGGTTGGTTTTGCAGGGATACGGCATGTAGCCCAGAGACAGGATCTCCCAGAGCAGAACCCCGAACGACCTGCAGGAGGAGACACAGACCAGAACCCAGCTGATGTTCCACAGACAAAAACCCAAAGAGAAGTATTAAAACCTGCTCATCTCAGCTTTATTGCTTCCACTCAATAACAACACTGCTTAATTTAAATGATGCTTTCATCTGATAAAATATTGTGGCTCTTTGCAGCTTTTTTTAACAAAGCTAATTGAGTATTTCTGCATTTTTTGCCCTCCACTCACTGAACAGAGGTTCTTTTAGTGTATGAATCAAATTTAAAAGATACATTTTAAGAGAAAAAATCAGCACATATAAGTTTTTTATTTGACTTGCACCATAGATTAACAGCTGTTTACTGTCCAAATGTTGTTTGTTTTTACTGAATTTAGTCTGAACACACGATACTCTCTTACTAACAGCTGATTTTTGCTTCAAAAGAGCTCAACACTCAGGTTAATTTGTTGTTCTTGTACCATGTATCTGTTTTACAGGTGAAGATTCCCTCCATGAAGGCCTCTGGGGGCATCCACTTCACAGGCAGCATGGCACGACCACCTTTTCTGTAATAACTGGCCCTGAGGAGAAACACACATTAACTTCTGAGTCTTTGGGGCTGATTTATCAAAGCTTTGTAAAAAGACGTGCAAACTCGAAAACGCTCACAAAGCTGATTTATTAACAGTTTGCAGCAAGAACTGCGTCTGCCAAGATGTCCATCCATCCATCCATCCATCCATCCATCCATCCATCCA
>JAUBOC010000002.1:10992323-11006783 GCA_032275365.1 Anablepsoides cearensis
CCATCCATCCATCCATCCATCCATCCATCCATCCATCCATCCATCCATCCATCCATCCATCCATCCATCCAAACATTTATCCATCCATCCATCTATCCATCCATCCAAACATTCATCCATCCATCCATCCATCCATCCATCCTAAAAAGTTAATAAAACAAAAATTAAACTAACTAGAGAATGTATATTTCAAGAGAAAATGCGGTATGACTGCTTAATACTTAAAGATTTTTCTTAATAGCTAAAAAGCTAAAACTAGCCTAAAATAGCTATAAAAGCTCAAACTAACTAAAAAGTAGCTAAAACACAGAAAACAGCTGGAAGAAGCACAAGAAAGTGGAAACCAGCAAAAGAATAGCAGAAAATGAGATAATGCTAGCTAAAGTAGCAGAACAAAACTCAAATCAGCAAAATAGAAGCTGAATGTTGAGGAAATTAGCCAAAATAATTAAAGAAAAAGCAGGACCAGAACAAAATGTGAAAAGTGCAGTAAATATCCATAAAACTTTTGAAGGGTTTTAAGGACAGTGCAGACGGCTCCATTCAGTTTCAATGAGAAAAATATGGCCCAAAAAGCTGAATATCCCAAAAAGTATAGATTGCTGAAATACCAAAAGTCATAGCTGGAATGTCCTGAAGGAACTGAACATTTTGATACATAAATTGAACAAATAGCACAAAATCTAAAAGAGATATGTGCTGAAAAATGTGCAGAAGAAAAAAATGATTTCAGTAGTGTAAATTATTTACAAGCATTCACACAATTAAACACTTTTTTATTTTGTGGTCGAGGCCAGAATGAGCGGCTCCAGAGCCATGGGCTGCCAACCCCTGTCCTGTGGAAAATATTTTCATCCCGATCATTTGATTTCATGGTGACAGCCGTCTGCACCACCTGTTATCATTTGCACACGCAGCCTTAGATCATCACACCTACAGGGAGCGCAGGTAACGATTTTGTTTGCGCAGCAATTTAGTGCGCGTTATATGGAATCTCTAAATCAGCTCCTTTATGTTCAGTGAGGTCAGTGATTCAGAACATTTAAAGTTTGCCTCTTTAGAAAAAATAAAAGAGATTACTTTTTATCTATTTCTATAACACATAAAGGTAACATAAACGTCAGCAAACACACCTGTAAATGTCTCGAGCCATGCCAAAGTCCCCGATCTTAGCCACTCTGTCTGCTCCGGAGCAGGTCAGCAGGCAGTTTCTGGCAGCGATGTCTCTAAAATAACAGAACATTTGTTTGGACACATCTTCAAAATCTTTTAAAATCTTTAATTTAATTGAAAACTGGAACAACTGCGCCTGTATGTCGAGACAGATAATAAGGACTGAATGTGAAAGGGTTTCAACAAAACAGGTTTTTACAACTTTATAAAGTTTTAAAGTAAAAAAGTTGATTTTTTTTTTCATCATTTGATCCCAGTGGGAAATGCATTTCTTGCAGGCGAGGTGACAGAAGATCTGATGAACCCTTTTAGACGCAGCACTCTGCACAGATCACAGCCCGGCCCGTGATGACACGGCACACTCTGTGGAGCCTGAGCTCAGTTTTTTCCTCCGTCACTCAAACAGATTTAAACAGCACCTGTGGATGAACTGGTTCTCCTCCAGGTATCTGCAGCCACAGGCGATGTCTCGGGCCATCTGCAGCAGCTCCAGCATGGTGAGCGTGGAGGTCTGGCCCTGCTCATGACAGCTCCAATCAGCAACAAATCATAACAACAACAACAACAACAACAGGACGAGGCGGCTGCGGCGTGGACATACCGCTCTCGGTCTGTTCTGTCTCAGGAAGGTTTTCATGTCTCCTCCGGTCATCAGCTCCAGTAGGATGAAGCGAGGCAGGATGTTCAGGCTGACGCCGACGCAGCGGACGATGTTCTCGTGGCTGAACTTGCTGCGGGAACAAAAGGCGAAAAATCAGAGGTGGGCACAGCTCCGCTAACCCGCTAACAGCAGAACAAGCTGCTCATTTAGCCACTTAGCATTTTTGCTCACTTTGGAAACCAACTAATTAGCTTCAGCTAATTTTAAGTTCACTAAAAGTGTAAAAGTTTCTACTTTTATGTCATTTATTCTAAAATAAATTAAAACTATTCCCTCCTACAAGCAGTGGGGTCTCTGCAGTACATAGGGGGAATTTCTTGACTGTGTGGGTGGAGTTTGTCAAAACTGTGTGTGGCTGGATTGACTTGAGGGGGAAGTTAAAAGATGAAGTAATATTAAAATTACTGTGAACATGTAAAAATAATTTATTGACACCATTTTTTCCCTTTTTTTTCCCCATTTTTCCCCATTTTTTCTTTCCTTTTTTTCAAAATAAAAAAGAGGAAAAAAGGAAAAAAAAAAGAAAAAAGGAGAAAAAAATTGGAAAAAAAATTAAAGAAAGAAGAAAAAAAGAAAAAAAAGAGAAAAAATGTAAAAAAGGGAAAAAAAGAGG
This sequence comes from Anablepsoides cearensis, assembly GCA_032275365.1. Classification (NCBI taxonomy): domain Eukaryota; kingdom Metazoa; phylum Chordata; class Actinopteri; order Cyprinodontiformes; family Rivulidae; genus Anablepsoides; species Anablepsoides cearensis. The sequence goes on from JAUBOC010000002.1 coordinate 10,994,771, forward strand.
TTTTTCCCTCTTTTTTTATTGACTTCAAATATTGGTCTCAAGTTATAACTAATATTAATACTCAAAGTTAGCAGTGCCTTTTGTTTGTTTCAAAAGGATCCCTGTTTTATTCTGAAAGGGGTAAACTGGAAATATTCTGGATTGGCTGATATGCCATAAACGGTCCCACCCACATTCAAATTAAACCAATAGAAAACTAACAAGTTTGCATCAGTCTTCAAGTGGAAGGAGATAATAATCATCTTAGCAGTTAGCGTTAGCAATTTAGCATTAGCAGAGATAAAATTTTTGTTTAGTAGATTAGTGAAGCTAACTTTTTGGTTAGCTGTGGCCAACTCTGATAGCAGAGCTGTATTTTTGATCATTTGACAGAACGATAAAATAAAATGTTGGTTAAATAAACAAACTCTAGTTAAATTTGTTTTGATGCTGAATTCAGCTTTTGATTGGATGACAGACGCTACATTGATAAAAAAAAAGTTCTTATCAATTGAAACCATCCATAGATTTAAAATATACCTAGATTTGATCTGAAAAGTCTCTTAAGAACCTGTGCACTGCATGACCCAGTTTTCTTAAAGGCTTTAGAAAGTGACTTATAAAATAAAAATGCACTGGATGACTCCCTCAGGAACGAAATGGCACAGCAGCCACGGCCTTAAGTGTAAATGCGCCGACTGGTGCACCTCATAATCAGCGCCTCCATTAGGAAATCCATTTCGTCTTGTTCCGAGCAGATTTCTGGAAGAGTCTGTGAAGCAGAAAGAATCAGGCTGAAACAGTTTGAATGGTGAGCCTCTGTCAAAGGTAACCACATCACTGGATGGAGTTAATCAACAGTGGGCTGGAAAGCAGGCAACGCCCCGCAGAGTGCTGATTTTCCCTCAGTCTGTGTAGATATGTGAGGGCAGGTATGGGTTTTTTATTTTTTGTTCAGCTGCCTGGTTTTTATCCCGGTAAAGAGGAACAGTTTTTAAACCTGAATAAGGATAAGAGCATCACTGCTTGTGGAGTGGATTATATGTCGGTGCAACCTGTTCTCATGCGTCCTGCAGAGAGTGAACTGACCTTTATGGCCACCTGTGTAGAACTTCCATCAGCACTCATCCCCAAAACTTGTCCTTCGTAGACTTCACCAAACGCTCCGTGGCCAAGAGCACTAACAGAACAAGAGGTAATAAAAAAAACTTTTTAATGGAACATAAAAAGGAGCTGGTACATTCCTCGTGGATCAAGCAGTACCTGAGGAGTGTGATGTTCCTGCGGGGAACTTCCTTCAGGTCACTGAGTGACGCGGCCTTGCCCGCGAAGCAGTAGTTGGGGTTGTAGTCGGTCATGATGGTGGAGGAGCGGATCTTGCTAAGCTTGTACTCTGGACTCTGCAGACGGCCCCTCACGGCGTGCAGGTCATTCTTGCTGCGGTACCACGCTACAGACAGAAAGGATAACAGAACAACAAAAAAAGAAAACAGTTTTCCTTTAGTGGGCTTTAGGAAAGACACAAGACTCGACTATAACCAGGATCACACACCTGCAGGCAAACTGTCAGTGGTGGGCACAGCTAACCAACATGTTAGCATCACTAACCACTAATCCACTAAACAAGAACCTTAGCTCCGCTAACGCTAACCCCCGCTAACGCTAAACAACATAAAAAGTAGTGGATGCTAACGCTAACTGCTAAGACGACTGACACCTCTGACACAAACCTTTTGTCAGTTTCTATTGGTTTAATTTGAAGGTGGGCGGGATCATCTGTGGCAAATTGGCCAATCCAATTAGTTAGTGAGTTATTTCTTTGTCTATTTGTGATACTTCCAGTTTACTCCTTTCTAAAGTTGGGCAAAATTGTATTGTGTGCAATTAGTCGTCAAAAAAGCTTTTAATCAATTTTATTTGGCATTTGATGATTAATATGATTAACCCCACCAGGCTGACTGGTCAGTCCACGCTGTGTTCCTCTCTACTTCAAATATAACAAATATTTAAAAAAAAAAAGCTCTATAATTTATTTATCATAACTCCCATTTTACTTGGTCTATCAGCACAATTTAAAAATTGAGCCTGAAGTCTGTGATTTTGATACAATTTGGAGCAGATTTTTACGAAGAGCAAATATTTCTAGAGAGATTTAAATTGGTCATGTGACTGGAACATAGGGGAACCTAATTGGTCCGCTAACGGTTTCCAAAGTTATCAAAAGAGCTAATCCGCTAAACAAGAAGCTAGTTGCGCTGTCAGCGGGTTAGCGGAGCCGTGCCCACCACTGCAAGTTAACACAAGGAGGAGGTCAAACCACAAGAACCTACAACCAGCTTAACTTTAAACTGAAAAAATCTAAAGACTGCAGCTCTCTTTTCTTGTGGGATGGCCCCTCCTCGGTTCCTCCTCCTGAACTACCCTGTGCCAGTGAGTTTGGACTCACCTGCCAAGGAGGCAGCCCACGTCCCCGATGCAGGTTGGTAGTCTGCCAGGGAGGGGGTGGGGTGGCGAGCAGGAAGGAGGTGCCGTCAAGCCATCGCCCGCTGCAGATGCTGGGGACGTTAGGAGGAGGAGGGGTGGGGAATGTAATGGGTGAGGAAAAGGAAAGGGGGGGAGTTGGAGGAGAAGGTGGAAGGGGGGGGGGTCGCCCAGGGCACAGACTACCTCCCTGCATGGGGGAGAGCTCAGGTGAAGAGACACCATTAAGCTGAAGGGTGTGTGAGCGTGAAAATATGTCTTTTTTTTTGTTTTTTAAACAGCCAATAATTAAAAAACCATAACACCATTTAAACAGAAAAGCCTCTAAAGTCAGGCAGTGGAGCAGAGCAGTGGCGCTATCATGGTGCGGAGAAATAACGACAAGTTAAAATTACCTTCTTAAAGTAAAAACCTGAGCTCATTCATATGTTTTTGGTGCCTAAATGCAAAATCTTAAGCAGCAAACCTATGTATTTAATGGAACATTACCATTACTGATATACAAGAAAGTACAATATAAAAGAATATTACCCTTAGAGGCTTGATTAAATGAGATCTTTGTACAAAGATGACCCATAATGCAAAATTTTGACTGTTTTGATCTAAAAAAATCCAAAATAAGTTCAAAATGTTGATGAAACACATTCTGCTTTATTGTTTTCTGCCATGGTAAAAATATATTTGAAAAACCAAACATTATCTGATATTAATAAGCTCAAACCAGAAAATTAAATGTCTCTATTTCCATCTGACCTTTTTATCCACAATAAAAGCTTTAAAGCGATCCACAAACTTGCATAAAGCAATATAATCTTCTAATAAGAGTTAAGGCACAGTTATTAAACATAAATCAACAAAGACTAATATTAATATTTGGTGTGTGTGTGTGTGTGTGTGTGTGTGTGTGTGTGTGTGTGTGTGTGTGTGTGTGTGTGTGTGTGTGTGTGTGTTTTGACTCATTTTCACTATTCAGATTTACCTGCGGGTACAAATAAAGTTGATTGATTTGATTGTAGGTACAATGATCAATCTTTTTTTTGTCTATATAAATATGATCAAAAGTTACATTAAAACTGGCTAAAATTATTTTTTTAGAATAATAAAAAAATTTCTATAGTTTGCAATTAAAAGAACAATAAACATGTTTTTTTTTATTGTTTCCAAATAATTTAAATACTGTCACATGTTGAAACAATACTTTTCATTTAGAATGTTTAACACTGGAGCTGAAGTCATTTGATTCAGTGTTTGATTCACAAAAACTTTCTTCTGGAATGAACATTTGCCAACGATTCTTTAATATCTAATGAAGTTCATTTAAAGGTGACATATCATGCAAATCTCTTCTTTTTTAGCTGTTAAATGCATTTTGTTGTTTACTTGGAGTCTCTAGGAGTGCAGGAAATTTGAATTTAGTCTCTCGTCTTCAGCCCAAAAAGAAAAAAAAATCTCTATCCCTGTTACTTTCTATTGCTTTTTAAAACTATGAGAGAAAATTCCTCAATTTCTTCATTCCCACTCTGCTGAAATAATAACGTGCAAATACCAGCGAGCTGCAACACAGCTCAGAAGCAACTTTTCTCCTCTAAAAATACCTGAAAGTTTATTTTTATTTTTACCTACAATACTTCGTCATCTTTGTGTCACCCTTGTTTTAAGTCACTGAATCATAATGGCTGACATTTTACTGCTATCTAATTCCACTCATTAGCTGTTTGAAGGTAATACTTTGTAGTTAAATGTCAAAGCTTTCTGCTTGTGCTTTTTATAGGTTTTTTTTGTTTTTTTGTCATATAAAGGGATGTTTACCTCAACCAAGCCATGCTTTATGAAAAGAGCCACTGAATGAGGCTCATAAACCATGTTTTAATAATCACCTCCATCATTTCACCTGCAGTTTGATCCTATTAGACCAGCTCTGAACTAGTTCATTCTGTTTACACACAGCTGAAGGGAAGAGCATGCTGTAATAAACGTGATCACACCGCAGCAGCTTGTCATTTAAAGCTGCAACCTTTACTCCTTTAACTGCGGCGCCGAGGGCCAGGAAATGGCACCGAGGCGCTCGTGGAGAGTCAGTCGGGTTTCTGTTGTTAGGAACAGCTGGAAGAACCGGATGCGCTCACAGCCTTTGGAAGGCGGAGGGCACGGACTGAGCGCACAGCTGGAGGAGTCTCTTACTGAGGATGGCGCCGGCACAGATCAGGGCCACGCCGCTCGCGATGATGGAGACCACGACGGCCAGGATCAGGGAGGTGGACAGCTGACTGTGGGGGGCTGGGTTGGGTGGAGCTGTAGACGAACAGAGATCATTCAACAGGTGAGAAATGTTGCTTTTCTTTATGTTTAAAGAAAGAAAAGCTTTTTGTGAGAAACGTACATCCAGAGCTGAGACACGTCACGTTGTCACCGGCCAGGAACTCGTCGTCGTCACACAGGCAGAGGATGAGGTGGGACTCTTCGTCCCGTTTGCAGCTCTGCGTCTGGCAGTGGCTGCAGTTCAGCTGCACCTTGATCTCACACTCGCCGTGGCCCTCCATGGCTGCAAGGAACATACACACAAACATTAAAACAAAACATTATAAACGTGCAAAAAATAAGCTGGAAACTGGGTCACATAAAGAAAATGTCCCCACACTTTTTATGTAGCAGAGCCGTTTATTGACCATTTTTAAATAATGTGCTGTGATGTAAACATTAGATAAAACAGGACATGGATCTTACCAGCTCCTAAAAAGAGTAGATATATATTAAAAAACTAAATCATGTTAATATTTATTAAAAACTACATCCAAATTCAGACACAGTGGGAAAAACTGTGAACTTTTATTTAACTCTTTAACAGCATTTTGATGGAAATTTGATCCATTTTTAGGATTTTATGCTCATTTCTCTTCAGGTCATGAAGCAACATTTAACTTAATGTTGATTCTTGATCTTTTTGCCTTTTGTTAAATAAAAAAAATAAATTCCTCTGTTGTTATATATCTATTTTAAACAAGCACCAGATATTTTTAACGAAAACCAGAAATTAAAACATTGAAAGGTAAACTATATTTTTCTCATATGGATCATTAATGTAACCCTAAATGACATTTTCTGTGAATTCAGTTGAGTGATTGTTTACACTGAGTGTAACTTCTCTAACGTTTGGGTCTCTACTGCTTCTAGAAACAGTCCAAACACCAGAAAAATGCACCCAGCCATTATTTGGCAATGATTACATGTATTTTTTGGTATCTGGAAACAATTTAGTTCCCAAACTAAACTGTGATGTCATAATAACAGTTACCTAACAACCTACAACAGAGTGCAGCTCCTCACAGTTCAACCCCAGGTGAAGCTCTGCCCACTTCTTCACAGGATGATAGTTGTGCTGTTTTTACAGCAGCTATGGAGAACACAGATGCCTGGATTCGTTTTATTTTTATTTTTGAAGGCAATATTCTAGCAATATTACCAAACAAAGTTGTAGTTTGTGAAAATAATTTAACTTTGGAAAGTTCTACCATGTCAGGAGGGCGGAGCTAACGTAAACAAAAGGTTGGGAGGGGGGTTTCCATAGCAACTTCTGCATACAGCACGTTCTGAAGAAGCTAAAGAAGAGGCAGAACTGAAAATGTGCAATTTCATTATCTGAGATTCTTGTTGTGAATTAAATGAAATGAAAATGTTTTGGATAGCACACAGATGTGTCCTTTAAATGATCATTAATTAGGTCAGTTTTAGGTTAGAGATCTGAACCAGTTTAAATCAATACAGAATGATGAAAATTTGAGTTTTAACTTCATCATAGTTTTGTGTCTCCAAGTAAAGTAACTACTCAAAAAACCTTTAATTATTTTAAGCAAATAACACAAAAATCATTCTAATCAGGCAAAAACTGACAGGTTTTGTTATTGCTGCCCCGGTTAAAGCCTTTTTCTATTATTTGCACATCAATTTCTTTAATTTTGGATGATCAGTTTGTCTCCCTCTACAAAATTCTGCAAATCAGCCACTGTCCTGTTTTGTTCTGTGTTGTCCAGTTAAAACAAGTTTGTTTGGTTTCAAAGGTATTGTTCAATGTTTTTAATAAAATAACTGGAACATTGAAGGTGTATTGTGACCTTATAACACCTGACAACATCAGGTATAAAAACGATCAGATCGGCCAGAAAACAGTTTATTCTGATCATCATGTTTTCTGCTCCTGCAAAGTTCAAGTTTTATAAATACTAGTAAACATTATGCATCATATATTCCACAGCGCAGTGCAGAGCTGTTTGCAGTCATTAATGTTTTTACAGCATGCTTGTTTACATAGGATGATGACAGCTGCTTGTGTTTCCATCGGATATAAAAGATTTACAGAAAATCATCAGATCTGACTCATTCATGCCATCTGGGGAAAAGAAAGAGCGTCTTAAAGCAAGTGATGAAAGAAGCCTGTTGCTTGCTTGTTTGTTTTTTACTGGAAGATTCTTGCATCATGTTGGATTTCTGCAACGGTTTGGCCTAAAATTCAAATAAAAGGAATAAAACTTTAACGACCAATTTTTTCAGGTTTATGCTCTCAGTGTAAAACAAACAGATGAAGAAACACTGTTTTGTCCATTTTAAAAACAGATTTTTAATCCATTTTAACATTGTTACTATGTTGTTAAGTTTACAACACCTATAAAGTATAAAAAACCTCAACTTAATCTCAAATTACGAGGCAGAAACATTAAAATCAAATGAAATCATCACATTTTTTTTTGTTCCTGAATATTCTTTGAGTCTGTTTCATGTTTCAGATCCGTTCAGTGAGTTTTAGAGCAGAAAACAACAGAGGAGCGCTTTCACACGAAAACAGTGGCCCGTCTGTCGGAGGCAACAAGACGCACGAGGCCGACAATTAACCGACAGACTTCCTGTCCCTCCAGCTGAAGTAATGAGAATCAGATGGTCGGCAGTTTTAGCCAAAATAAATAGGATGCAGCAGAGTGTTGTGGCTAAACGCACAGAGTTTGTTGTTGATGTTGGTTTGATGCACGATCACACAAACAGAGAAATTCATCTGTAGAGTTCACACCTGCTGCAACTAATTTGACTTTATTTGTGGGACATCCGTCCTGTGTTTGTTTACTGCAACGTTAAAATGTTTGTTTCTCTCCCCAACACTTTTAATCCCATCTCATGGCTTCTTCTCTTTTTTCGTTTTAGCCTTTTCATTTGTCCCACAAATATTTCCAGAAGGAATCTTCACGAGGAGGTGGAGCGTCGAGGGTGCCACATGAAGGATCTGAAGCCGATCAGTCCATGTGTGGATTGACTTGTCTTGTAGGGCAACTTAAAAGAGGAAGTAATGATAATATTAAAGTAATATGATTTATTGACTGTCTGTACAGTTTAAAACAGAACAATGGCTCAAATAAAAATTATTTTGAACATGTAAACATAATCTATTGACTTCTAATTTTGTGCAGCTAGCACCTTCCTGTCTCATAGAGACTGCAGAGACCCCCTTCTCCACGGCTCAGAGCCCCTGTGAAGCCCCTCCCACTGCTTTACAGTTGATTTTAAGTCACTGGAAGAATCACAGATGAACGTAGTTCCTGAGAACTGCTCCTCAAAACATCTGTGGTATTTAAACTCGCAACAATAAGTTTCAGGAAACAAAATAGTTGAAGCAAAATGCCACCATTGTTGTCTTGAGTGGTTCTCTTCACTCAACACTCAAAAAAAAAAAAGTTTGGTTTTGTGTCGAGCTGCTCTGCGGACAAAATGACACAAATTTCATCCCATAACTACGACAGTGAGTTTGGATTTTGCATCTTGGGATGGAGCAGGCAGGTTCTTTACGCTGAGCCTCACCTGCCAGAGGCTGAAGGAAGATTTCTCCCATCGGATGAATGAACGAAACGCCGTTCTGACCGTCTGCTGTGATCTCATCCGTCAGCGCTGCATCACCTCCTGAGGAAAAAAAACATACAAAATTAAACTATTTAGGAATTAATATTTATTCCTGAAAGACCACAAAAGCTCTTTTATAAATAGGGTTTAGAAAAAGAAAAATCTCTCTCGCTTTTTCTGTTCTTTTAGACAAAGTTGGACTCCAGACTCCATTGTGTGGAACTCCTATTCATATCCTAATTCAGGACTGCTGCTCACATGATGTTTGTAGGAAAAAGGATTTGAACCAAACAATGTCTTCTTTGTTGAGCTAATGGATGTGATTACTGTCAGGCTAATAAATATTAAATCAAATGTGACCATGACAGTCATTTTCTTTTTCGTTTTATGTGAACAGTTTTGATTAGTAGTCTGTTCGAATTGTTAAGAATAATAAAAAAAACAACAACAACAAATCATTATTCAGACTGAGGCACAGATCGGAAATCCTTCAAAAAGAATCGTGTTTTCCCTGACAGTCGTGTGGAGAATAAAGGATGTAGAAATGAAGCATTGATTTGTTTTCCAGTGTTCTGACTGATTATTCTCACCTCTGTATCCTCCTCCACCGCCTCCAGCCGTGCAGGCACCTCCTCCACCTCCAAAACCTCCAAAGGTCGGCCATCTGAGCTTCGCCAGAGCCAGAGAGCACGAAGACCCCCCCACTGCCCCCTCCACCAGAGACCTGCCGGCGCTCTGATGATCGCTGGGTTTGTCCTTCCATCCACCACCTCCACCTTAAATTAAGAGGATTAGAATCAAGCAGCAGGATAACCCTGATGGCACTGTGCAAAAACTGAACTATAACCTAGAAAAGCCTTGTCCTAAATAAAATAAGTTTTATTTTCTTTATTATAAAGAGTCTTTGTGGGGAGCTGAAAGCATCGTCGTTGAGAAAACATCCCACCTGTTGTTAAGTTAAGTTTGTAAAGTTCACCATTTGACCAGGTCTGCTGACACAAGTCAGTCCCAGCTGGTGACAGCTGATTAGGCAGCAGAAGCAATCAGTGAAAGTTTTTTTTTTTTGGTCAAGTTAAAAATCAGCTTTCACTCCTTGTATTTAAGGTCTGACTGATCCAAGTCCCAAGAGGCACGATTTTCATCAAAGGACTTGCAAGTTACAATAAGGAGGAATTCAGACCAAAGTTGTCCACTTTAAATAACAAATACAAACTCTGACAAGGTGTACAAATATGGTAGAATTAACATTTGCTTTTCGTTGTTTTCTTCAAACTTCAAATGATATTTATTAAATAAAATACAAGCTCAAATGAAGAAATGCCTTTTATTCTGAAAGGGTTAAACTGGAAGTATCACAAGTTAGACAGCGATATAACTCTGGCTGGGGCCACAAACCAATAGGAAACTAACAACAGGTCATTTGTCTTACCAGTTAGCAGCTAGCATTAGCTTCACTAATTTTTAAAATCTGTTTAGCGGTTTAGTCTTGGTGGATTCTTGTTTAGTTTAGTGAACCTGTTTAGTCAGCTGTGCCCACCACTGCTGGTTTATTTCCTGGTTGCCTGATAAAAACTGAGCCTTGTTCTCGTCTCACCGCCCCTGAGACCCCGCTTTTATCCCCAGCCAGAACTTGTGTGACCTGGTGAGGATCAGCTGACTTTGATTTAATATAATCGTGTTTCACTACCTGCAGCACCAGTTCGACCACTGGTACCAGCAGCTGCCGTGCTGTTTTCAAACTGCTCCAGAGGCATCGAGTCCAAACTGGACTCTGAGTCCTCCATGTAGGCATTTCCTCCTCCACCGGCTGCAATCAGCAAAGGAACCAGCTCTCCACCATCCATCTGGCAAATGAATATTAAATATAAAACAAATGACAAATGTAAACATATTATTGGTGGATCCAATCAGGACGAGGGAAGCTGCACCTTAAAGACGTAAGTGGCTCCTCCACCGCCGCCTCCTCCGCCCGCCCACCCCGCACCGGTCTCAGACCTGCGGCTGTCCTCGATCACAGACGACTCCCCCAGGCAGATTTTCTGTGTAAGGGGATTCCTCTGACGTAAAAAGAACAAGCGTTTAAGAGGAGATAAATAAAACCAAACCACGAGTCTGTCAGAAACAACAGATCTATGTGGGTCAGTGTGGTGGTGAGGGACACCGGGACACTTCACCCACTCACCCCGGGACACGCATCTTCTCCCTGGTGGCCCACCAAGATGTAAAGTACTTCTCCTTTCTCCAGAGGGAATATGGCCGATATAAACACGCCGTGATTGCGCTTATTATGGTTTTTGGCTCCTTTTCCTCCTGCAGCTCCGTAAGCAGAGATCCTTACAGAGATCAATGAGACGTGAGGAAATTAAACTTTATGACAGAAAGAAACAAGCTCCTCTGTGCAAAGCAGGCAGACTGAAATACAGTCATTACCAGTTCTCCTAAGCCTGCAACGTAAACATGTTTAGTGCACATCGTTAAGGAGCTCAGTTACCTGTGATTTGAACTGAGTCCATTAACAACTTGTAAAATGCTGTAAAAGAACATTCAGTGCTCATAAATGAGAAAATAAGCATCCGCACACATTGTTAATGTTTCCACTGAAGGTAAAATTAAATGTCTTAAATATTTACAGGCTGTTGTTCTACCCAACACCTGCACTGCATAATGCTTCGTTTCAAGTGATTTCACACCCATTTAAATCTCAAAACATGCAGCCAATGCTTCATGGAGCGCTGAATCATACGTCAACGAGGCCAAATTTTCAGTGGATTCTCTGTCATCCAGGACACGGAAAATTAAAAGAAAAAAGACAAAGAAACTAGACTTTTGTTCTACGGCTGAAGGCATGGATGGATGGATGAGCAAAATAAAAAGGAACGTTACGCTCACCTGCAAAGACTGACCAACAAAAAACCCTTCAAAAACAGGAAGTGCATCCGTCCGCAGAGCCAGAAAGTAACAAAAACGTCTAAACTGGTCCTTTTTTTAACTAAACAAAGACAACCAGAAAGGAATAATCATGAATCTTAAAGCGTTCCACCGTCACTTACAGATATCTGTTGGTGGCGGGCACCTTCCACATCTGGACTCCTTTCAGAGGGCCTTCCTTCCTCACAGTGACGCTGACGTTCTTGTTCCTGTAGGTGCTGTCACACTGGGCCTGGGTCGGGCCCTGGGGGCCGCTGGCACCGCACGAGTTAAACCACCATGTCATCAGAGAGACTTCTACAAACATGTAAAATATTAATAACTCTATAAATGATGCAAAACTCACTTTAATGTATCTGTGTCATAAGGACCGATGGGTCTACCTGTGATTGAAGGTTCTGGGAGCGGGTTCATAAAGTCCAAGTCGTCCATCTGCAGCAGGGAGTTGAGATCTGAGAGCGTGGCAACAAAAACAAACACTGAGTTTATCTGACTAATTTATAACAACTTTATTAAAGGGAATTACAAAAACATAAATATGAGATAAAACCAGACAAACAGCTACTTTAAATGTTTTCTTTTGTTCTAGACTTTTGTCTTTGCGTGCTAACACAGGAGTTTATTCATTTAGAGGTAAAACCTTGACCCATTCAAAGCTTGTGGTCCAGATGGTATTTTCCCAGCGCTTCTTCAAAGAGGACTGGATTTACTTCTGGACACAATAACTAGAATATATGTTGCTTGTCTT
>JAUBOC010000002.1:11055284-11069290 GCA_032275365.1 Anablepsoides cearensis
CCCCTTTGATGTCACTTCCTGTTTCACTTTGACTGAGGCAAATTCAAAAGAAAATAGGCCAGTTTTGTGACAAAATGGGTAAAATCATGTGTACTGCCAATTTTCTTAAGTATAAAGATGTTTTCTTTGACTTTTTGTATTTGAAGGATAGGCGTGTCACAGGTACTTTAAGCTAATATATTTCAGCCACATGCTAACTCACGTGTACAAGCTGCAGGCCTGTCCGTAGCCGGCTGCTGCAGCCCACAGCATGTAGGCCTCTGTGGTGACCCCGAGGGCCTCGCTCTGCTCCAGCAGCAGGTCGCTGGGCTCTGCGCTCAGGAGGCACAACAAACGCTCCTTCACTCCCAGAGAGTTTAACTGAGAAAAATATCAAGAAGAGAAATTAATCAAATATCCTACAGGACAGAGAAACACATGTAGCTAATAAGGTGTCAGTAAAAAAGTCTGTTTTAAATCTGTGACTAGATGCACTCATTTTATATAATAATAATTTTTTTGTTTAACCTCCTCAGGCTAATATTTCCCTTGAAGCAGAACGTGTCAGAAGAATTAAAAACAATGTACCAGTCTGGCGCAGGCATGTCTGCCAGAGCTGGCTATAACCCTCAGCAGCTTCACGGCGCAGGTCAGCGGGTGTCCATAAACAGACCGAGGACTGAGCGAGGACGTCCAGGACGTGGGGAGGAACTCTGACATCACCGTCTCCATCAGTCGAGGACAGTCCAACACCTGGAAGCAGCAGACCATAAAGCAAGGACTCCAGTGACAGGAACATCCTGTGTAGATGATGTCACCTGCGTGGAGGACGACGAGGAGTGCCGGGCGATCCGTGTCAGGACCTGCAGGACGTCCTGAACCACGCGGGGCGACGGTCGGACGACCTCCAGGACGTAGCGCAGCCGGGGGAGGAGCTTCATCTTCAGCAGAGCCTTAACGACATCCTGCCTGCCGACGTCGTAGTCACTCTTCTTCTCTTCTTTTTCTTTAGCGGTCTTCTTCAGGATTTCATCCAGCCCTTCATCCTCCTCCTCCTCCTCCTCTTGACACGAGGGCAGCATGGGGAAAGACGCCATCCCTCGAAACCAGGAGAAGCTGGAGTCCAAACACTCCTGAAACCGACCCGGAACAGTTCTGAGTTCTGGTTCTATATTTATTACTGTTATTGGACAGAAATGTGACACTCGAGTCTCACTTCATCTTCATCACACACGAGGAGCGCTTTGAGCGCGTGCACGGCTGCAGACATCACTCCCTCCACGCCGTCGTCCAGAGCGAAGCGGAGCAGGAAGAGCAGGCCGGCGTCGAGCAGCGCGGACGTCACGCTGCCTTTCAGAACCGACTGGTACCGTCCAGCCCGGGCCTGCAGGAGAAACAAAACAGAGTCACTCTGACTGACTGAACAGCAAACATTAGAGTGGATTATGTAAGATTTATAAACACTAATAATGATAATATTAATGTGAGTGTATATCAGCTCTAATGATGTAAGAACAGATGAGAAACAAGAAAACATATTTTTTCACAAGTAAACAGATTTTATCTTATTTACTTCAATGTGGATGTGATCTGACCAGAACTGAAGTTAATAATTTAACAGTTTTAAATTAAAATATGTTTATAAAGCTGATTTTATCACTGTTAATAAATGTTAGCTGATATTAGCGTCTGTAGCTTATATTGCATATATTACAGAGTGTAGAACTCTGCTGAATCATGCTACAATTTAGCACAAATTGTTTAATCTGTTAGCTTGTTTTGCTTCTAATTTATGCAATAGTGTGAAATAATATAACAGAATATATTTGACTATTTTTAGGTTTCTGTTTAGAGGAACCTGCGCTGTTGAGAAAATGGTTAGTAAATATCAGTAGAGGCAGGTTTCATCCTATAACCTGGTGAGCAGAGAACATTTTCTAAGTTTTGAGGGGTAAATATGTATTATTATTATTATTATTATTATTATTATTATTATTATTATTATTATTATTATTATTATTATTATTATTAATCACAGTAAGAAATAATAAATATACTTTATCACGAGTTGAAGTCTAGCTAAAAGGTTTAAGTTATTGACTGACTTCAGGTCTGGTTTAGATCATTGTTACTTATAAATTATATATTTGTTTTACATGATTGTTGAATGAAATTAACATCATTACATAAATTTATTGTAACAATTTTACACAAGATTAGAGACACAGATCCAGGGTCAGAGTCCTGCATGTTTTTGGAGCTGCTCTGGTTCAACACAGCTGAACCTAATCAGTGCTTAATTAGTAGACCTCTGCAGAACTTAATGAGAAGGCCTACTAATTAAGCACTCATTAGGTTCAGCTGTGTTGAACCAGGGCAGCTCCAAAAACATGCAGGACTCTGTCCTGTGAGGACTGACTTTGGACAACACTGGTTTAGAGGTATGATGTGAATCAAGTTTTGGTTCAGGTTAGAGTAGTGATGGGGAAATGAAGCTTTTCTGAAGCACTGACGCTTGCTTTGAAAAAGGGTTCATTACTCGAAGCTTTCCAACACAGTTCTCTTTGGCTCCATCCTGTGGTCAAAAGTATGAAAAGCTGCTTGAAACAACACAAAGTGAAGCGCTTCATTGTGATAGAGTTCACGGCTTATTAATAAGAGATATTTCTGTTTGATATCAGGTTGTCATTGTGCTGCTTGAACAGATTTTCTTTCTTTTTTGTGGGTGAGAATAAAGTTATTGTTTATAGTTTTATTATAAATAAACTTAAGGTGTGTCTGTATTTGAAACTGGATTATTTCAAGTTCAAGATCTTAATTCATTTTCATTTAAAAAACAAATTAATTCTATACACAAAAAACACAAAAACTGAAAGACAGAGAGCAGAATGGGAAAAAAAATTAATCTGCCCCTTTCTTTCAAAAAAAATTTAATATAGGCTACTGTATGATTCTTAAAACCAATAAAAACAATAGTTGAATTTCAACTTAAGATTTTCACAATCTTATACTGACATTTCTCTGAGAATAGTTTTGAATATGATCATATATTTAAAATATATTCTGTGTGAGGTTGCTTGTCTGTGATTTTCTAAATATTTCATCCAGGATCAACAATCTGCTCTAAGAGACTCATCAGATTTACTTTAAGTCAGATGTTTGACATCTTAATATTAAGCCCAGCTGTGAGACAATAATTGTTTTACAATTAACTCTTCACAGTATTAATAGTATTTCCTAAAACTCTGATAAATACAGCCCCTGGTCTTTGATTTAAATTTTGACATGTAAGTGAAACGTTCAAAACTTTTCCACTGAACCTTAAAATGTTCAGATAATCTCTTTATTAAATAGAGCCCATAAAGTTGATCGATTTCATGTAATGCTCCCTGCAGCCCGTCCTCCTGAGGACAGGACATCGTCACCATCGGGGTTTGTTTTTTTATGAAAAGCATCACCTGTGCAACAAGTGAAACTCTGCTCTGGGATGTGTCTCGCGCTCCTGTTTTCTTTTTAATGATGAGCCAAGACGCGCACCGTTCTGTGTAGGTGCATGTGTGTGTGCGCTCCCGCTCGCAGCAAAGGTTCTTTGTGGGTCCGTGTGAGTGAGCGTGTGTGTTAGACCGACCCCCCACTGGCTGGCCCAGGCTTAAACTGCAAAATAAACTATATGTTTGCCTCTGTGTCTCACAATACATCCTTCCCTGGTTTGTTATAATTAGTGCCTTTGCCATCAAAACCAATACTGGTACAAAAATGAATAGAAGTCAATACAAAGTCCTCAGTTTGATGCAAGTACAAGAATGTGTGTGTCTGTGTGGCCTTGTTTTTCCTACATCGTGGGGACCAATGCCAGGTCCCCACTGGTCCAAATGCATGTTACAGGTGTGGGGTTATGTTTAGGACCCGGGTTTAGGTTAGTTTTAGGGTCAGGTAAGTACCTGTGAGGTTAAATTTAGAGTATACGGTCAGGGTTAGGATATAAAGTCTAAAAACATGAATGGAAGTCAATGGAAGGTCCCCACGGGGTCGAGAAACAAACGTGCGTGCGTGTGTGTGTGTGTGTGTGTGTGTTACCTTGGAGAGGATGTTGGCCAGCGTGCTCAGAGCCAAACTTCTCTGCTGGATGAGTTGACTTCGAGACAGCAGGAAGAGTTCCTGCAGGGAGTATCCTGCTCTCTGCAGAAACCAGAACAAAGACTTTTTATTTGGGTTTCAAGTCTAATAAATAATAAAATGAAGACTTTCTTATAGGTCTGATGATGAAAATGTATCATATTTAAATGTAAAATCAAATGATACAAAGAGAAACAAGGTATTTTTTATTGTCTGGTGTAAAGCTACAGACCTCAGGCTCCTCTCCGTGGTGGTGCAGACCTAAATGTGTCGGCAGGTCCTCGTTTGGTGGAATTAAAGTCCCTGCAAAGTCGAATCGAGCCTGCATGGCCTTTCAAAACCAGATAATGAGCTGATCAGTAAATCAAAGTTTTTCAATTCAACCCTAACATTTTATTCATTAAAAAGACTTGAGTTCAGACAGAAATAAACAAACTGCAGCTCTCAGATGACATCACGTCTCACCTTCTTGGTTCCTTTCTTCCGGGGTGAAGGCAGGTCTCTCATCCACTCCAGCTTCTCCGGCTCCAGCTTGTCCATGTGGACCCAGTCCTTCTCAGGCTTCACTGGAAGATCCTCCACTGAAATCACACAAGACAAAACGAGCCGAAACAGCCCTGCAGGCCTGTTTACAACTGAAACACAATCTGAGGAGCTTCTCAGTGAAACATACGGCTCACTGCAGGAGATGGTTCTTCTTCCATCTCCACCTCCTGCTGCGTCAGGCTGGAGCAGCTTCCACTGTCTGCGGCTTCGACAGGAGGAGCTTCCTGGTCTCTTCCCTCTGTCGGGTGTGTGGATCCAGAGGACGGAGCGCTCTGAGCTTTGTGAGATCTAATGAACTCCACCAGTCTGGGATCTGAGCAGATAAAAACCCACCGTGAGCAGAAATGTGAGAAGAAGTGAGATGATTTTACACCACAGCTCTGCTCACCGAGCTGAGACAAGAGTTTCCTTCGCTCCTCCTCTATCTCAGCCTGGGACATCCCTCGCAGCTTGTTCTGGTTCTCCAGGTGGATCTTCATGGTCTCCCCCGAGCTGTCTGGACCCTGAAGCCCCTCACCTGAAACCAACCTGGGACCTGAGGCTGACAGGAGGTTTCAGTCAAACAAAAAAAAGACATTTTGTGAGCTGAGGTTTTCTCTTCTCCTGTATTTCTTACAAATCACCAGCTCAGGATCTGTACCGGGCTCTGCTGAGGGGCTCGGCTGTTTGGTTCCAGGTTTCTGAGGAGCTTCAGAGGAACAAGGTAAAACCATCTTTCCCTCCTTCAGTCTCTGAGCGGCGATCTGCTGAGCAAAGATGCTTTTCTTCCCTTTAACCGACGATGGTGGCGCCTGCGGGTCAGAACAAAACAAATCTTTTACAGACTGAGATAAAAAATAAATAACATCAGATTTAGTTTAAAGCATGACTTTTTAATATGAAGTGGTTTTATACAGTTTTATTGTTTTAGACGCATCTTAAATTAAATGTATTTCACTGATTTACACACAATTCTCCTTGAAACAACAAACAAAAACAGGGGTTTAGATTTTTTTTGTACTTCTCTTCATGACTTGTCTGATTAAAAACAAATTTTCTTCAGTTAGAAAAAAGTTTCATTTATACAGAACGTTATATGATGAAAAAAGGCTTGGTGAACGGGTCTCTGCTAATCCGCTAACAACTAAGTTAACTTTTGTTTACTGGTTTAGCACTTTACCTAACTCTGGAAAGTGTTAGCTGACCTATTAGCTTCCAGTATATTTAGTTCTGCTGGCCTAACGTCCGCTAACAAACTGTTAACGTAAATCTGTGCGTTTTATTTCCATGAACATTCAGCTGAATGGAGGACGTAGAAATGTTGAGTTTTTAACCAGGGTTTTGACGTTTCTGCTGATGCCACACATCTATATTTAAACGATGAATCATGAATTGGTGTTTTTCAATATTCTGCAAATTTTCTTACCCGTTTGGTGTTTGTGAAGTTATTTCTTTTTTTTAGTTAGCAGATTGGCAGTTACTAAAGCTAACTTTTGGTTAGCTGCGCCCACCACTGGATATATGAATATGACACATACAATTATCTATACCAGGGCTGTCCAAACATTTTGTCACATGGGCCAAAATCATAAAGTCAGAAGGACTTAAGGGCCAAAAATATTTTTCCTTTACCTGCTTAACAATAAACTAAGCATTCAATACTTTAATGAAACAAATAAAGTAGTCAGGTTTATTGCTGGAAATGGATGCGTGAATTAATCTAGATCCAGAACTTTAAAATTGTTTTGCAGGATTCCCTTATTGAAAGAAATTTTGCAATTTTCTACGTTTTAATTGGGGAAAGAATAACCCAGTTTAGTCAATTCTGATAAATAAAGTCAGGATTTAGGTCATATGTTGAAAATGCTTGCTGTATTTAGCCAAATTCAATAAATTAATTAAAAGCAGATTGGAGGGCAGCAAAATCAGCTTTTCAGTAGACGTCACAGATAGATGTGTAAAAAGCTGAGAGTCTGGTTATTTAAAGACAAATCATTGATATTGTTGTCAATATTTTTTATTACAAGATTTTACTTTTTGATAAATTTGCCTAATAATAAATAGAAAGTCTCCATCTTTGGGGGACAAATTTGTAAACAAATTAGTATAATTCTTGAACTGAAGTCAGGGGCCACACAAAATCAGTTCAGGGGCCACAAATGGCCCCCGGGCCACACTTTGGACATCCCTGATCTATACTGTATTGTCCATGTTAGACATGTCCAGTTTTAATTCTTACAGGTATGAATCTACAATCTATATTCTGACTGATACCAAGGGCTTCTCATCACCTCCATACATTGGGCCTCATGCAAGAACATTTTCGTATTCTTATCCTAAATTTGTCTTACTTTTGTTCGTACGAAGGGCTCGTACAAACGTGCCACGTCAGAGTCAACAAACCCGTTGTTTTTTTTATTTTTGCCAGCTGAATCACCAGCTTCCTCTCTGCTTGTCTGACATAAATGACAGAAAACTGAGTGACTTTCACCTGAAGAGTTGTTTGGGACACGGTGATGACCTGACAGGGAACAGGACTCGTTTGGGACTAGTTGCATTTTCATTTAATTTTTATTTATTATTCAGGCTTTTGGAAAATGCACTGCATTCAATTTAAAGACTATTAATAAAACTAGTCAAACACAACAGGATAAAGGTTAATTAATGATGTTTTTACCTGACTGCTGGTCTCTGAGCGGTGCTGCACTTTGGGGAAGGGCAGGCCTGTAAACACAGGCAGGGATATAGGAGCACAGCTGGTGTCTCTCTCCTTAAAGCAAAATAAGAAGTAACCACAGCATTATAACACAGAACATGCTGTATGTTGACACCATTCTGTGGGTTTTAATAAGACCTACAACGATCCTGGAGAGGACGGCACTGATGTGAGAGTCATGTTTGTCCAGCCTGTCTTCAGCATCCTCGTCCTCAAACGTCACACGGCTGGCTTTGAAGCGAGACTTCTTAGGAGGAGCTGGAGTCAGAGAGGGCATCTCGTCTGGAAGATCTGCATCAAACACAACGAGAATTAACCCAACACACACACACACACACCTTTAAACACGTGTGTCTCAAAAGCTGACCTTCTATGGTGACCACATCCTTCTGGCTGGCTTCATCCTGCCCATCCTGCCCTCCTCCAGCCTCTCCTCTCCTCTTGTCAGGGCGGCGGAGCACGCTGGCAGCAGCAGGAGAACCAGAGGTCAGGAAACGCTCCTGCTCCTTCAGGAGGTCCTCCTCAGAGTCTGTGGGTTTTGGTCGCCGCAACATCCCTCTGAACACAAAAATAATGGAAAACAGCATTTGTCTTTTGTGTTTCCAAGCATTAATTTCCCAGTCATAACTAATAAATAAACTAATTGATGGATTGAAACGAGTTGGTGTCTCCAAAACCGATGATGAAGCCCAAAAAACTTTGATAATTTCACCTGTTTATATGATGAGAAAACTAGTTTTTTCAACAGTTGACATTTAGTTTATTATAATCTCAGATCACACTTATACATTTTTATAAAAAACTGTAATATAAACAAACAGATTCAGAGTAAAACAGAAAGAGACTAGTTAAAACTGAGTGATGCTGCTTTATTTTCACGTGTAGTTTAGTTTACTTCGTCACGCGGCGTGAGTAAATGTTAGCCGGGGGTTAGCTTAACATATATCAGTTTTTTAGTTTATGGGTAAATCTACCAGAACATTAGTAAACAGAAGCTCGTACAAATATTTCGTTTTTGTTAACCATAGTTAATAACGTTAGCTAACCTTGTTTTTAGATACTCCTGGAACGCCAACACAGGTCTGCAGTTCGCACGGAGGCTTTTTAGCGTTGCACAAGCCGCTACCTTCAAAATAAAAGCAAACCAAAGGGGAAGTAGAGCTTCTTGATATTTTTGCAGCTATTTAAATAATTTCCCGAAACGTATTCACCAGTTTAGAGGTTTGATAACCAATAATACGAAAACAACTTATTCCCGAGATATTTTAGGCTTTGGTCAAACGGGAATCTCGCGTTATTTTAGCTACTTCCGGCTTCGTTATGTCCAAGTTCAACACAATAATTTGGCCCAAAGTTATTTTATTTGGCGACTCCATCACTCAGGTTTGTTATTTTTACATTAAACCCAGTTTTATGCAACATGTTGTCTTCTATGTTCTCAGATATTTGGTATTCTAAACAATAAAATGTTTCTTTCAGTTTTCTTTTCAACCCAGTGGATGGGGAGCAGAGATCTCCAACAAGCTTGCAAGGTGAACAATTGCATTTTTATTTGATTTTATACTTTATTTTCTGGAGGCTGTGGTTTAGCAAGAAAAATATAATTCAGTAGAACTTTTGTTGTGTTAAATAATTGCATTAAATTAATTCTTTAAAACACCTCATTTGCATGTTAAACCAAGAGGTGTTATAGTATATTTGTATTGTCCCAATTAATTTAACCTATATAATACAGCTTTAAGGGTTTGGTGTGTGTACTCCATCCTTTATTAGGTTAATATTAATAATTTGTAAAGAAGTTATTTATATGAAAACTCTTTATATTCAGGCATTTCATATTTTAATGCCTTGAATTTTTCCAAATGATTTAGCTGTTTACTTGAAGCTTTTTTATTTTTAAAATTTGTAAATCTGACCCAATCATTAAAAAAAACCTCCCAAAGCTCTAGTAATTCATGTGGAAAAGAAATGCTGCAGAATGTTACATCTTTGATGGACCTGAGCTTTCCTTCTTCAGAAAATGTGACGTTGTGAACAGAGGACTGTCTGGCTACAACACCAGATGGGCCAAGATTGTTCTTCCTCGCCTCGTTAGCAGCCAGAACCCGTCAGACATCTCTGCTGTGACTGTGTTCTTTGGAGCCAACGACTCGGCGCTGGAAGGTACGTCCTCATGTGAAGAACAAATTTAGTTTCAGTCGGTTTGTTTTGTAAAGTCAGAAGCTCCAGATACTTTATTCTGCAGATAAGAACCCGCAGCAGCACGTCCCTCTGCAGGAGTACTCAGAGAACCTGAAGGACATCAGCAGGTTCCTGACCTCGGCCGGCGTGTCAGCAGACAAAGTTATCTTCATCACTCCTCCTCCTCTTCATGAGCCAGCCTGGGAGAAAGAGTGTATTCTCAAAGGTAAACATGTCGTTTTATTCTGTTATTCCTCCTCAGCTCCTGATCAGGAGTTCCTCCTCGTTTTTCTTCCAGGCTGTCCTCTCAATCGGCACAACTCCGTTACGGGTCAGTACGCTCAGGCTTGTGTCCAGGCAGCCGGTCAGTGCGGCTCGGATGTCCTGGATCTCTGGACGCTCATGCAGAAAGACGGACAAGTGAGCGGACAACTCGGATGTTTTTACACGCAAGCTTCCTGTTTTTATTTGAACCCTCCGTTCTGCAGGATTACACAGTTTACCTGTCGGACGGGCTGCATCTGTCAGAGAGGGGGAACCAGTTTGTGGCTCAGCAGCTGTGGAGTTTACTGGAAGCTCGTCTGGCTCACCTGCCCTTCATCCTGCCATACTGGGGAGACGTGGACGCACAAAGCCCGGAGAGCAGCCTCCTCTGCAACCACTGAGGACAAAACATGGCTGTAAAGAATAAATGATGAAACGTGTTTAAATCTTCAATAAAGATACTTTTTATTGGTTATTAATGCAAGCGAAGAACATTAAAAAACTACAACTATTAGAATAATATACATCTAGTCTGGTATAAAAGTTAACACTTGTCTGCATCTTTAACAGACAAGAAAACAAAAACATGTTTTACAGTGTTAATGAGGCGCAGCAGGTAACAGTGGTGAGACAACGTCAAAAAAACAATGTGAGGAGCTCACGTTGGCACTACAAATAATCTGAGTCTAATTAAGAGCGTCGTGTCAGCGTCTGCACACGAGAACGAGCAAAAACACCACAAAAAGACACCTTTTTGTGCAGGAAGAGGCGCCAACTTTTCCACAATCTTGTTCCGGAGTGCTCAAGTTCAGACAACTTAATGTTTCATAGTCAAGTAAAAAAATCCTCAAACACAAACGCATCAAATACTCACGTTTCAACACTTAATGTACAAAAACAGACTCCAGTGATGTTTTTTTTAAATAAGTGCTTTTAGAAGAGATTCGAGACAAACTCTTAAATTGTTCCACTGAAATGTAACAATTAGCTGTATAAAGAAGCAGCTTGGTGAACACTTTGTTTTATAGATTATTGTATTTTTTTTTACTCCTAAAAAGCACTTCTCAAACCCATTTAGTCAAAGTGTTCGTTAAAGCCGTCTTATTCTAATTGTATATTCTACACCTCAAAAAAGCTACAGCTAAAAAACAAAATATAAAAAAAGGCACAAAGACGTGAACTTACAGTAATGTGACTGAAATCTACATTTCACGACTCACAAATCTGACCTACGAAGTGTCTGTGGTGTGAAACCTAAAGTCTTGTTGCTTAAATATTTCGGCCAGCAGAACCTGCCTCCTCTCAGCACTCCGTCTCTTTAGTGTCAATGCGGTCCTGCCTCTGGAGGCGCCGCCGGTCCCTGGCTGACGGGTTCAGATCTGTCAGATCCCCGTAGGAGGATTTCGTAGCCGACGAGGAGGCTCCTGCGGTTGTGAAATCGTCCTCGGCCGGATGAGAGTCGCTGCTGGTGTCCTCCAGGATGGTGTCCATCCGCAGTGCCGCGGCGGTGTCCGGGCTGGCGGCGTAGCTCGGGCCGGGGTCCTGGGCACTGCTGGCCGCGGGAGGCGGGGCCCGGGCCTGGCTCGGCTGCGGCGGAGACTGGGGGGAGAGCGCGGTCCGGCCGGCGCAGGAGGAGGAGAGAGGAAGCTTGACGATGCGCGCGGACGTCGGCTCGAGGCTGTTCAGCTTGTCTTGACTCTGCAGAGAGGAAAGAGAACACGTGAGGCGAGTCCATCAGAACATCTGCCTCTGACTGAGGACGGATCCATTCCTTTACTTCATTCTGTTCATGTCGGACCCAAACTCATCTGAGCTGTAAATATTACCAAGAAAACAGGATTTAAATAGAAAAAACTAAGTTTTAACACTAGATGTTATCTTCATCGTGACCCAAACTTCAGGAATGAGTAAAGCAAACCTTTCAGCCTTTGGACATTTTGAGTTGTCAAACAGCACAGGTGTGACGAATCATCACAGCTGCTTTTAATTACATCAGTAAATTTGTTATTTTGCACCTGAGCTCATCTCAAACTGCAGGAGGTCAAACTCTGTGACACAAGGGAGCCTAAACCCAAAACCTGGTCCAAGCAGAGGGAAATTTCTGAGAATATGTATTGAAAATGTATATATAATTGATTATTCTTATAGAAATATAAAATAAACATTCCTAATATTATGCAGCATTCAGAACATGAAGGATAAAGAAAAACATTAAATTTAGACTCATCTGTTGCTTTAATTTCTAATGCCTTACACTCTAACACTTTAATTTAATACATCTTAAAGATACTTTATCACAATCCAGTAAATCAGGTAAAATAAAAGAAAACTCTTATTAAGAATTCAATTATTTGACTTTAAAATAAGAAAAAAATACAACTACAATAATGAATATTCTGTCACTTTTTCCCACATGAAAATGAAAAAAAAAACTGAAATTTCATACTTTTTTTAAGTTGGCCAGCTGTCATGAGAAGAATACTAATAAACTATAAATAATAATTAAAAAAATCTAGTTTTATAGTTAGGACCAGAAAAAGATGTTACCGTGGGCCAGACTTGGCTCACTTGCTTATTGCTGTTCAGACAAGTCAAAATGTCAGCAAAGGTAAAGGTCCACAGAGGAATGTACCCTCAGTCTGAACATTTTCCCAGTCAGGCTCAAAAACTGGACTTGATGGTTTTAATGGATGGATAAAAAAAATAAATTAAAAATTAAAAAAGCTGCCTGCTGAAGATTCTTCTTCTTGTGACTTTAACAGCACCAGATGCAAACTTAAAATAGACAAACTCCATCTGATCTCACAAAAAATAAAAATAAAATAAATAAATAAACTTTAATCCTTTGGCTGTTTTGAATACTCCCAAAATGCAATCGTGCTTCCTTGAGGTAATGTCTGATCAGACGAGGCGGAGCGTCTGGAATCTGTCTGATGAAGAGGAGCAGTTCGATCAGTGATTACATCAAAGAGAAAGTGACTGCAGGAGTATCCCAAACCAGGGCGGGGGTGAGGGGGGGGCACTGACCATGCTCTCAAACACGTCTCAACATCAGGCTGTGGCACAAACACACTCACCTCTACTACAAACCTCCACCATCTGCTGCAGTTCCAGGACAAAGAGTGACGACAAATGATTCAGAAACCCCGGCAGAGAAAGTTCGGCAAAAATAAACTGATCCCCAGTAATCTCTGATTTAAGTTTCTACACTGTGGGGCAGGTTAGTATGGAGGTAAATTAGTCTCTAAAAGATCTGAGCGAGTGTGAATGGGACTTTAGAGACTTTCTCACCACTGCAGATTCACATGTGTAATGCTGCGTTCAAGGCTGGTGAAAAGCTGGGACATCCGAGCTTTATCACATTTACTGGATTATTGGAAGCTTCTGATTTAGAATCTTATAACTCTTGTAATAAAAAACACGCACTCACATTAACATACTGGCTTCTAAAAATGATAGTTCTTTATGGACTAGTAAATATAAACTAAACTACTCAAACTGGTATTTTTCTATTGGAAAAATACCAGGAAAATATATTTGTTGGTCGTTTTTGCGGAGGAACACTAGTAAATGTTTCCAGTAGTTATGCAGAAGAATAGTCAAATTACTTTGGAGTAGTTAGCTTCAAATGTACAGTCTACATAAAAATTCAGGAGATAAGATATTTTAAGGTTAAATTACATCATTCTTCTGCAAAAACTACTGGAAACATGGTTATAGGTGTTCCTCTGCAAAAACTACCAACACATATAAAAGAAAAATATTATTTCCTGTATTTTTATTTTATTTTAGTGGACTGCAGGCTACTAGAAAATATACTTATTGGTAAACTGGAAGTTAATACACAAAATTACATTTTTCTTGTAGTTTTTCCACAAGAAGATCATGTTTATTTTGTGGACTACATCTAAAATAAATATCTCTAAATAGGTAGATTATTCATTTTATGGAACAACTACCAGGAAAATGTATTTTCTATGTAATATATTATATTAAATAAAATTATATTATATTATATTATATATTATATTATATTATATTATATTATATATTAGTGATGGACTCGGACCTGTCCAGGATGTACCCCCGTGACACTAGAAAAGGAATAAACGAATATACAGTGGGGAGAACAAGTATTTGATACACTATTGATTTTTCAGGTTTTCCTACTTGCAAAGCATGTAGAAGACTGTAATTTTTATCATAGGTACTCTTCAACTGTGAG
>JAUBOC010000002.1:11112155-11124500 GCA_032275365.1 Anablepsoides cearensis
AAAAATCTTTTTTAATGCAGGTAGTCTATGACTTCTTTAACGGGGCGGGGAGGGGGGGGGCGTTAGGGGTCCTCAATTATGGCTAGGGGGGCGCTGGCCCAAAAAAGGTTGAGAACCACTGATTTAGTACATTGTTACGGTATAGAAATGTAATTTTCTCATATGTTTAAAGATGTTAAAGCCCTTCAAACATGATGTCTGTGTTTTTTTTTTATAAAAGCTCTTGGAGCAGCTGAAGCCAGGGGGTCGGCTGGTTCTTCCCGTGGGCCCTGAAGGAGGCAGTCAGGTGTTGGAGCAGTACGATCGTCAAAGCGACGGGACCTTCCTGAAGAAAGCTTTGATGGGAGTGGTTTATGTTCCACTCACTGACAAGAGGCACCAGTGGCCGGGGTAAGAAAAAGCAAAACTAACTCATATTAAGTGAAAATGAGCTTCCTCGCCTTCATGGCTGTCCTTTTCTTGTTCCTTCAGCGCTGAGCTCTGACTGCAGTGTGGTTGCCCCTGCAGGAGGTGGCGCTGGTGCTGCGTGTCTGGGCTCCCGTAGAGCTCCTGCAGTCTCAGCCGAGTGCCACACCGAGCAACAAAACAAGGAGAATCTTGATCCCGAGCAGACTGTCTTCCTGGAGAGTGGACTCAATAAGTAACTGAATAAGTGACCTCTGGGTTACTGATTGCTGTGTTCCTGCAGCTCTTGGCGTAAACAGGAATGTTGATGAGAAAGAACTGGCAGCATTGTTTATGAGGAAACTGGTGAAGCAATGACCTATTACACCGTGGAGGCAACAGTAATTGTTAAATATGCTTGTAGGAGAAATGTGTGTGCAATCTTAAGGGAATGCTTTGATTAGAGATGCAGTAAAACATGGAAAAGCCACAAAACTATAACAAAAACTGCATAATTTAGCAATATATATTTTGCAGAAAGGTTTTTACTCATGTACAGTGTGTGTAGAATAAGTCCTGTTTGACAAATGATGTGCCAAAAAACGGACGTTTTTTGAAGAATGCAAAAATTGTATTTAATTGTGTAAATTAAATTGAATCATAATGAAAAAGTTACATGAAGTGGCTTGTTTTTTTTTATATTTGTAGGGATTAAACTCAAAATTATGCTGACATCCGTGTTGTTGTTTTTCTAATATTATGGGGAAATTGCATTTATTACATGCGTCAACAAAAGTAGCAGGGTTCATTTAATTCTACAGGATATCAAGAAACATAGTTTAAAAAGTGAAACTGTATGAAACCAAAACAAAAATGCATTTTCTAAAAGTAAACAAAGTATACTTATATTGTGAAACTGGAAAATACAGACAATTAAATGAAAAAACTACATTATTGGACTACTACACTTGACGTCATCATTAGGCGCACGTTCCAAGAAGGACCTATTCGATCTGAAAGTATGCCCGTGAGTGCATTAATAGCTAGAAGTTCACTGTTTGTGGCTCAAACTAGCGTTAAAACACACTTAGCTCGCTTTATTCCGTCTCGTAGCTTAAAAAAACTTCCGGGTCGTTGTTTTATTTATTTGCAGATGAAAGAAAACCATTTGGCGATGGAGGAGAAGGCGGTGAAAAACACAGAAGTTCTGCTGCCGGAATCGGAACCGGCGTTGGCGGGAGAAGAAGTCACGGAGAAGGGCGAGAAGGAGAAGGGAAAACGTAAAAGTGAGGATGAACCAGAGACGAGCGGCGGGGGTAAGAGGCGGAGAAGAACGAGAGGAAAGAATCTCCGTCCGGGCGAGAGATACATCCCGCCGCCGCAGAAACGCAACCCGGGCGTCAGTTTCAGCCAGGAGCACTTCGACGAGGCGTCCTACTACTTCGAGAACGGGCTGCGGAAGGTGTATCCTTATTACTTTGACTTCAAGACCTACTGCAAAGGTCGGTGGATTGGAAAGAGCCTCCATGAGGTGTTTAAAAGCGAGTTCAGAGCTGAAAGTATGGAGTATTATGAGAAGGCGACCGAGGAGGGTCGTATCCGGCTGAACGAGACCCCTGTGAAGGACCTGACCGTGATTCTCAGGGTCGGTCTGATCCGTGTTTGTGTTTACCTTCAGAACTTTAACCTGAATCTGTAGAATATTTAACTTTAAAGTGTAATTCCTCCTTTCACTTTCTGTAGAACAACGACCACATGAGGAACACGGTCCACCGCCATGAGCCACCCGTGGTCGGCACGCCCCTGAAGATTCTGGTGGACGACGGCGAGGTCCTTGTGGTTGACAAGCCTGCGTCCATCCCCGTGCACCCCTGCGGTCGATTCCGCCACAACACGGTGATCTTCATTCTGGGCAAAGAGCACGGCATCTCTGAGCTCCACACGGTCCACAGGCTGGACAGGCTGACCTCCGGAGTCCTGCTGTTCGCCCGGACGCTGGAGACCTCGAAGAAACTCGACCAGATGGTGAGAGACAGACAGGTACGTTTAGAGCTGTTCAAAAACTTGCCTGTATTCCAGTTCTGTTGGGTCCTTCTGACATTTTTATTTTTATCTTTCAGCTTGAAAAGGAGTATGTGTGTCGAGTAGAGGGCGAGTTTCCTGAGGGCGAGCTAATATGCGAGGAGCCCATCTTAGTGGTGGCCTTTAAAATCGGCCTCTGCAGAGTCGACCCGAAGGGGAAGGAGTGCCGAACCGTTTTCCAGAGGCTCGGCTTTAATGGAAAAACTAGCGTGGTCCGCTGCTTGCCCCTCACCGGACGCACCCACCAGATCCGGGTCCACCTTCAGTACCTGGGCTTTCCCATCCTCAACGACCCGATCTATGGATCCCTGGCGTGGGGTCCTCACCGGGGCAAAGGGGGACTTGTTGGAAAGAGCGACGAGGAGCTGCTGCAGGCCTTAGTGGACGAGCACCGCTCACAGGAGAACTCAAACCTGTTAGATCTTTTAGATGACTGCGCCAGGGTCACAAAAGATTCAGAGAAGTCATCTGAGGAAACGGACAAGTCGAGTAGTCTTTCTGAACCCGTCGAGAGCAATGAGACAGTTCAGCCGAATACGAACCAACCCTCTGCTGAAGAGTCTCTAAATTCAACTGAAACAACCGAGAGTCCAAACAAAGCAGACGGCGCTCCTCAGAAAACTCCTGCAGAGACCCGAGACCACCTGTGCAGTGAATGTAAACTAGTGCGACCGGACCCCACTACTAAGGAGCTGGTCATGTACCTCCATGCTTTACGCTACAAAGGACCCGACTTTGAATATTCAACACAGTTACCCGTCTGGGCCAAAGGGGACTGGGTGGAAACAGAGTAAAACTCTTCTAATGGACGTGACTGACCCTCGTTTTGTTTAGATTTTTCTCTTATTGGTTTAATAAGCTGAAGTTTTTTTTTGCTGCTTAAAATTATTTATATGAAGTACATTTTCCTGTGAGGAATGTGGTGGTAGGCTGTGATCTGAAGGAAGAACAAAAGAACTGAAATAAACGTGTGCAGGAAAATGTTTTATTTCATTCAGACAGCTGTGAATGATAATGAACAGCGATGACGCTGAGTTCATGTGACAACAGAAAGACGGATGGTTTTGTCCTTAAGGCAGGTTATTCTGTAGCTACATTTAGAACCAGAGCTTTAAAGGCCTGCTCTTAGGCACAGTCCGCTCTTTTCATGCTGAAACACAATCACTGCCACTTTAAACATGTCTGCTTTTGCATCAAATATTGTTTGAAGAACAATAAATAGATGTTAGTTTGCAGAAAACACACTTTCAGTAAAAACAGCACACATGCTGTTAAACAACAAGGTGTGGATAAAATCAGAAACTAGCAAAACATTTATTAATTATTAAAAACATAGATTCAGTTACAATACATGGAGTGCAATTAAAGACAGAAAAAATCAAATTACTGATAAAATTGGGACTCGGCACTCAGAAAAATGAAGAAGCAAAATTTCACACTTAAAGTCATTTCAGACACTCCCAAGTTAGTTTCATAAACGCTTAAAAAAGATGTATTTCCATGCACCTCTTTACTTGATGCACAAGTTTGAAATCTTAGTTATTACTTTTTATTAGAGCTTCAGTAGAAACAGATAAAGTTTAAAAAAATAGTGCAAAGTTTGGGACATCGCAGGTTAATTACCGGCAGGATTTTAAATAAAAAAGCAGATATGACACTGATGTGAGCTAAATGTAATTTTTAAGTCATCAAACATAATGGCCTATCATATACACCTTATGTTTCTCCACACAATATATTTTAATATTTGGTGATTTTCCCCCTGTGAATTTAAAAAATAAATTTATTCCCAAATATTTATTGCTAACAACCTTCAAAGCTGAATGGTTTGACAACCGGTTCTACTAAAATCTGTAGAGAAAATAAAAGCTTATTATTGAGTGAAGCATAAATATACTTCTGCATATATCTGATAAAGTTAGTCTTCTAGAAAATAAACTCCCAAAATGTTACCAGAGAGGCAGAAAATAAACATAATGTACTCAAAAAACAAAGCTTAATTTCATTTAAATATATTTGAGGCAACTTTAAAGTAAAAATATATATTTTTGATTAAATCAAAAAGAAAAAGGTAAGAAAATAAAAAGAATATCTGTCAGAAAAGCTACACTAATCTGAATTAAGTTTCTGAGGTTGAGGTATTAATTATACAGGTCTGTGAAGGGTTAATGGTGACAAAATAAAATAAATTAATATACCAATAAATTAATTAAAGCGAACCTTCTGAAATATGCAGTTAAATAATTAAATGAACCTTTAAATATTGAAATAGTAAATTTTAAATAAACATAATTATTTCATTATGTATTTATTTCATGACTCGTACAAGTGGAGGATTAACAGGGACAAAATAACTAAATCGTTCATTAATTAATTAAACATTAAAATAACCCTCCACTCACACAGGAGCTATAAATTAAATAAACACATGGTAAAGTATTTACATAAATTTTGCAATACAATTTTTATTTTAAAATACAATTATCTAATTTCAATATTTAAAAGGTACGTTTAATTATTTCATGGTGTTTTCTTTGTCACCTTTAATCCTTCATACAGGAGAAGTTAACTAAATAAAGTGCAAAAAAAACAAAATGTAAATTAATGTTATGATTCAGCAGAAAAATATAAATTAGTAAAGTTTGAATACAATAAAAAGGATAAAACCAAACTTCTATATAAAACATTGTTTTATTAATCTGTTATAAAGATTAAATTTGTAAAAAGGTAAAAACTTTTCTGCAATAAAAATTACTAATTTGTGTTGGAAAAATAATTTTGATTTGAGAGCCAAACCGTAAAATGTAAAGATGTGTTTGTAGGAAAAAGTAAAGATTTTGCAAATTCCCACAACATAAACACATTAAGGTTAACAGACCGGAAACAACTAAAAAAAAAAAAAAAAAAAAAAACGATCATGAATATAAACAGTTCATTGGGGTGAATAAAAACCTGGAGCTCTGAGTTACATTGTTAGTAAAAACCTGATCCGTGCAGGAAGTTTAGCTTCAGAAGTTTAACAGTTGTATTTTCAAGTGATGCACAGCTGTGACTTCTGACCTCATTGATAACAATATTAAAACCATGCTGTCAGACGTTACAAGTGGCTTTTATTTCCCCTTAAAGTATTTGACAAAAACAACAGTTTCTGCTGTGTTTTTTGAATTAGGTGTGGTGGATCATCACGCGTCCTCTCCTTGTCCGGCTCGTTTGATCCAAACATCCGGTAAATCCGGTTCTCTGTTGGGTAAAATGACCGCCTCCTCGTTGCGGCAGGCGCTCGTTTCGTAAACTGTTTCCCTCAGGGACAGCCTCAGCGTGTCTCTCTTCCCGTTGAGGCTCCCTGGTTGCAGCTGTGGGTTGGAAGGCCCGGCCTCAACATCACTCAGACATGTTTCACAGGAGTCCTCCGGACCCTCACAGGAGCTCTGAGACCGGGAGGAGAGGGTCTCTTTGTGAGGACTCTGACTCTCGTCCTTACAGACAGATGGCTGGTCGGTGGTCTCCATCGTGTGGCTGATGATGGTCTCCTCTAGGCTTGAAGATGAGGAGGAGCTCCACTTCTTCACCCCAACAGACTGGACTGTGCAGGTTTTACACAGCAGCCTTCCTGTAGAGGGGTCTGTGTGCAGCAGGGCTACAGAGCGGACGGCGTTGTCTCTGTAAGGAGATGAAGTCTGGACGGCCGGCAGTTGTTGACCCAACTCTTCGCTCTCTCTGCCCGTGCCATTCCTCTCCACATCTGCACTGAACTCGATCTCATCTGAGAGCACCGAGGGCCGGTTGGACAGCTTGCTGGTGCACGTGCTGTTCTCGAAGCTGTCGCTCAGGCGGTAGGCCAACGGCTGCAGCTCGTACTGCTCTGCCCCCGCGCCTCCAGCCTGTCTCTGCCGGGGATGACGCTGGTGGCTGGGGAAACCTCCCGCCTCTTTGTCGTGACTCCTCCTCCCTCCTCTCGATCTGCCAAAGGCACCGTTGGCAGACGACGCTGGCGAGGGTTCAGAGAAAGCGTCCCTCCACGCCGACAGACACGGCAGCGCAATCGTGCCGCAGTTTCCTCTGGGGCCGAAGAAGCAGCACAGGGACTGGAAGAAGAAGGTAGCAAACCCGCACGCCATGTATTTCACCAGAAACAAAAAAATCCCAGTTTTTCTGAAGTGCAAGGCCGTGGCAGGTAACATGAGGATCCCCATGAAGAAGAACACCCCGGAGACGATCGCTACGGGACACCCCATCTTCTTGGTGGCGTGCGCGACCTTCCCAATCCTATCCGAATGAGGAGCCAGGCTGTACGACACGCAGTAGTTCGCGACAAAGTCAACGGACAACCCAGCCGCTGAGGATATGAACAGAGCCTCGATGACGCTCAGCTGCCACTCGAGAAGAACGAGGAGGCCGACAGTGACAAACACGCTCCCTCCGACAGCGACCGTCGCGTACAGGCTCAGGGGAATGTTCCAGGTCGTTGAAAGAAACAAAATAAACGTGAGAGCTACAGAGAAGCCGGCGACAACCAGAGTCTCCGAACTTAAAGACTGC
The DNA here is from genome assembly GCA_032275365.1 of Anablepsoides cearensis. Classification (NCBI taxonomy): domain Eukaryota; kingdom Metazoa; phylum Chordata; class Actinopteri; order Cyprinodontiformes; family Rivulidae; genus Anablepsoides; species Anablepsoides cearensis. The sequence goes on from JAUBOC010000002.1 coordinate 11,119,161, forward strand.
TGCAGGTCAAAGAGAGACAGCTGACTGACAAACCAGCCGTTCTCCAGCCCGCTCGGCGCTCCTGACATCTCCTCATTAAACCACGTCACGAATTCCCGGTAAAAAACGCCAGTTCTGCTGAAGTTGAAGCTGTAGAGGTACGTAGTTTTGAACGCCAACACGAGCGCAGCAACCCTGCCATCTGCTTGGAAGAACACGCCTCCGCCGTTTGCAGTTTGGCCCTTGGCGTAATTCTCTGCCAGCATCACGCCGAGGCAGCGCTCAAAGACGGCGGGAGGATAGGGGAAAGGGATGTCACAGCAGAAGTGAAGGGTGTCGTCATTCTCTGAGCACCGCCGGACAGAAGTCCAGCTCACCAGCTGCTCCACAAGACAGATATTATCGTCTGTACTCTCAGGCGACGGAGGGCGATAAAAGCTTTGGTTCTGGACCCGTCTGCACAGATCCCTCAACCAAACCTGAGCTTCAGGTCGACTCATGTTGAAGTCAGAGTCGAAGACTAACGAGCCGTTGCTGTTTGGGTTAAAGTGATCCCCGTTATCGGTGGGTTTCACCCCCCAAACGAGCGTCAACGTGAGGGGTTTGTCCTCCCCGTTGCTCTGCCTCTCAAACATGAACATGTGGCGATACTCGGCGTCGTAACGCTCGAACGGGTGGCTGGAGCGGAACAGCTGTACGGCCCCTCCGTCGAGCGCGGGCAGCTTCATGCCCGGGTCGACGCAGGACATGTAGGTGCCCCCGGCAGCCAGCGCAACGAACCAGCACACCCAGATGTACCGGAACTTCACAACCCCGCGGGGCACGATTTTCAGGAACAGCAAATTAAACGTGTCAAAGACAGCCTGTTTCATCTCCCTCAGCTTCTGCGTGACGCTGGAGATGCACCTCTCGCGGGAACTCGTACCACAGAAGCCGCTCGCGTTGTTGGAGCAGCAGGGCTTCCACGCCTGCGTCGACGCCAAGGGTGACCCTCCGTGGCGCTCGCGCAGAATGAACACGCACGGCAGCCACGCCAAAGCCAGCAGCGAGCTGACGAGAGAGGAAATTCCCAGATAAACGGAGAAGCACCTAATTGCTGTGATGCTGCTGAGATAACCGGAGAAAAACGCCGCGCTGGAGGTCAGCCCCGAAGCTAAAATCAAATAGCCCATTTCCTGTAAGGCTCTGTTTACTCTCTTCTCCAGGGAGGCCGAGGGGTTCTGCATCAGCTGCAGGCTCCAGAAGTCGGAGAAGACAAAAACGTGATTGGAGCAGCTTCCTAAAAGAATCAGAGCTGCTGAGACGTTGACAGTGGGAAAGAAAGTCAGGCGAAACGCTACTTTGTAAAAGAAATAAGAGGTTAGAAGTGAAGCTGTGGTCGCCAGAATAGATACTGCTACTATAAAGAAAGAGTGGAGATATAAAACCATGGTGAACAAAATAGATAAAATAGCTAAGACTGGGTATACCAGGTCTCTCGCCAGGTAATATTTAAACAGGGTCTTCTTGATGCCAAAGTCTATACCGGTAATAGTTGTGTTGTTGTAGGTCAGATCCCTGCCTTCCAGACTGTTCATGTAGATCTCCATCATATGCTCTCCTTTGTCCACGGGCAGAAACACAAGGCTGTATTTCAGCGTGGGGATCTGGTATTCCACCGTCTGCAGGCTGAGGAAGTCTTTGTCGACGAGGAAGTGCAGGATTTGGAACACGGCGTGGGACTGTTTACAGCGAGGGGGAACAGAGGAGCAGCTGCCATGCTTGGGCCTCTCCACGCAGGCCTCCACCAGATCTCCTCTGTGATAGTACGGGGCACATTTCCGCAGAAGGTTTAAAGACCCCGAAACCTAGTGAGAAGGAAAGATAACGGAAATTAGACCCACCACAGAGTTCCTTTTATGTTGTTAAGTTTTTTTTTTAAGTTTTTCGTTTTTTTGCCTAAAGATTGAAGTTTGCCATTTAGATTGGACAGAAATATAAAACAAAAGTTTACAATATGAATCTAATTAACTAGAGAAATTGCATTTCCTGCGAAAATGCTATGCTTCATGCTGAAAACTAAAGCTGGAAGCTCCTGAAATTGAGCTAAAAATATTTAATAGGGAAAGTGTTAATGTGAACACACTTTGAAAGAAGCTGAAAGAAGCAAAAAAGCTTAAATTTGCAGAAAAATAGAAAAAAGGAGCACAAATCTAGTTGAAAACAGCTAAAAGCTATAAGCTAAAATAGCTGAATATAGCTGAAATATCAGTAAGAAGCATAAATAGCAGTAGGTAGCAGAAAAACGCAGAAGAATAGCAGAAAGAAGTTGAACTACAGCTAAAGTAGCATAAAATAGCTAAAATAAGCAAAGGCTAGCAGCCACAATTTCAAATTAGCACCCAGTTGGAATAGTTTTAGTTGAAGAGAAATAATTAAGAAGGTATATATTATAGAAAAAAACATCTAAACTACAATTTAAGGTAAATAAGTTTGAATGCTTAAGTTACAAATGTAATAAATAAACATTTTTTAAGTAATTAGATGTTTTCACTTGTCACAAACAACTTTTAGTAGAATACAGAAATAACATATTAAGGCCTTTAAGCATAAGCAACTACGCCTAAATGGAATTACTTCACTGTCCAGATTTGACCCATGAGTCACCAGTTGATGATCACTGCCTTAAAGAATAACTTGTGTTATAGATTGACAATCAAAGAGGGAGATCAGCTGAGTAGAAGTTGGACCTGAACTGTTCTTAAACATCAGTCAGTTTATGTGTGAAATGATTCAGCTTGTGGCTGATTTTCAAAATAAGAGTAAAGCTGCAGTGCCTGTTGTGAGGTGAGGCTGAGGCAGCCGGAGGCGTTGGAGAGGACAGCCAAGTAATTCCCCAGAGACCAGCTCGGACAACAGCCGCTCCTCGACGTGCCCTCGCCTTCCACGCCCTCGTACTGCTGGCACAGCTCCTGGAACTTGGCCTGGGAGCGAATCTGAGTCACACAAGGAAAAAAAAAAGTTTTTTGAGCCAGCGCCCAGATTTTAAACCAATTTACAGAAAAAAATCAATTAATTTCACATCAGATAATGTACACAGTCCGTTCTAGAGAAAGAGGATTAAACAGAAAGATGGGTGGAAAATTCATCAAGGTAATGTCTAAAGAACAAAAATGGGATCAGAGCCAACCCTGGACTGCTCCATCTCACACATGGTGTGGATCGCCTTCAGACTCCAGAGGCTGGCTGAGGTTTCAGATCTGAACACCAGCTGGGCAAAACGCTCGCCTGCGAAGAGACACAACCAAGAACGAGACGAGCAGCAGTGAATCATGGGACTGTGGGGCTGGTTGGAAACCTTTTAAACTTTTAAAGAGGTGAAATAGAGAAGAAGATAAATTTAAACAGGCTTTGTTGAAAATAGGTTTCAACAATAAAATAATAACTTTAGGCTTATGTTGCTCATAAATCCTGTTGAAAAAAAGGTTTTTATAAAAAGAAAAACTTTAACCTCAATTAACTTTTACTCCAATTGAAGCACTTTAAATATTAGACACTTAGTTTATTAAAGTGAGGAACTTACTCACCTGGAGCATCGCAGAGGAAAGTGTCCATAGACGAATCTGCAGCCAGCATCCTCTTCGTCCGACGTCTGGAGGTGACCTGACTGTCGTTCCTGCCTCTGCCGGGAACCTCTGCGGGTCTGATGAGGGGAAACAAACCAAATATACAAAACATCAAATGCTTTACCATCTGCAGCCATCATTAAAACAAAACAAAACAAAAAAAAACACTTTTGTCATCAAAGTGTTTAAAGAGTTTAGAAGAACAAACAGCTCAAAGTACAGTTTTTGCAGCAGCCATCTTAAATTATTATGTCAGATCATTTCTTTACAATCCAACAAGTGGTTCAGGAGATATGCTGCTAACAAACAGATAAAACTGACAGGATACTTTTAAACTGATCGTCTTTTTTTCCGTCTTAAATCCACATCATTAAATCAGAACGTCTCTGCTGACCTTTCACTGAGGTGCTGTGGTAACAGACACAGAGTTTTCCCGGGGCCGGTGCTCTCCTGCAGCTTGGACAAACTCAAGAGCCGAACTCCAAGATAGGTTCCCCGCGGCTCGAAGCCCTGAAAAACCAGAAAGCCAAGAACACAGATTCACACACAAACAGTCCAAACATGAAAACTAACTCCACTCGCAGGTAAGTGATTAAACCAGCATCACAATGATAAAATACAGTACAGTAAGAAGAACATACTGTGTTGAATGTTAAATAATGAGTAAATATTAAATTCTAGATAATCATAATCTTTTCTTTTGTAAATCTAACTTTGTTAGACGGGATTGGAGTTAAATGATGATGAGCTCTTAAATTATAGAAACTGTGATCAGACTCATCCTGAACCGATGATCAGTGACTCACCAACAGCGGATCAGAGAAGTCTGGCAGAGGACCAATGAAGAGTCCAGCCAGTGAGAACCCCAGCAGCACTAGAGCACAACCCAGGAGGACTGTGGACGGACGCTGCACTGTCACCTGGGAGTATCTGGAAACAAGAAGAAGAAGAAGAAGCCATCAGAGACACACGTCGGGTCAAATAACACAAGAACAATTACAAATCTGATCCAGCTCTTACTTTTTAACAAAGCAGTGAAGTCCTCCATTCCTGTTAACAGCAGAAAGACGTTACGACCCATCTGCCTCAGTTTAACATGAGGAAAGAAACACCTGGAACCCACCTCACTGTCACCACGTGTCTCTGCTTCAGCTTCTGGCTCCCGTCTTTGTTGGACCCCCTCAGCCAGTGATACCTCACCGGGCCGCGGCAGGACCCCTGATGGGCAGAACCCTTTCCTTCTGCACAGGTGGAGTGACAGCTGTGGCATCTGCACCGTCTGACCTGTCCAAGATGGCTGCAGTGGGGGCACTTTGGGGCCTGTGGAGCGTCGCAGCCTCCAGCCTGAAGACGCTGGGGGACCTCAAGGAGAAGAGACGACGTTCACAAACATTAGATCCTTTTTTTTTTTTTGAGAAGATTCTAAAAATGAGTTTCTTGCTGCAGGGTTACTTGGTGATAAAGCTGGAAGGAGGAAGAGGGTCTGCCCAGGCTGCTGCAGCTGTCACAGAGCTCCCCTTCAGACTGGATGACGGTTAACTGGGCCTCGGCAGGTCTGTCAGGGGGGCGCACAGAGACCACCGGGATCTCGCTGAGGAGAGAGGAGCAAAAACAATAACAGGAGGCGGGGATCGTGACAAACATCTCAGCTCCTGCTCTTGGCTTACATTCAGGGGAGGCAAGCAGACACACACACACACACACACACACACACACACACACACACACACACACACACACACACACACACACACAC
>JAUBOC010000002.1:11132741-11149479 GCA_032275365.1 Anablepsoides cearensis
GCCAAACAACTTTCTTTTGTTAATAAAACTGTTTATCTGCTGTCTTTCTGTGTGTGAGTCTTTCCAGGTTGAAATGTATTTTCCAGGCACATAGTTCAGTTCTATACCACAATCGAGTAACTGTTACCTTCAGCTGTTAAGAAAACACTTTATTTGTCAAGAATACATTACCTCGAAATTAGTCTCTGTCTCTTTAAAAATCTTCTACCGTTTCTGACACTCCCACTTCAGCACGTCTTCACAATGATACTTTACTGGAGGGGTGATCTGTGGGGGCGGGAACTCAGCTGCAGACTGAGCTCCAGGGAGGAGCTTTGTAGCATCTCCACTACCAGAGGAGATTGAAGGATTTCTCAAACACGCATGATTGAGTCAAAACAGCACTGGATGTGTTTTTGATGAGGGTCGGACATTATAACAAAAAACTCAAAATAATTAGTTTTACATAACACCCCCCCTTTAAAGCTAAATGTACCCGATTAGTAGCTAAAGACAAGAAAACAGCATAAAAGGACAAATGTAATTCTATGTTGAAAACATTTGTAATATATATATATTTATTTTAAAGGTTACCAAAACCAAACTAAAATCAGCTAAAATAGACAAAAATCTGCTGAAGCAGTTTGATTACGAAGAAGTACAGAAAATAAAAATACCAGTAAAAAGTCTCACAGTCACACAGTTATAATTCCAGATAAAACCGGTTTGTTTTTCGGGACATTTTTGCACCAGTGTTTGGTTTTTAACACGTCCCGACCTCCAGGTGTGTCTGGACCTGGTCCGGCTCCTGCACTTCCTGTCCCGGTCCCCGCTGGGCTCGGTGGGGCTGCTGGACTTCCAGCCGCGGCAGTTCGTCACCGTGTCGGGTCAGCTGAAGCTCACGGACCTGGACGACGCCAGCTGCGAGGAGACGGCCTGCCGGGCCGACGCGGACTGCACCCTCCAGTTCCCACACCGGAACTTCAGCCTGCCCTGCTCGGGCCGGAGCCTGTGTGAGGGCCTGAACGAGAAGAGGAACATCTACAACGCCTACAGGTGAGAAACCTGAACCCTTTACTGCGGGGCCAGTGAGTAGATGCTGACAGCAGCTAGAATAATGAAGGGAAAGATACAGTAAAACCATCCAGCTGGAAAGTTCTAACTCTGGTTCTGGTCCAGGTTTTTATTTTTTGACAGCTTTATGTGAGTTAGAAATGTTCAGTCCTGTGGGAATGATGTGACGGGGCTTGTCTCTGCTCTTTGGCTGCAGGTTCTTTTTCACCTACCTGCTGCCCCACCAGGCCCCGCCTGGCCTCACACACCTGGTAGACCACATCATGAACACCACAGGTAAGAGGGCGGGGCTTACTGATTAACCACCGAGGAGATCAGAGAGGCAATTGTTCCGTCACAAAGAGTCGTGTGAAGACACGCTAAATATTTTTATTTAATGAGCTCGACAAGATGCTTCTTGACACGTGATCCTGCAATAAAATATATTAAAAAAAACTAGTTTTTCTCCGCCTGCTGTGTAGCTTCTGGGCTCCTGGACCAGACTGAGTGTGTTCTGTGTGTCCAGGGGAGCTGAACGCCGACATCAATCAGACTCTTGAAGCCTTTGAACACATCCTCCAACTGTACACGTCAGGCCTCCACCTGGAGAACCTGCTTCCTGATTCCATAATCTCAGGTAGGACCTTGGAAAATGCACATTTTTCTTCTGTATGTTTTTCAGCACGTCTTGTTCCACAATATTTGTTTTATTTTCAACTATTTATGCCACGAAACTTTCAGTTTATGAGTTTAGGTTTTTTTTTTTTTAGATATTTAGCCTTTGTGGCCATTTTTGTTCTCCCTGTGGATGAATGGATCTGCTTTCAGCTTCCTTAAATGTTCAAAATATTTACTCTTGATTTTAGCTTTTTTTTTTTTTTAGCTATCTTGCTGACATTTTCTGCTATTTCTTCTTTCTGCTAATTTTAGCTTGTTTTCTGTGTTTTAGCTGTGCTTAAGCTAATTTCAGCTAGTTTCAGCTAAATTGTTTTTTTATTATAATTTCAGCTTCTTACTGCTTAATTCAACAGATGTGCCCTTTTCAGTTTCTTTTTGCTAATTTCAGGTATTTCAGCTCTTTTTTTAGCCATTTCGAAACTAAATGCAAGATTTTTCTATACTTTTTTTGCTCATTTAAAAAGTTTCATTTCCTCGTCATTCTGTTAATTTTAACTTGTTTCTGCTGCTTTTAGCTTATTTTTGTTCATTTTAGCCACTTCTTGCTCTTCAGATTCTTTCATAATTTTTTGTTATTTTTCTCCTGATTTGTTGTCCTTTCAGTCAGCTGTTCAAATTTAACTCACATTATAGTTACGCTATTAAAGCTTTCAGCAGAAGTTTTTTCCGCACTAAGAGTTCACAGAACAGTTTAGCAGGAAATGCAGTTTCTCTGGTTTTAGCTTTTTTTTTCTCCTCAGTGTTTTCAGGGAGTTGTTTCTCGTGTTCAGGCTTATTTTGACGGGTTTATTAGCACAGCTGGAATGAGAACAAAACCCACAAACTAGGATTAATCATTAATCAGGAAGAACTTTAACTTTTTCACAAATAAAACCGTTTTGCCCCTGATCCCCCCCCCCCTCATACTCTCTCCATGTAGGCACATTTTTTCCTCCCTCCAGCCCCGCCGCTCCTCTCAGCCGTATGAAATATTAATAACAGAATGGCTGGCTGCGTTCCTGTGGGGAGAGATTTTTTTTTCTCCCCGTCCCCCCTCCTCCTCTGCTTCCCCCAGATGCTGGCCTGTTTATATAGCAGCGCTTTGTGAATTTAATCGCAGGTCCAGGGGTAAAGAGGCCCACTCTGCTCTTTAGCGAGGGGAATGTTTCGGCTTAACGAGGAGGTGCCAGGAGTCGACCGCTGCTGCTGCAGAGTGATAAGATCCAAAAAATATGCGTCTGTTTATTATTTGAACATATTGCACGGTTAGCTGGAGCAGAGGTATTTGGTTGTGGGGGCTGGAGGACAAGCTCGGCTGGTTCAGTGAAGTTAAGGTCAGCCAGCTTTGATTTACATATTTAGCCTCATAAACTCAAATGATAAATTGGAATTAGGTTAAAGTGCTTGTGACATGCATTTTGTACAAACACAAAAAGTTGCAAAAACATGAAAATATTTTTTAAATATGTGCCATTATACACAATTCTACCCATTTTATCACTTAACTGGAAAATTATCAACTAATGTGAAACAGGAAGTGATGTCAAACGGGAACTTTGTTTAAATTCTGATTCCTCCTCGTCTCTCTGATAGTGTCTCAAAATAATCTAAAGAAACATCAAATTCTTCACCACTGTCTGTGTTTTACTCATTATAACAATATTCTGGTAACATGCAGGCTTTCCCCCCATTTCCCCTTTGTCATCACTTCCTGTTTCTGTGAATGCAAATATCTCAACAACTGTTTGTCTCAGTAGAGTGATTTTTTTTTACAATACATTATTAAAGTTATTTATCCAAAAAAAAATTATCATGAAATTTTTATGTCACAGGTACTTTAAGCTTACCTTTTTGGATTTGTTTCAGTTCAGTTTATTGGATCTTCCAAAAAAAGAAAAACTACTCATGTGTTAGAGAGAGATACTCATCAGGACTCGAGCCTTAATTTCAAATTGTTGACAGATGGAGGGTCTTCAGGGACGTGGATGTCAGTTTTCCACAGCTGAGATCTGTGGTGTGACAGAGGAGGCCAGGATGTAGCAAAGAGCCTGGATTAATTCAAGATTTGTTAAAACAGACTGAACTATTCCACAGAGACAGCTCAAGTTTTTGTCTTTACCCTTTAGGCCTCATTTGAACCCCTCTTTCTTTTTAGTCAGATGTAAAAAGTAGATCCTAGTCTTTTCCTCCTCTCTAACACACACACACACACACACACACACGCCTCCTGACATTTACAAAGGTTACCAGTTTGCACCGCTCGCCTCCTCTCCTCAGACTCACAGACGGAGCTTTTGTCCATTTCTGTGCATATTTCTTAATGCGCAGCAGATGATTTAAAGCCTGATCCACCAAACGTCTGAGTGAAGCATGTTGAATGTTTGGAATGAGAAACAAGATGAATATTTTCTTTTTTTATTTTGACACAGCGTTTCAACTGATGACATAGACAACAAATTAGACAAATAATTGTTCACTCGTTCCTTTCGGGGTCATTTTCAACAAATTCCCTAAAAAATATATTTGTAAGGAAGTTACACTTTCATCAAGCCTTATAATTAACAAGCACAAAATGTAAATGCTGATTTTATGATTTTATTCATTTAAGTCACATGTTAGACTGAAGGCCTGCGGGCCAATTCAGGCCCCTCGTTACCCTTTAATGAACTTTTTCTGTATTCCTTTCTTACTTTAACATCAAAGAAATAGGTTTTTAGTGAGTTTTTTGTTTTTAAACTGATTTGCTAAAATGTAATGTATTAATGAAAAAGTTCCTTATAGAAAGTAATGCCTAGAAAAATATATCTTTTGAAATGTAATTTTCTTTATCCATTAAGCTCTAACCTCTAAATAAAAGATAATTTGGAAAAGGCTGTATTTCTATAAGAATAATTAGTTATATTTTAATAAGCATTGACAGAAATCGGCTTAGATTTTGAATTTTGTCCATCCTGCGACGCCGAGTTTGACCCTGATTTCTTCTGACTTTAGCCGCTTTGTTCTTATCTGTAGTTTCTGAGCTGTATTGGTTTACCCCCTCAGGGATCATTAAACTTTCATCGTATCCTCAGAGTCCTTCAGATCCTCTTTAGTGGACTTGTGTTCTGAAGTGGCGTCTCCTCCTCTTCCTCCTCTGTGGTTAGATTACGCCGTGTCGCGAGGCGTGGGGACCTCGGGGAACGTGGAGTACCGCTGCTGGCCGTCCTACAGCCAGCAGGGCTGCGTGCTGTCGGTCCACGATGCCACGGAGGCCGCGTCCATCTGCAGCTCCCACTCCCAGTGCAGCAGCTTCACCCTGACGGGCCAGAAGACGTGGACTGGTTCGTAAAAAACAAAAAAAACAAAACACCTCTTTGATCGTGTGACTCAAACTCATTAGCTGCTGAAAAGTAAACCTTTAAATCTTGTATAAGCCCTTCTTAAAGTTGACGTGTACACACTTGGTCAAGCAGCAACATGTTCCCTCACTGATAGTTTTTTCTGTGCTACGCAGGCCGCCTCCTCGCCTCGTTCCGGAGCGGCTTTGATCACCTGGTGCCTGACGAGACGTCGGAGGTGTACGTGAGGAAAACCAAAGCTGAAGCTCCGTCGCCGTGACGCGGGGAAGAAACCGACAGGAAGGAGAGGGACTGGAGTCTCTCTCTGTGAAAACACGCCGTGACCGCAGCTCGGCTCTTTTTTACAGGCGAGGAGCAGATGTTGGGAGCGAGCATGTGAGCGCGTCGTGTTTATAAGGCCTCCGCTCGGCGAGCGTTTGATCCTCCTGCCAGCTCGCTGCCTCTGCCAGCTACTATTTAAAGGGATTTCCCTTTCAGGTACAATTAAGGAGGAGGAGAGCCTTGTTGCCTTCAACTTTTTCCTCTCCTCGCACACACACTCAAGTGATTCACCTTTACTCGCTGTGTGTGTGTTGGCTTACAGTCCTCAGTCAGATTTCTTTAAAGCCCAGAGGAGCGGCTGCTGCAGCGTCTCAAACCTCCGGAGGACGAGAACCGAAAACGAGCTCTTACACAAGTGACACTTTCTAAATGTGCCGAGGTCAGCGCTGTGTGTGTGTGTGTGTTTGTCTGGCGTCGCTGCCAGAGGTCAAACACATCAGCAGAAAGGCCGTTCAAACCATTCCAGTTGTTTTGAATATTTATAGGATAAAAATGTGAAATGTAATTGTTCTTACATTGTTCTGCTTTACGTGCACCTTGTGGGTGAATCATTTTTGTTTTTGTTTTTCATTGAAAACATTATTCACTTCTTTTTCTACTTTACTTGTATCATTTGTGCTTAAATAAATGCAAAGTTTCCACCTTTTTTTTTTTTTTTCTTTTACAGTTTGCATTTTCATTGTTGGAAGCGTAACAGCAGCTAACAGCCTGATTATTTCTCATTAGCACCTTTGTGTGTGCTTCAGCGGGGTTCTTGCATGCGCATGCTGTTTTTTTGTGTGTATAGTCCTTGATCTGCTATCTGCCCCCCCCCCCCCCCACATCTTCAAATCTGCGGCCCATCCGAACTGCTCAAATTGCGAAACCTGCGGATCTCAAGCAGAGTTTGCACAATACCAGAGGAATGCATTCAAATGGCCGCCATCATGCTGAGGTCATTATGAGGCTTAATTAATACATGTAAAGCAGCTTAACAGGCCTTTTCTCTCAGGATGGGGGTCAGGGGGGGCTGGTGTAAGACAAAGGCAAATGTCGGGACATTCAGAGGTGGAGAGGTTTGCTCACAAATGACCATCTGTGCCTGTAGGAACCTGATAGGAGCAGCATTACCGTGAAGCTTTAGGTACGAAACAAAAGACGCCAAACTCCATATTTTTTTTTTGTTCTTTCTTTTGAATTCTTTACCACTCAGCTGTTCACCTTTCTAACTTGAAAGGGCATGTTTCTGTCTAAAAATTACAGTTTTATGGCTGCGCAGCAAGGAGGCCTCAGGGGCCCTCGTCTTGCCTGATGCTGGCCCCTTGTTGTCTAGACAAAGCCGGCTGATTAGAGTCTTGATTTTTTTCACAGATAAAAAAAAAGCCTTCTTGAGATTAGATAAAACAAACTCTCAGACTCGACACAACCAGATTAACTGGAGAAACCTGAGCTGAAATGAAAAGACTCATGACCTAAAAAAAAAGATGGATAGAAAAGCTGCTGCCTTGTGAAGATTAAGCTATTGTTTGTAGACAATCTGCTTTTTTTTGCCCCCAGCAGCTTAGCTAAAACAAAAGAATTTCTTGTAATGAAGTGAAAAAATGTTGACAATGTGTAAAGTTTTTAGTTGGGAGTTAAATTATACCAGATTTAAACTGGTCTGACTGATGATGTTCACAAAAAACAGCTAATGTAGCTGAGTTAGCCATGGTGGTTGGTGTTAGTAACAACTGAGTGGTAATTAAAAAAATCACTTCACTGCCAAGAAATAATTTGTTGACATACCCTTAAAGAAATACTACTTGGAGATTTTTTTTGTCTTTGTGTAAAGTATTAAGTTAAAAATACTTCCTCAACCAGCCAGTTCAATAACTCATCAGCCAACGGTTAAAAACACATGTTAGGATATTGGAAATAAAGCATGAATAACTTATTCAACTCTACAAACAATTTGTCTCAAAAGTGATTTTCAAATTTAGCTAGCTAGCTCACTAGCTAAGTTAATTACGTAGGATAACCATGGTGCATGGTTCAACTTTAAAAAACTTGACTTATAATAAAAAGAATTGCTGCAAATAAAAAATTTAGTGGCACATTACTCTTAAAAAATACCACTTTGAGAACTTTCTTTTGTTTTGTATCATTTAATTGCATTAGTATAGTTGATTTTAAAATTTAGCTAGCCCACTAGCTAGGTAAGAGAGCTAGCTTAAGTACCCCCGGCTGCGGTAGACAGTAGGCGGAGTCAGACGTACAGTGGGCGTGGTCACGGCTCTAATATGAGGCTTGGGAGTGGTTAATTTTAGAGTTGAGGGCAGGGTCAGACATCCAACCCTGCCTTTTATCCCGCCCCGTTCCACGGTCTGTAGCTGTTAGCTAGCTCACTATCGACAAACTTAGCTGTAGTATTTTTGATTAACACAACTGACAGGTAATTGTCTTATCTTTTATCCCAGACAAAATAGTTTGGTGGTGTGTAATCACTAAATAAATAGCCTACTGATTAGAGGTTATTTTATTGTTAAAGCATTATGCTAAGGTAAAGACTGCGATTTTGCATGTTTGCACCAACAAGCTAATTGCTTACAGTTGTTTATCATCAGTTAAATGGTGAAAACAAATATTTAAGATTTTTGAAATATAAACATGACTACCTTATTAATCTCTACAAAGATTAGTCTTTAATAGTATTTTTCTCCCATTTGAAAAGTGAAGAAATTTCTCAAATCTCCAGTAAAGATAAGCTTCACAAGTTTTAGGGGATAAATGTTCTGGCCTCAGACTGGGTTTATCTTGGCCGCCTTTTCTGACAGAACTAATGAGTGTTTTGGCCTGGCGTAGAGCTCGCATGTGTTTATTTAAAGCTCAAATATTTGGGAGTATAATTAATAAATGCAGAGCAGCTGAACCAAGTTTTCCAGAACATGGAGGACATTGTGCAGAATGTAGCAACAAATATACCTAAAAAGTTGAAAACACTAAAGCTTGTTATAGTTTCTGCAGCCACATTTTGGTGTCTGCAACGTAAGTTAGGAGGTGTTTACATGAACTCCTCTTCTTTTTAAACCGCATTTTGTAAACATTTACAGTTTTGGAAGACAGACTGCTGTAGAGCAGCTTCTGTTTGTTGGCCTCCATTTTTGTTTTAAAATATGAAAAAGTATTTTTATTTATTCATAGTTTCAGTTGCTTTTGGCAAATTTTGTTGCAGTTTTAATATTTGTATTTTTCACAGAACTGCTTTACTTTTTATTGACATTTTACAAGTATTGAGGGTATTTTAGCTGAATAGTGTATAATATTACAAAACGACCTACTTTATTCTCATATTTGCCGTCGCTTGGGGTTTGTTCATCAGCTCTGTGGTTGGTTCTAATGGTTTTACTGTTTTTTTTTATCTGAAAGTATCCTTTTCTTCTTTTTTAACCTAAACTATGCATGGAGGGTTTGTTTCTTTTTGGTCTGGGAGTCTGTTTGGAGATGTTGGTCATGTTTGCAGTGTGATGAAAGATGTAAAACACAGCAGTTATGTGTGGCACACTGTTTCTCTGTCTTATAATTGACAAGATTTTTTTCTCTCTTAAAAAAAGGCTCAGGGAGTGAGCAGAGGGGGAGGAGAGTGGTTGTTTTTCTTTTACTCAGCTCCATTCTATTTTTTTTTTAAGTTTCTAGTTTCACCCGACTTGTTTCCGTCAGGTTTTATTCATGACCTCCATCTGGAAATAATATCTGCTCATGAAAACAAGCCATCAGCAATTTCAGGGAAGAGTGTGTGCGCGGAGTTGAAACGACATGTATCAAAGCCTCCATCATCCTCTCTCCTACAAACCCTGGCTGAAATGCTACTTTGTGGTCTGAATTAAAAAAAAAAGAGGCTTTGACTCAAATGCAAAGTTAGTCATCAAACGCTGGAAACTTCAGCTGCTGGGAGAAAATGACGTGTCGGGCAGGTCTTTGGCAAAACGTTTGACCTTGGCTCGGACTAAAAATATGCATTAACTCAGTGAAAGCCTGCATAGTTCAGCAGGAAAGAAGATCTGGCTTGTGTTAGAGCTGCTCACAGGAGCGTACAGAGAGGGGAGAGGGGGGGGGGGGGGGGTTAGAGCAGATATTCCCTCCACTCTGAAACACCTCTCTTATGGAAAACCTCGCTGACGTTCCAGAGGCTGTTTCTGTCCGTGTGACACAGGAGACGGGCCGGTCACACCTGAGAGCCTCTGAAGAGCAGCCAGGCATTTAGCCGAGGCCTCGTCCCCGAGCACAGAGGCCTTTTTTTTTTTATTTAGTTTGCCGCTCCGGCCGCCGAGGCGAGTGTTTTGTCTGTCTGCCTGGAGCTGATTAGATCTCTTTCTGTTTTCGAGCCATAATGGCTTTAAAGAAAGAGAGAGCAAGTAGGTGTGTGTGGCTTGAAGTTAACCCCGGTTAAAAAGGTTTATGTGTGGCACTAAAAGCCCCCCTGAGCTGATTCCAAGAAATCACTGCTCTTTTTTCCCCTCTCTTTAGGAATATTCCTTATTACTTGATGTGTGCTTCAGTGGAAAAAGTCTGGAGGTATTTTACACACACAACCCCCCCTCCTTTTTTTCTTTTTTTTTTTGGTTATGAGATCCCCACATGTTCCCTTTGCCCCCGCTGAACACACACCACTACATCACAGCAGCAGACTGGGTCATTTTTCTTTTGAAGCCCAGCCCCTCTCCCCCCTCCTCCTCCTCCTGTCTCTCTTCCTCGCCAGTCCATCCATCATACAGAGTCCCCCACCCCTCCTACCCCCCACCTCCCCTCTGAAATTCTCCTTCAGGCCCAAAACCTCTACAGCCTCTGTTCCTCCTCCTCTCCAGTGGAAGCATCTGGAGTTTCCTCCATCTTTCAGCTTGCTGAGGCCCGAGGCTGCAGATGTGTGTGTGTGTGTGTGTGTTTGCTCAAATCCAAAAAGTGTCTGCCTTTTGTCTGCGTGCTCTGGAATCTCCTCTGTCACACCTCGGCTGTTTCTCAGCAGGGTGGGGTGGGGGTGAGGGGCACTGCTGCCCCCCCACAGCCAGAGGAGGACTCCCTCCTCTACAGTTTAATCCTCCTCCAAAAATACACACCGCAGACACACCCTCCCACTCACTGAGCCGCAGGCCTGGAGGCTCTAATGTTATTAGTTAACACTTATTTTCAGTGTTTCAGTTTGTGTGCTTTGAGTTTTTCATATGTTTGCTGGAAACACGAGAACAAAAGAAAGAACATGTTTTAAAAGTTTTTTTTTTCCCTCCAGCAGGTACATTTTTGGTGTCACTGTGCCGCCTGTTCTTGTTTTGTTTTCCACTCGGTTTAATTAAAAACTAAAGCCAATTAACCTGTAAATAAATGATTTCCCTCCTCGGTGCAGGTCGAGCTTCCGCCGCTTGTTAAAACCTGTAAAAAGCTGTGAACTGCAGCTCTTTGCCACAAGTCCTCAATTAGGGCTTTTCCCACAGAGTCATAAAACAGTTAGAGGAATCATTGAGAGGCCGTTAGATCCAACACTGTTAGGAGTTCATTAGTACCTGCAGACGCAGCTACTGTCACAAGAGGAGGAGGATTAACTCAGACCGTTAAAGCAGGCTAAACGCCTCTTTGTTTATTACCCCCTGTCTATTAAGAGACACTGTAAACAAATACAGACTTGATTTATTTTGATAAATGTTGCTGTTACTTTGGTTTTCTGGGCAAGTTGTCTGAAAAACTGCTTGGTTTAACCTCAGAGATTTGTTTTTTTTATTATTATTACACTGTGAAGCAAAACTGTGGAAGATGATTAGGACCAAAGTGCCCTTTTTATTTTTTATTTATTTAATTCTGACTTTTTTTATTCTGTGGAAAAAGTCAGAATCTTGAGGAAAAATAGGGTTTTGAGATGAATTACTTTTTCCCTGTGACTCACCCTCTACCCTATCAAATTAATTAATTAATTTGTTTATTTTATTTATCAATCACAAACTAATAAAGTTGTTACTTTAAATAGCATTATTTAACATTTAAACAGAAACAGAATGTGAATATTAAATAACAGTTATTTTACATCTTCACTTAGTTCAAAAATGTAAAAAGTAGACTGTGAGGAGAAATCCAATATTTTTAGGTGAACATTTACTGTAAGAGAATAAAGATGAAATGTTTTTTAAATCTCTATTTCATCCATTTTATTTTTTTAATGCTAACAATTAGATTAAGTTAATTGACTGCTGATGCGTGTAAAATAGTCATAACAAAAATTTCATGTTGTCTAAAATGTAGTGTGACAGGACCTGTAACTGCACTGACCTAAAACCTATGATTATATAAATATTTTTAATGGTTGGACCATATGGATAAAGAACTCATATGAGCAGGGCCTCATAAGTGGGTCCATTGCTCTTCCCAAAAGTACACTGAGCTTTAATCAAACCTTTGCGTCCCTCAGATGGAGGACACAAGGGGTTGAGGACACAAACTCAGGCTTCTCCAGGCCCATAAAGAGGTCCCCTTGAATTATTTTCCTTTGCTCAGAGGCAGGCAGTGGCCTAAGTAGTAGAAAGATGTCTCTAATTGAATGCCACAAGCTTCACACAGACCGCTGTCATAGGGTCCCATCAGCATTTTGTGGCGGTTGAGCACATTGTGCCCTGTTAGGACTCCAATTTCCTTGTCAGGGAGATGAGAGCTTTTCCAAACCTTAGATTTGGGCCATTTATCAGTTCCTGTGCCTGTCTGCAGTCTGTCAGCTCCCTCCAGCAGACTGAGTGTTGATGTCTGATCCAAGCCTGTATCCTACAGACTGTTGTTGAGATACCTACAACAGGCTCTGGTTCTTTGAAGTGGGCCTGACTGCCTGCTTTTGCAGGGCAGTCAGCTGTCTCGTTACTGTTGAGCAGGGCAGCATCAACAGTGACGAACTGGAAGAAATAATGTGGATGGAATCAGATATCTTTTCTCTCCAGCTCCTCACTGTTTAACAGAATGGGAGAAAACAAATCAGCGCCATGTCTCTCTTCTTCTCTTCAGCAACAAGCTGAGCAGGATGCCCATGAGCAGTGGACTAGTGCCACACAGTGGACAAATGTAGTTACTGCACTTCAAACCAAAACAACATTAAATGCAGTCAACATGTTCACACTGGTGTGAAGGGCCAAATCTGAGATAATTAGAAATAAAAGCAGAAATATCATCTTCTTTGTCATCAGACTTCACAAAGAGAGGCATGCACAGAGTAAGTTGTAATATTCTCCAAAAGGACATGCGGGAGTACTTTATAATTTATGAAATGTTGTAAATACGCTCATAATACAGGTAAATTTTCAAAGGGGTTGACATGAAATTCTGTGTAAAGGATCAGAACCAGAAGTCTCAGAAAATGATCATTCAAAAAAATAGGTTTTTCAGAAGCAAGTCACACACACAAAACCATCTGTCCCAACAAGCACTCCACTTCCAAGACAAAGTACCAGATATTTTTATTCTCAAATTAGTCTGACATAAAACTATGCACAACCACAACTGACATCAATATATTAGCAGGATTCAAGAACAACAAAGAGATTCAATTGACCTGTTAGACAAAATTAATTAACCTTTGAGCAAAGCAATGGGCTGGAAAGCCTCATTCCTTCATTAAACGAAAGGTACCAACAATTTTGTCCGTCTGTGTATTTATATCTAGTATCTTATACAGCTGGAATTCTTCTTGGCCAATGGTAAACAAACCCTTTGAAGGCTGTTGGAACACCACCATTTTTTTAGCCGGATGGTGGGTCCTGTCCTGTTGAAGCCCTCACACCTGAAGCAACAGGCTTTGTTGTAATGATAAGAAAAAGCAGCAACATTATACAATAGCTGTTTTGGAAAATTTCATCTCAGGTTACATATGAACCTTACCATCAGACCATCAGAAAGTATGTTTTCTAAAGAACCGGAGTGATTACAGAGACGTTTCAGCTGGTAAGATCCTACACATACATACACACTGATTGTAATAAGTTGCAAACACTAACTGTAGATCATACATAGACCAAACAACCAAACCAAACAATATGAGTTGTTTTTAGCTTACCTGGGCAGACGACGATGGTGTTTGTGTCCTAATATTGGAATTGCATCGTCTTTTAGTGATAATCTTATTAGTCCAATGTTAAATTCCATTTGGTTCAGCTATCATACATGAAGTGGCTCACACAAATATCTTTTTTTCCCCTTGGAGGGTAACATACCATTGTTTTTCTTGTGAAATTCTCAATATTATTGATGTGTCACATGACCCTCTTCCCATTGAAAAAACTAAAGGTGGATCCAAAATGGCCGATTTCAAAATGGCCGTCATGGTCACCACCCAACTTGAAAAGTTTCCCGTCTGTGGTTGCCCGATCAGTCCTGGAAGCATTGTTTTTAGCATGTAGCATTTTGCTAAACTGATGACAGAATTTATTTCTTTTTTTCAGTCTTTCATCACCTGCAATGTTTCATACGAAAGGCAACAGATGTGGATTTTTATTTGAGGAAAAAAAAATTAAACAAAGATTAGATGAATTATAACATAATAGTCTAGAAAATAGTCAGCAAGTGATTTTAAATAAATAAATCTATATTTTATTAATCAAAATGTATACAATAATAAAACTGTTTTCAGAATATAATTGAGCACACATTTTTAATTAAGTATAGAAATAATTATTTTCAGCATTTTTTCCTAAATTGAGCACATTCCAGATGTCTATCATTTAGCGCAGATGAACTGACGGGATGGATGGTCAGCCACACCCTCGCCCAAATACTGTGCCTCAAACAGGAAGTTAATATCATCAACCATTCCCATTTTATTTAGGTGTATCCATATAAATGGCCCACCCTGTATTACAGAATAATGGCGAGAAAGTTCAATGTAACAAAACCAACTGAGTTCAGCTCAAAACCAGATTAAGTAGAAAATGATGTGTGGATCATGTTGATACGCTACTGTTGCAGTTTTACCACTATTTCACTTGAACACCATCAAAAAGCAGGATATCAATTTGGATTTGTCGTCAAAGCTGGCCCACTCTCTATTTGCTGGCGCTGGGGTCAAGAGGTCCACATGGAGTGTGTGTCTGTGCGCGTGCGTGTGTGTGTGTAGAGGTCTTCCTGGGGGTGGGGGGGTGAAGGCTTAGGTTGTGTTTGCCAATGAGCCTTCGAGCCTTTCTCCAAACAAGAGATCAAACATCCAAAACCAGATTCTGTGTGAGAGACTTAAAGTGCTGCAGGGTTGGAGGGCAGTGCGGTGAGGTGGGGGTACTGACAGGTCTGCAGGACAGATAACAGAGCAGGAAGCCCTCTGACAAACCCGCCCACCCAATGTTCTTTAAAAAAAAATCACAACATATCTCTGCTCCACTGCCACTTAAATCTTGACCTCCTTGACTGGACTAGTCTAGCATCTGACCCCACTTAGTCACACGCTGGACCTTGTTCCCTCCTGATCCCCCACACACACACACATCTCACACACACGCGCCTACTCACACAGGCTGAGCCGAGGAGGAAGGAATTCAGAGTGGAGAAAGTTTGGGGTGAGATTAATCAAAGCAGCACTCAGGGGGGACCTTTGTTCACTCAAGTGGAGCAGTAATCGCCTCGTGAGCACATTCCTTCATTCCTTTGTCTCCTCATTGATTAAAATAAAAAACTTGAGTAAATCCTTCAATCTGTCATGTTTTTCTTTGTGCCTGCACTGTTCTGCTTCAGCTACATCAAATCACAAGGAACACCTAACCTCTGATTGTGGTCATTTGTCACAACAGAAATCTGTTCTCCTCCATCCAGGCCTGTGTGGAGGAGCCGAGGACAAACGTGTGGAGCTACAGCCTCCAGCTGGAAACACGAGGAACTGCTGCCAGGAACACGGGGACAACCAGAGACAACATTTTATTTATTTTTTTTTGACAGAGAGCTATTTATCGACTCGAGGAAATCGCAGCCGAAGGAGCCGGTCGTGTCTGAAGGAAACAGAACTCTGAGGGAGGGATGTTTGGGACAGATTTAGTGACCAATAGGGCGGTGTGTGATGTTTGACTGACAGGCCTGCTGGCCACTGCTCAGACTGTTGCAGAGAGGGTGAGGAGGACAGAAAGTAAAGTAAGCTCCACAGACAGAGACTGAACAGCTGACCTCTCTGCCTGCAGCCATGTCCGACTGCGAGGGGCTACCAATGGGTAAGAAGAAACTCCTCTTTAAATATAAACCAGTGTTACAGACGTGTGCACTCAGGTCTATGGAGCAGTTTTTGTTTCATCTGTGTGATCAAAGTATTTGCTCGTCCTGTTTCCTCCACTGGAACAGCTCAGCCTGCAAGTATTCAGCAGCAGCAAAGTTCAGTTTCAGGCCTTTTATGGGAAATCTGAAGCGAGTTCCTTCTAATTTCATCCACAGCAATGAGTCAGCCTGGGTTTTATTTAGAGACATGAAGAGAAGGAAAACAAAGGCTGCATGGGAAATCTGATTATAACAGTGTGTGATGCAGGTGTGTGTGTGTTGGTAGAGCATTAAGTGATGGGCCATTTCCCGTAAGTGCAGCCGAGCTGAGAGAAGAAATGAAGCCT
This sequence comes from Anablepsoides cearensis, assembly GCA_032275365.1. Classification (NCBI taxonomy): domain Eukaryota; kingdom Metazoa; phylum Chordata; class Actinopteri; order Cyprinodontiformes; family Rivulidae; genus Anablepsoides; species Anablepsoides cearensis. The sequence goes on from JAUBOC010000002.1 coordinate 11,148,640, forward strand.
TTCTCCATCCTGGCTGCAGGACTAACAGCAGCAATCATCTCTCACTCGCTAATGTTGTTTTCAGCCTCTTTAGCTTCGTCTTCTCCTCAGTGAAACCGGACAGGACTCAGCAGCGTGAGAAACCGCCCGTCCCTCCTTTATCCTCACGAGCCACCACGCATCTGCCGGAAATGGAGCCAGAAATGTCCCAAACTCGTTGTTTGATGAGCTGCATAAAGCTAAAAAAACACAGCGTTCTGTACAAGTCTTACAGTTTTAAACCCAGAGTTTAAACTAAAGTTTCAGGAGAGGCCAAACAGTTTGCTGTTTGGCCTCTCTTTGCAGAAGATGTGGTCTGTGGGAGGAAGCGTTTAAAGTCTTTGTTTAGAAAAGCAGAGCAGCACATGAAGAAAAGGTCTGGTTTCTGTAAACAAGTGCTCTGAAGCAAATCCTAAAAAGCTCTGTTTGCTTCTGAAGTAAGTTAAACAAAAACTAAACTAAACGAGGAAACAGAAGAAACACAAAAAAAAGTCTTGTCTGGATCGTTTGGTTACATTTATTCCTTTTTCTGGTTGTTTCTTGTGTTCAGCTCTCAGCCTGACCACGCCCATCTCCACCTGACCTGTTCCACAGCTGCAGCCACTCCACTCATCAGTCCCAGTTCTTTTGACACAGACACACACGTTGAGCATTGTTTTAGGAATGTGGATGGATGAAAAATTAACATGGGGAATTCATATAGGTAAAATTGTTGCAAAATGTGAAAAGATTAATAATATACTTCGTAGTCTGGCTGGTAGTGACTGGGGGGCTGAAAGATTAACTCTACATATGATTTATAGAGCAATGATTAGGCCAGCA
>JAUBOC010000002.1:11206975-11221388 GCA_032275365.1 Anablepsoides cearensis
TCTCTCTCTCTCTCTCTCTCTCTCTCTCTCTCTCTCTCTCTCTCTCTCTCTCTCTCTCTCTCTCTCTCCCCCTCTCCTCTCTGCCCCGTCACAGTCGTGTCCACTCTCCAGTATAAAGTGTCCCACCCCCCTGCCCACCCCGACACCCCTCCTGAGTACAGACAGTTCAGAGCTAACACGCTGCCGCCCTCCTACGCCCGCGTGGCCTCCTCCTCCTCCTCCCCGCCTTCCTCTGCCTCCATGTCTCCCTCGCAGGAGAGAGAGGCGGGGGCCGCTAGGGACAAGGCCCAGCTCTCCTCCCAGCTGTCCACCTCGCTCGCCTCGGCCTTTTCCCCCGTCCAGGCGGGAGTGAGCCCCCAGGGCCGCCAGGTCCGCCAGATCCCCCTGTCTCCCCCGACAGCGGCCCGCCACCTCCACCTCCAGCAGCAGCAGGACATCATGCTCCCCCCCAAACACGGCACCTGGTCCGCCTCCCACATGCAGCACATGTACAGCCAGTGCCCCCCGTCCTCGTCCCCTTCAGTAATGATGGCCATGCCCGTAAAGCAGCCAGCCCTCCCCGTAGCCCACCCCCTCCCGCCTGTAAGCACTAGGATGAAGCCCCCCCCTCTCGATCCTAGCGCAGTGACGGGCCCCCACCAGTACGCCCACCCGCACGCCAACGGCCAGCCGGATGATTCCTACTCCCCCCACTCTCAGCATCTCCCACTCACCCCGCAGTACTGCGAGGCCGTCCCCATGCCTCCTCTGATAGGTCAGCCCGCCCCAGGCCCCGCCCCCAGCCTCCAGCCTCAGAGCCAATCCACTTTCCACCCTCAGCAGCTTCAGCCACCGCAGCAGCAGCAGCAGCAGCAGCAGCAGGCGTACCAGCAGCAGACCCCCACCACCACCTCATCCTCATCCTCCTCCTCGCCCCCCTCTTACACTGCCATTTCTGACGGGGGCTCCCCAAAGAAGACCCCCTCCCCTGTTCCCCAGCAGGCCCCTGTGGCCAGCAGCAGTAAGTATGAGGAGGAGAGAGGAGGAGGTTAGTCTCTCAGCAGAGGGACGTCTTCATGAGTTCAGTGTGTGTGTGTGTGATTGTGTGTGTGTGTGTGTGTGTTGGACGTGTGCACAGCAGTGTGTTTGAACGCACCACACCTTCGCCGGTAGACATCAGCATGTAAAAAATGAATAAAGAGCTCCTCCCACATCAGGGCCTAAACGTTCCTAACTTCCTGTCACGCGCGCGGGGTGAGCCCGCAGTGCACGCTTACGCAACAACTCTAACCTTCTTTTTGTCAGATTTAATCTCACAAAGTCCAGGAGAACCCTCAAACCAGTCAAACCAGTTTGTCTTGACTTACAGTTTCTGAGGTTTAGCAGGTCCAGAAGGTTTTGTCTCAGTAACTGTAACAGGTTGTAACATCTGTTGCTGAACGCCTTGTTTTCTTTTTTGTCACTTAAGACACCAAACAGACAAACGGCATCACTTTTATTATGATGTCATTCTAATAATCTCAGTTAGCTCTAATCAGTGTTTCTGTAGTTGGTGTCAAACTGTTCAGATTTTAAAGAACTGATTGTCCTCTAATCAGTTTTACTCAGAAATGTACAAAAACAAAAACATGTACAATAGGTTGCCTTCAGGCCCAGGCCACCCTTGAAAAAGAGATCTGAGATCTCAATGGGACTTGCCTGGTTAAATAACGGTAAATAAATGTTGAAGAAGAAGCTTTACTCTTAATATTAACTCTGGTTTATTCAAGAAGTGTGCGCAAAAAGAGTTTTGATTTGTCTACTTCTATTTATGTTGGCTCTTTCTTTTGATACAAATATAAAATTTATACAAACCAATAATTCTAGACACAGTTAGTGTGACCTAACAGCTGTTAAAGTTATTACTGCTCAGCAAATAAAGACTCTTTTTAGTCTGAATAAAAATAATCAGGTTTTGTCACTGGGTGAATCTTATTCAGTACTAAAATTATTTAAAGCTGTTCAAAATGTAAAACTCTATGTGTTTTATTGCCAAGTTTCCCTTTAAATGATGCCACATTTGTAAGGAACATGCATTTATGGGATGAGCAGTAGAGCTGAGTATGTGGGTTGCACACATGAAAAATTGGTCATATCCTCCCTGCCACTGACTCATTTGGCATTAGATGGACTGGATCATTGAAGTAACAAGACATATTAATAATATAACAGTTTATTCTTTTAACAGGAGCCTCAATAGTGTGTGGAACAACCATACACAACCACAACAGCCTGACAGGTTATATGGCCTCCTTCACTGCACGGGATTCCTTTCCACTGGAGTCTACTCTCCAGAAAAATCAAACTCCCATCCACCATTTTTTGTACATAAATCTGTCCCATTTAAAGCTGCACACTTTTCTACAAAAAATCTATTTTTTTTTCTCCATTCGTAAGTTTTTGTTTTTTTGACTATCTTATTGTTTGACATATAAATGTCAGCTTCTGGGTACAAAAATCAGCGGTGAGTATTTTTTATTTTATTTTATATTTTGGAATGAAGTAGTTGAAGTAAAATACAGCATCCCTTTCAGCAGACATATGCTCACAGGTGCTGCCAATCAGCTAGATCATCAGCACCTGTGGAGAACCAGAAGCTCAAAACCCTTCTCTTTGGCAGAGAAGAGTTGGCTCATTTTTTGTGTGTGCTACCCACATACTCAGCTCTACTGCTCATCCCACATATTCATGTTCCTTACAAATGTGGCACCATTTAAAAGAGAAATTAACAGACTTTCCAACAGTATAAGATTTATTGTCAAGAAACATTGTTACAATAAAGAAATAATCTACCAAACAAAGTTACCATTGTTGGGTATACTGAAGGTGGGAGGGGGTGTGATTAAGTAAAGGTTATAGAAGGAACATAGAGCAGAACTTCTTCCACCTGCTGACTCATAATCCAGGACCTTAAAAGGAAAAACTTTTGTTTGTCTTAATTAAGTTTAAATTTTTATCTTTTATTTAAATTCATAAAATTCATTAAAAAATTTTAGGCCAGAAAGATTAATTTAATTTTCACTTAGATCTGTCATAATAAAGTTCTACCATGACTCAGCAGTTTTTATATATTAGTGTTTAGTTCAGGTTGACATAATTTCTAATAGTTGCTCCAAAGGTGTTTAAACATCTTTACAAGAAATTAAGAATAAAAACTGTAAAATGACAAAGTTCTAACTCGGTCCGTCCCAGGTGGTCCGGTCTCCGCATGTCACCCAGCTCTGCTTTCTGTGGCCCCGCCTCCAGCTGCAGTTCCGTCCCCCATGGCTGGTCCTCCAGCTCCGCCGCCGCCCCCGGGACCACCACCCCCGTTGGCAGTGCCTCCGCCCATGCCCCCGCCGCTGCCCACAGGCGGAGGGCCTCCCGGGGGTCCGCCGGGGGTCCAGCACCAACCCTCAGGACTGGCTGCTGCGCTGGCTGGAGCCAAACTACGTAAAGTGCACAGGGTGAGGTCATCACCTGCTCAGGTTTTAGGTCGTAATCAGGAGGGGACACCCTGACGGTAAAAAGATGTTAATGTTTCCTCCAGGATGAGAGCAGCCCCCCCGGCTCCGGAGGGAAGAGTGACTCTAACCGGTCGAGTGGGGGCAGCGGCGGTGGAGGGGAGGGACTGATGCAGGAGATGAACGCCTTACTAGCTCGCAGGTTAAAACATAATTAGCCTTAATAAAACAGATTCAGCTCATTTTTCTCCTGCTGTAAATGTTTTACTGAACAAGAACAAGAACTCTGTTACTTTTTATCCACATTACAGCCTGTCTGCTCTGAAAATGCTTGAAATTTGTAAATTATTGTTGTTCACATCCTTATTTCCTCCTCCTCTTTCTCTTAGACGAAAAGCTTCAGAGAAACCTGATGAAGTAAGTCTTATGTGTTTAAACAAGGAAGTGGACAAATTTAATTCAATCATGAGAGCTAGATAATAAAATCATGTTTAATCATCAGCAAGGTGTTAAATATAAAGCTTCAGCTATATGAGCTGTGCTGACAGCTCTTTAAAACATCAGCACAGCTAAATGCTTCATACACTGCCTGGCCCAAAAAAACTCACCGGTGGATAATTACTGCAAGGCTGATTATCTTCCAGCTGGCAACAAGTTATTTAACCTCAAATTGTGTAATGAGTTGCTTGTCATTTCTTAAACCACCGTGTTAAAAGACACATCCTGTGGTCGTAGAAAATATGTCAGTCTGTTTAAGAAGGGTCAAATCATTAGCATGCATCAGGCAGAGAAAACATCTAAGGAGATTGCAGAAACTACTAAAATTGGCCATGTTTAATAGTGAAAGTAAGAGCATTTCCACACACAATGTAAAGGGAACTCAAGGGATTGGGACTGAACAGCTGCAGCCCTTAAGAAAACTAATCAGTGAGGCTAACGTGAAAAAAAAACCTTCAGTTTGCTAGGGAGCATAAAGAGTCCAGGTTTACCCTGTGGGTGTATCAGGGTGAGAAGAGAGGCAGGTGAAGTGATGCACCCATCATGCTTAGTGCCGACTGTACAGCCTGTGGGGGCAGTGCTGTGATGTAGGCTTGCTGCAGGTAGTCAGGTCCAGGTTCAGCAACAGTATGTGCTGAAAGAATGAGGTCAGCTGACCTGAATATACTGAATAACCAGGTTATTCCATCAATGGATTGTTTCTTCCCTGATGCCACGGCCATATTCCAACATGACCATGACCCTTAATTGTTTGAATATGTCTTCTAATCTAAGTATTTTGATTATTTTGTTTTTATTTGTCCTAACTGATATGGGTCTGTCTTACAGGATGATACAAGTGGTCGAGGTCAACAGAACTCAACAGGTACAGATTGACCTAATCTGGAGATTATAATGTCCACAGAATTTCAAAACGCAGCTCTCTTATTGCCAGATTGTAGGCACAATGTCAAAGTTGTCCGTTTTTTTCACTCAGGACTGTAAATAAGATATATTCTCAGTAGGGCTGACCGGTATATGCGATAAACGGTAGAAATGATATGAAGTTGGCCTACGGTAGAAATTGACCCTCTACCCTCCTGTCAGTTACGTCATCGCACCTGTGTCAACAGGGCTGCGAGTGCAGAGACAACTGAGCAGGAGTTTGAAATATTCTGAAAAAAAAATGAAGAAATATAGCATTTTAAAACAAGTATAGATAGAATAAATCCTCAAAATTGGTTGGATCCCCTGTTCAGACCTGGGTTTCATACTCAGGTTTCCTTCCACAGTCTGTAAACATGCATGTTAGGCTGCCTTCAAAACCAGGCCTCTCTTGCAAAAGAGATCTATGATGCCTGGTTAAAAAAGGTAAATAAATAAAATAAATATAGATGTGCCAGGTCTGTCTGTACGACCTGAAGCCAAAGAATCTGAATGTGTTCAACGGCAAAGAAAATGAGTCTTGCTACAAAAACAAATGAGTTGTGATCTCGAGTGGTGCAGTTTCATATAATTTGTTATTTCTTGCCAGATGCTCTGAAGAAGCCATGGGAACGATCCAACTCTGTAGAAAAGTCCTCGCTGGTGTCCAGGTGAGCAGAGAGGAAGACAATACAATACAATACAAACCTTCTGTTTTATTGTCTAAACAGGAGCTTCTGATTTCAGAGTGAGGCCGATCGGCAGCACCAGCGAAGCCGACACAGAGTTCGACAGGATGAAACAGGTTTTCGTGTCGTTTTTTTTTATGACCCGATCAAGCGAGAGTTTGTCATTTTCTCTCCGCCTTACCGCATTTTTCTTCTCGCCGTGCAGGAAATTTTGGACGAGGTCGTGCGTGAGCTACACAAGGTGAAAGACGAAATCATCCACGGTGAGCAGCGCGGCGCTTTCCCCTGAGCCAGTCGTGCTGCAGTTTGTCTAAAAGCGCATTTTTTTTCCCCCTTTTCCTTGCAGCCATTAGACACGAAATCGGCAGAATCAGTACGTCTTAATCTCACCTGAGAGTGCATCCATGACGGGGAGGAGAGCGGCGGGAGGAGCTGGGGGAGGACAGGAAGAAGAAGAAAAAAAAAAAAAACGCGGATGCACAGACGCGAGGACCCCAGGGAATGTTCTCTCAATGTTTCTGTGACCTCGCGACGCCACGCTGCAAGTTGCAGAGACGTTGTGCCAACATTTAAGTCTGCTGGACAGCACAAACGGACATGAGAGAGCAAGGATTCATGGGAAAAAAAACTGATGTGTGGAGTAATTTAACTAGAGGATGAATTACGAGTGGAAGCGGACAGACTTTTGTACTGAGTTTGGTGTTGTGGTCCTCTCTGTGCACCTAGACTCAGTCAGCCCAGTGTTGCAGCTTTTTGTTCTCTGTTCAGTCCACTTCTTAAGAAAATATTTTGGTTTTCTAAGTTTTTATTGTTTTATTATTTAAAAAAAAAACTGTGGTGATCATGATGCTGTCGGTGAGTATTTTATTGATATTAGAGAAGGACGAAGGAAACTTGCACATCATTATTCTCAGCCTTTTTCTATTATTGCTTTTTTTCCTCAGTTTATCCCCAACTGTTTCATAAGAAGCACAATATGGGCATATTGGTGCTGCAGACCCACCTGCCCTCAAATGGCGTATTTAAAAACGTTTTCTAACTTCGCTCAAACTGGTGTTGTAGGTCTCGTCTTTTTCTCTGCACACACGATAAAGAACTGCTTCAGAAGCCTTGTACCTCCTTCATCCAAGGCAAAACACCAAAAACGAGTCTCTTTTGCCAACAGTAAATAAACACATATAGCAGTCTGCTCCATAACTCCAGTGTGACTGAAGCTCGTACGTGTTCAGATCATTGAAATCTGTGGGGATCGTTCAGAAAAAAAGGCTGATAACTGTAAATGTGCCACCTGGTTTTACCCACATATGGAACAATGTATTATCTATTAGTCATCCTATGCTTTGTGAACCTCCCCAGTATGCATGAAAACCCCGTCTCTATGAATTTGTTTTCTATTTTGTTCAAAAACGAACAATTGACAATAAATATATCTTAATGGTGGTACATTTATTTGAGTGGTTTAGATAAGATTTTACAGCTCATTCATTTTTATACAAAAGATTAAAAGTTTTAATCAGCCATATTAAATCTGCTGACAGATAGTGGTGGGCACAGCTAACCAGTTAGCTTAGCCATAATCCGCTAATTAAAAATACAGCTTTGCTAACGCTAAACATGAAAAAAATTAGTGGAAGCTAACACCGGCTAACCGCTAAGACGCCCAACGCTCAGTTTGTCACAAACCTAATTTAGCAAATGATAATTGGTCGGCTAAGTTGGTGAAAAAGGTAATCTGATAAACAACGTTAGCGCCACTGTTAGCTATTCCTTATTTAATTTAGGGCAGGTGGGCTTTAATTTCTGACTGAGCTCAGTGAATATTGTGTTACACTCAAAGTGGGTAAAAACTGTAATTAAAACCCAAATAAAGCTTAGATTTTTTTAAAATATTACTAATAAGTACTGATTTGCTGTGTACCTGGTGCTAACTTTCTGTTTCAGGGATGAACAAGATACTTCTTCAGCTGAGGACAAACAGGGCAACACTCAAAAATAATACAAAAAACACAGCAACACAAGCTTAATGGGAAACTTTAATCATATAAAAATGTAACCAGAAAAAATAAATTTGTTACAGCTTTAGAAAATAACTTTTTTTTTAATGATCCCATTCTTGAAGAGGATTTCAAACTTTCTGCAGCAGAACGGAGCTGCAAACCGTCAGAACGAGGCGTCACAGAAGAAAAGGCTCTTCTTACTGGCAAATAAGTTTCAATGCTCATTTTCCTCTTCAGCTCGGTTCTGCGTGATGAATGTAAAACAAAGCAAAGGTCCATGAACGGTTTCTTAAAGAGTCTGACGAGCGCTCCCAGGCAGGAGCTCTTTGTGGCACCTGTCTGTCAGACGTTATGAAAATGCACGTGACCTTGTGATGAATCGGTATATTTTCTTTCACCTTTCCTTCTCGTTGCCTTCTGGCTACAAACAAATGTCACAGTCGCAAATATTGTGGCAGCAGGCCAAGGTTTTTTAAAACTATCCAGACTAATAACATTCAATTAGCACTTCAAGGAACTGTGCGCACTTGTAATTATTACACAGATATTAATTAACTTTAAGTCATTCAGGGACACAGCTCAGGCTAAATGTTGACCATCTTGTTGGGTTTGTTTTCAGTGACATCACATCAAGTGAAGGAGGGATAAAAAACATTTTATAGAACATTCATACATTAAACTGTGGTTGAACGACATTTAACAAAACACTTCTCTGTATAAATATAATCACACGTTTATTCCTGCTTGCTTAGCTTGTACTCCCGCTTGATTCTAGCGTAGGGACCGATGCTGTCGTCGAAGACAAAGTCCCACAGCACTCGGCTCCAGGAGTTGTACTGGGGCAGGGAGTCGTAATACTCTGCTGCAATCTTTTTGACCTGCCGACAGGAAAACACAGAGAGGGGAGGTTAGTTATGACTATCTGACATCTTATCTGCTCACTCTGGCTCTAAATGAGACGGTGGTCATTTTCCATCAACATGACATCATGACAGTATTAGAGGAAAAAATAAAAAAAAGACTCAAAGTTTCAGATAATAGTCTAAGATACGTGTGTCAAATACAAGACCCGCGGCCCACCAGGGGGGTCCCCCCCCCCCCAAAAAAAAAATTTTTTTTTTTTACCCAACATGAAAATTGTTTCTTATATCAATAGTAAACTTTAAATTTATGATTAAATGCAACAAAATAAACTTTGGATGAAACTAGATGAAAGATAATAACAATTTTCCTACCCCTGGACTGTTGAGGTAACTTTAAGTACCTGAGCAATTTAGTTGTATAGCACAGTATGAATGTTTGAAAATAAGCTGCTTTAAAGTCAACATCAACCATAAAGTAAATCTGCCGTAATGCATACTACTCACTAGAAACTAATCAGTAAGTACAACTTTATTAGTTTACTTTTAACAATATTTTTATTATTAAATATTACATATTAAATATTATTACAGATTTAGTCTGTCGTACACTTAGTTCTTATCAGTGTTTAGAAGAGGACTTGTTAAAATACTGTTTAGTCAAAGTTAAACATGAAACGTCAAAGTTCGTTAGAACTGGCCCTTCGAGAGCCACCATAACGATTATGTGGCCCTCGATGAAAATGAATTTGACACCCTTGGTCTAAGATGTGTGTCAAACTCAAGGCGGGGCTAAATGTGGCACGCGAGAGCTTCAAAAATGTGTTGATGTCTTAAAATAAGTGTATGCTGCTTTAGAGCTACTGTTGACCATAAACTACATCTCCCATAATGCAAGCTGATTATTTTACCTGCTAAATGACAGCATCCCACCACTGTGGAGGTGCACAGGGTTCAAAAGCAGCCGGTGTTCTGTCGAAGGGACATACCCTGTCAGAATAGCATACCGGAAGTGGATTGTTATAGCTCCATCTGCCAGTCTACCCCCACCTCCACACAACCTGCACTAAGGTTAACCACTTGGGAATTAATGCGAGACACAAAACAAAGCTATGTTTTGCTAAAAAAAATATAGAAAACTTCAGTTTATATGGAGCTTGTAGTTGGAGGTATGGTGAAATAATGGGAACATGACCCATGCGCAATGATGTGGATTTCTTTGCTGCACATGCACATTGCTTGAGGGTATGCCATTCTGATGGGTATGGTATTCTGTCGGAACACCGGCAGAAATTCTCTGCAGAAAATTTGTATTTTGCTGCATTTTTGCAGGCTGCTGTGGTCCAGTTGTACTGGGAGGTGAGGATTTCCCACTTACAAGTCGTCAATTGAAGCTGAAACAGTGGGATATCCACGTTGGAAAGTAGGAAGAGTTCAGAGTTTATGACAGCGGCTACTCACAACTCAACATGGAGTAAAACTCTGAGTTTTTTTTATTTTAAAAGGCTGTCTATGCAGAAAATACCCTGTCAGGCTCAGTTATTGTTTGTTAGCAGTGAGACGAGGAACGTGATGTTCTGTGTTTTCAAAACAAAACATCAATGTTAAATTACAATTGGCTCTTTGAGGGCCACTATCAGCCTCAATCACAAGTCCGGGACTGAGGCGTGTTCTGTCCTTTTTGGATCATTCAGAAAAAACAGGGAGGTGGTGAAGAGTCTGCTTCTGACGCCCCTCTGAGCCACCAAGGGAGGTAGTATCAGAATGACTTGTGAAGAAAAAAAAAGGGTGCCACAGCTCCAAAAATAATAATGAACTCATGACAGATTTATTAACGAGGGAACATTAAAGATCACAGGGAACAGAAACTTTGTAGTAAACTGGAACTCACCTGAGGTAGTTTACTGCCAGGGATGCTGGGGAAGTCGTGGTGCTCCATGTGATACCCTACATTGAAGGTGATATAGTTCAGTGGTCCGTAATATGAATACGTCTCGTGTCCCTTCAGAAACATGTAATGCTCCGATATGAAATGTCCAGAGATGGGGTGCAGGCCCATGCACAGAATAGATCCAGCGATGAGGTAAATAACCGGCTTCAACCCCCAGAAATAATAGATAACCGCATCCACTGCGAGCTGAAGCACTGTGTTCTGGATTTCCAGCGCACCCACTGGCTTTGGATTGACCACCAGCGGCCGTAGGGCGTAGAAGAGGGGCTGGAGGAAGAGCCAGAGCACCTTCCGGGCCGGGGTGCAGAAGAACCATCCCTCAAAGTCCGTTGGGATGTCGACATCCAGCTGGTCTCCGCCCAGGTAGCGGTGGTGGTCGATGTGGTACTTCTTGAAGGAGGCGGAGTAGGGCACGCCGATGGGCAGGTTGGCCCACATGGCGAACCAGCGGTTCCACTTGGCCCACTTGTTCCCAAAGGCCACGTTGTGGGAGATGTCGTGAATGGCCAGAGTCAGCGAGTGGTTGATGCAGCCGCCGAAGGCGTAAGCCCAGAACAAGACCCACTTCCAGGAGAGATCGTGGACCAGGTAGCAGGCGAGAAGTTGGGTTAGGACCATGCCAGAGACCACCCACTTCAGCTGGGGGTCTGGACCCATCAGAGTCTTGATCTCTGGATATTTGGCTGAGAAAGAAGGAAGAACAACAGATGAAAACACGAGTAACACAAGTAAGTAAGGAAGGCACAGTGGGACATTCTGAGGTACCTGCCCGCCTCGTGGGAAAAACCTGCTGACAAAAATCAACTTTAATTGGCAAAGGTGTTGTTTTGGTGGAGAAAAACGACACACTGAGAATAGATTGCTTCATGTGGTATAATCTGCTCATTAGGACACACAGGTTTAGATTTGTTACCCAGACCACACCTTATAGACAATATACTGAAAGGCAGGAAGGTGGTAAGAAGAACAGGTCAGCAGGAGGACTTTAGCAGGTGGTGGGCAGGAGAACATCATAGATCAGAGGCTGCCATGTGCCATCAGGGGAAAGTGACATGCAAATACGACTTGCCTTTTTGTTTACAGCTTTCCCTGCTTAATGCCTCCATGCAAATTTCAGCTTACGATAACTGAAAGCTGAAGAGGCACATTCAGTGGCTTAATGCCTCTGCTTTATGAGCCAAACCCTCATTTTGCTGATTAATGCTTAACAAGGGAACAATTTCTACATTTTAAAAACAACGATCCGTCAAAATTAAGCTCCACGTAACCCGAGCGTTAATATTTACTCTACTGCTCAACATAAAATTTGTTTAATGGGACATTTGCATTTAATTTTTATTTTTTTAATGTTAAAAGCGTTTCCTTGGCACACCCACCCACAGAGGCATAAAGTTAAATCAATAACCAGACCTCATAAAAGGGCTGTTTGAACTGCTTAATGGCTTTAGGTGAAACACACACAAATGGATTTGAACTTCATTGTTTCAGATAGAAAAACCTTTATTTGAACAACTGTTTCAAAAATTGGGAGGATTTAAAGTTTAGTTTTTAACTACAACATGATTGACAGGATCATTCTGAAACAGATGTTGAGTCATCACGAGTCATGATCTAATCTCGTGACATCACGAGCTACCGTCTTTACAAATCTGATGATGTCCTTTGAACGTGTATGTGGATATAAAGTTTACGGTCCAGCATAAGCATTTGTTAGCTAAAATATATCTCACAGATGATGAACCTCAGGCACATTCTTCCTTTGATCTCTCCTCATGGAGAAGACAGGAGCACAATCAAAACAAAAACTTTTTTTTTAATATTTAATGCCCAGGAGGTGTCAAAAAACACATCATGAGAGGCTTTTCTTGTGCGACTGGTGAACAGCAACGGGATCAAATATGCATGAAGAGCAGGTTGTTCATTTAACCTGCTCATTTTTTAATGGGAAATCAAACTACACAACAAACCACAGTTTAAACACATATCTGCCTCTAAAAACAAACTTTGGAAACATAAATCTGGAAACTTTACTACCTCTGATTAAAAAAAAAATCTGATCCTGAATAACAACTCCTTATTTAATATTCTCTTATTATGGATCAAAACTTTTGTTAAAGGAATGTGTCTCACGCCTCTTTCTAGGAAAATATTTTTTTCCCCTAAACAAATCGTCACAAAATGTCAACACAAGTTACAGACCCAGGAGTGTGTGTGACATGACCTGATACATGTTTTTATTCTGCTTTCTTGTTATTGTGGATTAAAAAAAATAAATAATGTCAATTTTAAATGAAAACACAGTCAACCTCATAAATATGTTGTCATGTAGCTGACATGAACTGAAATCTAGCTGCTAGGTTTTGACCTTAAAATTTGCAATACTAAAGAGCTGATTGATTTAATTGTATTTAAATTGTAAACTAGGGTGCTTTTAAAGCTTAAATAAAGAAAAAGTGACACCTCACTTGATAGCCCCGTTAGAGAGCAGCTACTAAACTGGTTTAACCGGATATGGTTTAATAAGGAACACTTAACTGACTTCTACTTATTCCAAACTCAAATTTAACGACAACGAAAAGTTACAGCAGAGTATCGCTAATCTCTCAAGAAACTTTTGTTGAGTCTCACCTAATATTTCTTTTCTTCTGGACGTGTGCGGCTGGTCCGTGTAGACCCATTCAAAGTCTACTCTTCCACCAGTCTTCCCCATGGCTCTCCTGTCTCCGTCCCAGGCAACTGCCGCCGCAGAGGTGGATTTGTGTCATCAAACCTTGGCAGTATCGGTACACACCCTTTAACTCAAGTTGGACTGTTCTGCCCCATTTACGAGCCGGCGCGGGGCGATGGACAGCCGAGCGGGGTGTTCCTTCCGTTGACGTATTTACTTCCAGCCGGCACGCGCGCCGGCAAAAACTATAGGAGCGAACCCGCTGAAAAAGATGTACTCGAAAATCCCGCCCCTACTCTTGGAGAGGGCGGGGCCAAGTTACAATGCACCTGCTGATATGGAGTTCAACCTTGGGTGTTTTTCCTTGGCTTACATCAAAATGATAAGGCTTTAAAAAAATGTCACAGTGATTTTTGTGTTTTAAGATTAAAATGTTGCTAGCAATCTCTTGTTCCTTAAGATATGGTGACAAAAAATGTTTGTTTATTTTATTTTCAGGCTATTATCCAGGAATGCTTGTCTGACCTTGTTTAATGTATTGTGTAAATAAATATTTGTCATGGTGATTTGTTTGAATCTTATACATTTCTGATATGATGAACTCATCTCGGAAATATGACTGTAGTCTGCATTATAATGACATTGTACACAAGGTTCTGTCTGCTCTACAACATGTTTCTGTTTATAACTCAAACTCTGGCTCTTACTCTGTGAAATTTTACTCAGGCAAGAGCTTAAGAGTCATATTTAAAGAAAACAAGACAATATGTACCTTAGATTAGCTATTTATTTATTTATTTCTATTTTTTTTTATTTAAAGACAAATCTATATACATTAAATAACAAAAGACAATTTAGAAATGAAATGAAAGGAAGCAGAGGGTAGAAAAAAAATCTTTTAACATCTGTCCCGTGTTTTTCTTTAGTTAATAAATTTAAATAATAATACAGGCATTTTACAGATGTCAACATTTCTGTATAGAAACATCCAGTTATTGTTGTGTAAATCTCTTGAATTGTCTTTTTTCTTTATATTTTTTTCAAGAGGCCATTGTCATCAGTACCTCTTCAGGTTTTCTGAAGTTATTTTGTTGAACATCAGCTGCATTTTACTCATTGTCTATTTAGTTACCTGTTTTTTTCTGACAACTATGGAGACACTTTGACAGACATAAGATAATTCCCAAAAACTGTTTTAAACCTGGCCTGTTGCATTTCTTAGGTCATGAAATGTGCTGGATTGTATGTAGACAGTTATCTAATACAAAAGCCTCCTAAATGGTTAGGGGTCCTTTTTAATGTATTTTTATGGAGTTTTGCTCTTTTATTATAGTTGTTAGTTATTAGTTCGTTGTTTTTTATGTGATTTAGATTTCGAGTCTGCAA
>JAUBOC010000002.1:11244258-11254327 GCA_032275365.1 Anablepsoides cearensis
AGCTGATCATCCCACAAAGTATCTTCATCCTTGGACCACGTATTTCTGTCTTTGTTAAATAAATATTTCCACGACAGTTACCAAATCAAAGATCAATAAAATGTGACTCCTAGATTTTACTTTTTATCAAAGATTATGGCAGCTCATTGGTTCTCGATGGTGATCTCAGATTTGCCAGGTTAAATAAGGATGAATACATAAATAGATTACACAACCTGAAAATAAACTCAAGTGGTAAATATTTCACAATAATTTGCATTTTAATAGCCTGTGAATTGATTTTCCCCTTTAACCTGATCTATTAATACAGCATAAAGTGGCTTAAAAATCACAAAGCTTTTGTTTTTCTGCAGAAATCCATTCTCAGGAAGAGAAGTTCCGGTGTCAAATGGCTCAGGTTTTATCGTCAGCAGCGACGGCCTCATCCTCACCAACGCTCACGTCGTGGCCAACAAGAGAGGCGTCCGTGTGAAGCTCACCAACGGAGACACGTACAGCGCTACTGTGCAGGACGTTGATCCCGAGGCCGACATCGCCACCATCAAAATCACCCCGAAGGTGAGCAGGAAGTGAAAGTTGGATGTTTCTTGTTCAGCTGGATCTATATTTGTTCAAAGGACAGATTGAAGCAAAAATAAAAATGTATTTGATTATTTGACATAAACAATTTCATATTTTTTTAAAAACAATTTCTTCTCAAGATCTCTTGATTTGTTAAATGATAAAGTATAGAAGTGGATTAGGACCATTGTGCAAAAAAACAAAACCAGAACTCTGACTTTATCTTCCCTAATCCCCTGCTGTGGAAGAGCCACTCAGATTCACAAAACATATTCAGTCACACTTTATTTACTGTACATAATGCCTGAAAGTGTTTAATGTCACGGGTTTGATGATCTTCCTCTTGTTCCAGATTTTCCAAATTAAAATATGTCTGTGTTTCACACAACCTGCAGACAAAGGCTGATTAGGACCAGTAATGTAGCAGAACTGATGTAAAATCTGTAGAATAGACGGGGACACTCAACCATCAGTTTTAATATGAGAGCGTTTGGGGAAGCTCTGTTCTCACAGTTCCTCATCGTTTGGTTTGTAGAATCCCTTGCCCACGCTGAAACTCGCCGAGTCGTCGGATGTTCGCCAAGGAGAGTTCGTGGTCGCCATGGGCAGTCCGTTCGCTCTGCGGAACACAATCACATCAGGGATCGTCAGCTCGGCTCAGAGGGGCAGTAAAGAGCTGGGCCTGGCCAACTCCAACATGGAGTACATCCAGACTGATGCCACCATCGATGTGAGTGCTTTTATACATTTATTTTGACTTGGGTTTAACTTTCCTTACATTTGAAATGAAATATAAACATAATAGATTTGCTCTGGCATGTTTAGTTTGTTTATTTCATGTGGGACTGATTTCCTTTGCAGTTTGGAAATTCTGGAGGTCCTTTGATTAATCTGGTGAGTTACAAGTTCCTGCTTATGTTTCCATCAAGTTCAAAATATGTATGAAATGCAGTTACCTGGTCTTAATGACATCATTCAAACACAAAGCTATTTTTTTCCTGGACACCTGTCCTGCTTGTGGAAAATATAAATAAACCCTCAGAGCTAAAGGGACAGTTTGGTTTTTCTTTGACACACAGATCTTGTTTTATTTATGGTCAGAGGCTCATTTTCCTGCACTTCTGGTTCTTCACACTCCAGTTAGGAAAAACAAACATGAATATGGACTTAAAATGTGTTTTACTTATTTAAAAAAGTAAATATTTTCACAGTATTTTGAGTATTTTTACCTCAGACTGTCCTTCTCGATGGGAATTTAAAGCCACCCGACTCCTTTGACAAATAAAGTACTGAAAAAACTGTATATTTACCACAAATGGCTCCCTGTCAAAAATACCTTTTGTTTATATAGACGATAAAAAACTTGCTTAAATGGACAATTTTTGCAGTATAGATATGTTGTTTTTTATTTATCACTTATAATTATATTTCAGAGCAAACGTGCAAAATGACAGCAAATATTAAGGCAATCATTTTTGTAACATAGTTTAAAATTAGGCGAATACTTATTATAAAAACATGAAAATGATTGAACATATTTTACTTGCCACATAGATCTAATGATGTTGGCATTAATAGAAGTTTTAGTTTTCATTCATTGTTTGAATAATTTACCCCCGAGCGACACTTGTATTTTACAAATATCTGCTTCCATCAGGACGGGGAAGTCATCGGGATAAACACCATGAAGGTCACTGCAGGCATCTCTTTTGCTATTCCCTCGGATCACGTGAGACGGTTTCTCGATCAAGCTTCAAAAAGAAAAAGTAAGCCTCGACAAAACAGCAGCTTCAGGTCTTCATTGAGTCTGCCTCTTCGAATTATTGAAGACCTCTCATTTTCTTTCACGTCTCGTCTTTCAGCTTCTTGGTTCAGTGAGCCGGGGAAGAAGCCCAGGTACATCGGCGTTATGATGCTGACGTTGACGCCAAGGTAAAAACGTCTCGCTGTCAGAAGTGGTGATACGGTGGTTGCTGCCACGATTTAACATTTTGGTTTTGCTTCAGCATCATTGCTGAGCTGAAGATGAGAGACCGCTCTTTTCCCAACGTGACGCACGGCATCCTGATTCACAGCGTCATCTCCGGCTCACCGGCCAGCAGGTAACCACTCCAAAACCCTCACCAAGCGACTCATTTGTCTGATGCAGCTTTATCCTTCATTTTCATTTATTCAGTTCACCTCCCAGCATGTTTAATGTGTGGAAATTATTACGAAACATTATGTACGAACCGCTTTTTTGATGCGCTCATACTGCTTTCAGAGCTGGCATGCTACCAGGAGACGTGGTGGTGGAGATAAACGGGGTGAAGGTGAAAACCTCTGAGGAGATCTACAAGGCTGTCCGCAGCAGCAGCAGCATCAACCTGCTGGTGCAAAGAGAAAACGAGTTGCTTCAGCTCAGAGTGGTTCCTGAATACATCGAGTGATGCTGTAATCTCCACGTGAGCCTTAATAACAGACGACCACGGGGGAAAAACTGTGAAACCTAATAATGACTGTGGTCAAATGGATTTCTTTTGGTTTTTTAATTGTAAGACAGTTTAATTGTTGATACAAAGACAATTACTGCTACCAGTTTTTTTTTTTTTTTTAAATAAGCTTTTTCATAAATTATTCAATATCTGCTTGGAGCATTAGGTAATTAACACCTGGATTTTCAGGTCATCTTTGCAAACTCCCCAAAACATGCATTACTTGTGAAATAAAAGAATCCAAAAACAATGCACCATTTATTTTTAAAGCCATTTATTGTTAAACAGCAAAAAGCATGAGACTCAACACTATGGCAAGGAGCAATGGTATTAAACTGACTACCATTTAGTGAGTAAATAAGTCTGTCGAGCACAAACATTGCTATGATGATGATTAAGAGCAAAAATAAGATGAATCCAATTGTCTTTTCCAAATTGAGCATGTCACACAAAGAACTGAACATGAATTCACTTCATGTAAAAAAAATAAACCCCAATCCTGCATAGGAGAGTAAATTAAAGTGAAAAAGCTACTCGCAGATTTCACTGAGCCGTGAAGCCATACTAAGTACATTTCAAATTTCCCTGGTATATGTACAGTAACACACACAAATAATAAAGTGACATGTACTGGACTGCTACACAATTAAACATTTAGCTCAGACAGTTATTAATGGAGAACATTCAACCACTTAAGGTTTAAACATGTTTTTTTTCCCACTTTTTGGACTCAAGACATCTTTTAGGTACAAGTACTACAACATACAAGTATGGGAGGGAAAAAAAATGCAATTGTTCATATTCCATTAAATCTACTTTTAAAAAGGCTTAATATATATTGCTGGTAATATTTTTTCTTCTTAAGAAAATAGAAGTTGTGCGACTGAAGCTTACAATACACGGCTGGCAGTAGCGCCAGGTTCTCAGTGACCTGCTGGAGTAAGGGTCATCTGTCAAGGCGCTGTGTGCTGAGAGAGACTCCCCAGAAGAGGAAGAAAACAAACAAAATGAACAAAAATAAACAATATTTTATGATGCCTGACTCCCTTGCACCAAAACCAATGTGCTGCTATGGTGTTTGTCACGGTGGAATGCTGCAAATATCAAATTATGTGCACAAACAGCAGCCAAACTAAAGTTAAAACTCATACTGAAGATACATAAATAAGTGGCAGTGGGGTTAGGTAAGTGGGTCAGGGTGGGGTCTGGAAGAAGGAGTGACAATGTGAGGGACTAATTGTAGTGTCCAGTCTAGTCCAGCAGTGAAGCACTGACTCAGATGACGTGGTCCAGAGCACGCAGCAGCTCCTCCCCCTGCAGCAGGTACTGACGCCCCTGCAGGGGGGCGTTCACCTCGCAGTCGTAGCTGGTGAGGTGTGGCAGGGTGAAGAGCGGGCCGCTGCCGTCTGAAGTGGTGCCGAGCAATCGACTTGCCAAGTCTGAGACATAAAGACAGAGTTGAGCCTAATTATTTGACCTTTTAAGCAACATTTAAATGAACAACCCCAATAGATAATTTCATAGGTACAAGAGCCAGAAGAGTCAAAGGTCAACTGGTAAAACGTTGAGGTTGCTACGAAAAAGTGACTAAAACTTCAAAAAGTAGATTCATAGTTTAGTTATGTATAAAAAAAATAATAAAGTCTGTAAAACAGCCTAAATTTACTGGTTGAATTTCTTTAATTCCAGTGGCGTTTCCCAACATACAAATACCTGCTTAGTGCAGTTGTAACAAATTATAACTATGAAATGATCTATGCAATTGAAGTTGTATAAAACAAAAACTAAATATGATGATTTGCAAATCCTTTTCAAACTACATTCAATTGAATCCACTAGAGAGAGGATATTTAGTGCTCAAACCTTTGTTCCAGCTATTTCGGAAGGTTTTTCAGAATCCAATTCAAAATGAGTGAATATTTGAAAAGAACAACAAAAAAGTTGATCCATTTAAACATTAAATATCTTGTATTCCATTAAATTTGGATAGAAAAGTATTTGAAAATCATCATATTCTGTTTTTATTTATATGGACCTGGTTTCATAGCAAAGATCTGTTTGGCTCACCTGAAGGCAGTAGAAGTATAGTAGAAGCTTTGGCTGCTCCTGGCTCGGTCGCCTTCAGCTTTTTGCCCTTCTCAACTTGCTCCTGGGTCAAACCTCCCTGAATAAAAACAAATACAGATGTTGATTCTCGCATGTAAAAGTTAAGCTCCACAAAAGGATATTTTTTTGTGCGTTATCAGACAAACCTGTTCAATAAACTCTTTCAGTTCACTCAGTTTTCTTTTACGCTGTGTGTTCAGAGCTGCTGGAGTTCTGGGGGGCACAGCGTTCTCCTTATCTAGAGCCCTGCAGCACAACAATAAAAGCATTTTAGCTTCTATGAAAGTTACATAAATGTGATATAAAAAAACAACAACACAGGAGGCTTTTTGGAGATTTTACCTTGCCAAAACAACAGTGGCTAGAGGAGGCGTACTGACGGGCTCTGGTGGTGGGGGGGAAGCTGTGCGACTGCCTGGTGGGCTGAATAAAGAGTTGGGATAGCTTTGGGCTTCCAGTTTGACAGGGACTGGAGAACTCTCCAGAGATTTGACTGGTCCACAGGTTAGAGGCTCCTCTGGAGTGAGACAGCGCAGCTGGAAGTCGTCGTCCATGGGGATGTAGGGCGCCAACATCTCCAGATCCAAGTCCTCCATTGGCTGAAGGGGAAGAGCCCATAATCATTTTAACATGCAGGTTTTTGTAGAAAAATAAACTCAATCACTTAAAATATTATGATTTATAGTTTGTATTAGTTTTATAATGAAGCTGACTTAATAAATACAAGAACAGAACCTCCTGTGTGTTGAAGCGGGGTTTGGATTCTGGATCAATGGCAAAAAACTTCTCCACCAAGTCCAGTTTGAATTCTGAGTTCATATCTGAATCCATAGGGAATGAAAAGCCTAAAGGACCGTCAGACTGAAAAAAAAAAAAAAGTTTTAAACTAAGTCATTTTTATTAGAAATTAAGTGGTAAAACAAGTGTTTTCAGACTGTAATAAATGTATTTTACCTCAGAAGAAGCTTGGGGAGGAGTAGCGGTCGAGGTTGGAGCAAAGCTCTCTGACTTCACCTCCTCAGAGGGGGTGTTGGAGACAGTAAAAGGCTCACTGGGGGGCAGAGGGGACAGAGGCAGAGTCAGCTTGTCACCTGTGGAGGGCAGCATTACATCGTTGTAGAGAGGAACGTCTTTCAGGACATGGACATCCAATTCTGTAGCTGAAAAGAAAGTAGATCTGAGTTATTTTAGTGAAATAAAAAACAGGTTTATTATCCATATAAATGTAAGATTATGTGGACGCTGACCAGGACAGCTGAAGTCCAGGGAGATGATGGTGTCCCCGGCTGCTGGTGCCAGCAGGGTGAGAGCCTCAGAGTTATGCTTAAAGCGTTCGTACAGGCTGCCCTCCGGCTCAGGCCCAACCATCTCTGTGAAGAGCTTCACCACGTCCAGCTCTCGAGTCTTCTCCTCCTCGTTCACCAGGATGGAGATGCTGCTCTCGATCACAACTTTTTCTTCCTCCTGTTCTTTTTCTTCCTTCTCCTCCTTCACAGATGTCACATCCTTCGTCTGCTCCAAAGACAGGATCAGTTTGTCCTCCTGGATCCCACTGTTAAATAAACCCAAAATGTAAAATTAGTCTTCAAATATTTATCCTGGGGAACTGCTTAAAGAGCCTCTGCAGTACCTGAGCACAAAGTTGACACAGACGACACACTGTGGCTGAGAGTTCTTGTTGTTGTAGATGACAGTGGCCTGTGTTTCCACCCATACAAAGCCCCCTCGTTTGGCCAACATTCGGTACTGACCCGTGGTGACCTGGCCCTTAGCAAACACTAAAAACAATAAAGAAAGGGTGGAAGGTAAAAAGGTTTTACTTCATCGTCATTGATTAAAACTGAAGTTTGCTAAATTTGCGACAGGAAGTTTTGTTTTGCTTACAGTGGGTGTGAGTTTTGGTAAGATGGTCTGAGTCCAGAGCGTGATAGTACTCGTATACAGAACGATGCAGCAGGTCCTCTGGATCATAACCCAAGAGCTCAGTGATTCTGTTTTTTTTTTTTAGAAAAGAAAAAAAGAAAGATTAGAGCAAGCTTTTCCATTTTATAAACTGAGTTATATAAATAAATGCAAACTAGTATAAATACGCAGCAGGTTTCCTCTCTGTGTAAGTGAGGAGGAGGAGAGAGGCTATTATAAGCTGTAAATTGTATTTAATAGTCATTCAGCCTAAACTAACCTTTCATCACAGTACGTGAACTTCATGTCCATCGTGTGGCGGCTGAGGAAGGTCTTTGTGTCCAGAGGGACCTCGATGTTGGAAGGGTGGGGGATAGGGTCGCAGATCACAATCAGGTAAGGGACTGGGGGCTCGGTGGTTCGCTCAGCAGTACTGTCATGAACATGAACACGACCCGAGCAGTGAAGCACCTACAGAAACACAGCAGGGGGGTGGGGGATCGTCACCAGCTCAAAAACATTTTGACCTTTAAATGTTGAATTGTGTATTAAATAAATAAATAAACCATTTAAGACTTTTGAGCATAACAGACGCTGTTAGTCATCATTAGAGGGTCCATAAACTGCATAATTCTGCAGTGATTGCTGTAATTAACTCTTTGTTTTGAACTTGAAAATATTAAGACCATCAAAAGATAATGTAATTACATTTATATGTTTAACTGTATAGTAGCTTCTTTTTTTATAATAACTGTTTTTTAATAAGCATTTTAAATATCTAAACACCTCTTAAAGCCTATTCTAAAATTATTTTATCTAAGCTTTCATGGTCTAAAAATGACAGGAGTGTCATGAGCACGTCATCTGTCATCATACAGCCTGAGATAAAACATGACCTGCAGCTTCAGAAGAGACCAGTCACACAGTTTCTAGGTTAATAAAAATTATTAAAAGGACACTAAAGATGTTACTTTCAATGTGTTTTTTTATTAAGTTTAGTTTTGTGAAATTTGATTAACCTGGCAGGCAGTTGTCCACAGAACTATGCATTAAAACGGAAACAAAAGACATGGTTTCTTAGACAAATGTAGCCTACCTTCCATGTAGCTGACTTGACGTTGACGGTGCGGCCCCTACTTGTCAGGGTGCATTTCATCCGGACAAAGAAGCTTCGCTCTGTATTTGGTTCTTTGACTTTCTTGGAGCCTGAAATCACACAAAAAACAGACATGAAATATGAGTTAAATTAAGCAAACCTGCAACTTAGATTACTTTTACAAAGTGCCGACCCCACCCCCAACAGTTTGCAAACTGCCTAAAGTTAACATTTGCATAGAGGAGGCATTAGTCTGTAAAGCTGCTGCACTGTGGTGAGCTACAGAGAGATAAAAAGGAAGTAACTTTACTGGTAGCATTGCAGCTGAGACAATATCAGACTGCAGACACAAAAGAAGCCTTAAATGAGAAACTGATTGAAATGAGTGTCATCCACACAAAGCAAGACAACTCAAACCACATTGCTCAGGACAGGAGCAGAAAGAGGCATATTTGTCTTTTGGGTTTGCCACTGCAGAGCGTAGAGGACTTTTCACCATTTGGAGAACCTGACTGAGAGCTTTGTGTGTCTGTTTCTGTCAAAAGCTGCATTTTTTCAGTGCAACACTGCTCACCTGTTCTGTAGATGAGCATCTCTCTCAGCTCCTCCTGATCACAGGGATGTGTGAAGTCAAACACACTGTGCCCAGTCAGGTCAAACTGCAGACAGAAAAAAAACAAAATGGCAACATTGGCAGCAGCAGAGTATACCTTGTATGGTATACAGCAATTAAAACAGCACCTATATAACTTTATTGACAAACATTTCAAACCAACCTGTGCAAGCCCGAGGCACTTGTTGACATTCTCTGACAGATAGATCATATCTCCGTCTTCAGACAGCACCATAAGAAAGCCCTCCAGTGCCTTTAGGTAGAAGCTGTTTAGCTGAATATCGAGCTCTGTTCCCTTCTCCAACATTGGCTCATCTGGAGGAGATAGAAAAGGGGAGGAACGTGGGAAGAGAGACAAAAGAAACAAGGGAGATTAGGCAAAATATGTTTGAAATCCGTCCTGAAACATTTGCAAACTCAAACAGGAAATAAAGAAAAGTAGCCACGGGTGTGTTTGCAGAGAAGCGGCGTAAACGTTTCGGTACTTCCCCTACTTTTCCCACTTCCACTTGAGGGAGTTTTTTCTCACTTTCTTTGTGTCGTCCTCACCTTTAGTAAGTTGGCTTAGACAACATGTAGATCTATTTTCAACTGTGCACAATACTTTTTAAAAGAGACATATGATGCAAAATTCACTTTTTTTTATCTACGATGACCAATCAGTTAGGTTGCATTTGGTCTGAATTAGGGCTGCACCTAACGATTATTTTGATAATCGATTAATCTGTCTTATTTTTTCGATTAATCACTGTTATTTCTGTCACAAGGTCCATCTATGCTTCCTGTGAGTGCAGTTCCTGCACATCTCATCTCAATTAATCACACTTAAAACTGAGCTATAAAGTTGAATTTTAATTGCTTAAACATGTGTATTTCTAGCATTAATGCACCTGATTATGAAAAAATCTAATTAAATACAAATTAAACCAAAAGTCTTTTAAAACAAACAACTAATGTACAAATAAGTCAAAACAGCAGCCTCTCTTCAGCATGACAGGCTGTTAACCTGCCTTGAAGGCTGCAAAAAAAACCATTGTGAATGCAAACAGCACACCAAACGAAAACAATAAAGTCCAATATTTATCCATCCCAAACAAGTGGACTAAAAGACTTTCCTGGTGTGAATACAGTGATTTATGAAGCACTGAACTCATTAGCTAACGTTAGCGTAACTGATAGCGCCGCTTCCAAGACAAACCGTGTTCAGGTAGATAAACTAACAAAAAATAGACATATGGCTCAGGGTTCGACAAGATTTTTTTTTTTACCTGCCCTGTCGGGCAGGTGACAACAAATATTACCTGCCCGACATGAAAA
>JAUBOC010000002.1:11254427-11266999 GCA_032275365.1 Anablepsoides cearensis
ATGAATGTACGGACCGGCATTTAGCCGGGCAGGGATTGGCGCCATTATCGCGGATATGTCTTGTAAAAGAGGCTAGTAAGGAGGAATTCAGACCAAAGCATTGCAGTTCTTCTTTATACAGACGCTAAGTGAATGATTTAAATGTGAAAAAGGATTTAAAAGCATGACATGACTCCTTTAAATATTCTGAAGCTAATAGAGTAGTACAATGAAATTATTGTTGCAGTTAAAGAGTTGAGACAAAGATGTGGCGCAGGCCAATACTAACCGGTGCAAAGTAGTTTCCTCATGCGTAGGTAACTGATGGTCAGCCTCATGATGGAGGCCTTGTCCAAGCTCGAGCTGGTGCTGTGGGGGAGGGGCAGCTGCTTGGCCAGCTCATAGAACACCTCCGACTCCTTTCCACGACGGCATCTTGCTGCGTCCCTCGACTTCTCCTTCCTGCGCTCCGAGCTCACCCTGCAGGAGACAGATAGGTGGTAGATCAGCCACATGCTGAAGCTGCTGGTCGCACAGGAGTAAACATCCCTTCTTTCAAAGAGAAACAAGTCTGCAGAGGCTGAATCCAGCAGCTGGAGCCTTCAACAGGCTGCCTCATGACCCAGCCACTGTCTGAACCCCTGAAAGACACATTCACTAAGATGGACATCTGCAGCTGGCTGATGACTAAAACAAACAGAGCCCACAAGTGATGTTAGGAAAGAGTTATCTGTGTTTTGGTGCAGAGTCCAGCTACAGTGCAACAATCACTGTCAAATACAAGCTTGGTCAAACAAATCTACAGGGACAAGCGATGAGAAAACAACACACACACACCAAACATAACAGAGTGGAGTATTTTATTAGAGCAGCTCTGAAATCTGCTTGTTGCTCATATGTGAGATTTTGTTGTGCACATTTTCCAGGCAGGTCAGAGACTTGGTTTATAGGCCAAATTGTAAACAAGATCAAGATAAATGCTCTTTAAACCTGACTTTAAATGGCATAATGCAAATCAGTACGAACATATTTTCAAATGGGAAATTACTCAAACATTTTACTAAGTTGTCTAGTCTGCTGCTTACGTGACCATTAACCTAAAAAGACCAACGTAAGATGCTAACATGACCACCATTTAATCAGCCTTGTTGCAAATTGTGCCTCAGAAAATCCAAAACACATTTAGATGACGGCAGAGCAGCATCACAACTAAATGGACAACAGCTTAAAAGCCCCTCTTCTATGAAATGCACACCTAATTGAAATCGATCCGGTACGCTCTTACAGCACTGACCAAAGGCATATTATTATTTAGAGCTCTTGGACCTGAAAATAGACCAACTAACTAAAATTAGTCTGTTGCAAATTACATAAACTGGGAGGCTATGTTTCACTCTGCAGCTTTCCATTACATGTGTGACGCGCAAACCGGTCAATAACAGAGATAATTGTTCCTAAAGATTTGCAAGTCAGAGGCAGATCATCTCTCCAGAAGTCACAAACATAGTAATGATATACCTGGTGAAAAACAGGTGGGTAAAAACTTTTCTATGGTATTTACACATGATTTATAACCCACAGAAGCACTTTCAGTGTTTCTCTGCCAACACTGTTGATTAATTCTGACTCAAGAAGTGATTCCTGGCCAGCTGCTCTGCTAGCTGGCTGAATTTCCAGAACAGAGGCGAGTCTCAATGAGACACGGCGTAATGTGACACCCTTACATTCAGGAAATCTGTCCCACAATTTGCAGCCAGCTAGCAGGGGAGCAGCTCGGTGGCTATACCAACTTTTCACCACAACACGACTTTAGCCTCTTTTACAAGACATATCCGCAATCATGGCACCAAGCCCCTCCCCGGCTAAAGGCTGGTCCGTTCATTCATAAAACAAAGAATAAGCCGGCCACATCCCGCCCTCAATGGAGCATTCACAAATTATTTTACGGAGCGGGAAGATAAGAGGCGTGAAAAAAAAAAAAAAAAAAAAAAAAAAAAAAAAAAAACAGCTGCGAGTCCACATCTTCCTGCGTTCCAGAAGTGCACGGCTCATCAGCGAGGCTTGCACCGTTTTCCTCAGTGGGGGTGCTGGTGGATGAGGGGGAGGGGCATGGAGATGCTGCTCTCTCCTCCAAGCTGCTTATGAGAGCGATGGGATTCGCTGAATGGCTCTTCCCCCATACTGCGTCACACAAGTCGAAATAGGTCCAGTCCATCCTCCCGCGCCCACTTCGTCCGATGTGATCGTTCACTTGTTGGTTTATTTTTTTCTTTCAAATTTTTAGGCTTTGAAGTGACTTGATTTTTGTCGCGCTGGAATCCACGCTCCTGAATAAGTTTTGCAATCCGCTCTAGCAGCATACCATCCTTCACTGTACCCGTGAAGTTCTTATTTATCTTCAGCGCGCAGGGAAAGCAGAACGCGGGTCTCCGCATCACCCCAGTTTGCTATGGTCCACAACGCAGCGAAAACAAACAAGTGCGCAAGCGGAAAAAGTCAGATGCGGTTCGACTTTGTTTACAACTTTAAACAGCGCGGTACAGTGGGCTCGGGGAGAGAGAGTCATTATTCCTCCCATTATTCAAATCAGCTGGAGCCGCAAACACATTCCGCCTCTGTTCAGAAGTGAGCAGAGTCAGGCCTGTTACTACCAAGCTTTGCGGCTCAGGGGCGGGAAGATCTGTTTCGCCTTTCCGCAAATGTGTTTTTCTCTGAATGCTACATGGTGGACAGATCGCACGTTACATAACGACACATTTTGTGAATGAGGCTTTTTTGTGTTTAAAAGTGGAGACCATACACCAGTTTTTAAATTGTGTTGATAGGCCAAGTAAAATTAGAGTTATGATAAAGAATATACAACACATGTCTTTTCTTTAACTGATCTTGCAAAAGGCAACATGAAACAGACTCATGGAGAAAAACACTCCAGTTGTGCATCAGTCTTAGCCTTCACTTGAGCCTAACAAACATCCATCTCCACCTTTCTGACTGGGACATGAAGTTATTTGTTAAGCAACAGCAATATTAGCTGTTTGGAATTTGGCAATTTTTTCATGTGCGCAACCCACACACTCCGCTCTACTGCTCATCCCACAAATGCATGTTCCTTACAAATATGGCATCATTTAAAACAGAAAATTAACAGGCTTTCCAACAATTTAAGATTTATTGCCAAGAAGCATTGTTACAACAAAGAACTGAATCTATTATGTAATAAAAAACAGAAGATTTAAAAAGGATATTAAAAATATATATAAAACACAGTAGTTTGATAAATTTACAATAAAAAAATAACCAAGTGCCCCGTGAGACTCAAGACTTATCTAAAATATGAGTGAAAATAAAACTGTTCAACAAAGACGAGCAGAGGGGCCATTCTTACATAACAGTGCTAATCCACAAACTCATGCAGGCGCAGCAGTTCTCTGCCTCACATTTTTAGTTTGCAGTTCAGCGTGCTTTATCAAAGACTATTTTGTTGATGAGGGTTTAAAAGTTACACATGTGGTAATGTGGACTTTGGGTTAAAAGGAGAGAGAGAATAAAGCTCTCCCATGAAAATCACCTTGACCAAAGCTAATAGAGTTGCTTGTCTATTCTGTTACTATAAGCTGACCTATTTAAGAAGGGAAAGTTCTCTGTACCGTTCAGCCCTGTTTTGTGTGAGGACAAACATGGTCTTATTATATAATGCAGTGAAAGAAAGGACTACTACACTCATACACAAAAGAAAGAAGTAAAAAAAAAGCCATTTTGCATTAAAAGACACTCTGAACTAATAGGGTTATTAAGTTTTCTTTTATAGAAGTGAATTCTGCGAAGCTGCTATAAATAAACCTAATTTTAGAAATTGGATCTATAGTATATTTGATCTATTTGTGTACTTTTGTTTGCAGTGCATTAAGTTTGTAAAAACAAGTTTGTTTGCATTAAGTAACCTAACATACTCTTAAAGTTTCTAAATACCACAATAAAACAAGAAATAAAACAATGTAAAAACTTGAAAACGCTTGCAAATTAACACAAGTTCAAACCCCTCCTCTATACATTTAATTTAAATATTTTTTTCAAGCATATACTTAGCAAAAATTTGAATTTATCAAAACAACCAACAAAAATTTTATTATTCAAATGAGCAGAGTGAATTTTTTTCCTAAATTACAAATTTCAATATATAGGAAACAAAATTAGGTGTCTGTATATTCATAGACCAAATAGCTGCTGTTAAACCATACACTGGTTTAATTTCAAAACATTAAAATAAAAAAAAACACTGGTTTACAAGAAGCTGAAGTCTTTCATGTCTACCAAACACGCTCAAAATGAGGCACAGTGTATTAAACAAAAGTTAAGTTTTCAGTAAGAGTGAATGAATCAAACAGTTTTCAGTTTTACTAACCACTGCATACTGACACCGGTTGAACATTGTATTCATTTAGACAACAATGAGTGCAATACAAAGACAAAAAGCATGATGTGAAACTAATGGGGTTTTGGGAGGGTTCAACAGACGCCAGACTACTAATTAGTTCAAGGAAGGAAAGATGAATATGTCCTGACCTGAGATACTTTTTCATACATCCTTCCTTGGATTGTTTGGGACATATTGTAAATTCCTAACAGCCGTGCTAAATTTATTCATTAAGAAGGGAAAGAAAATGGTTTCCAGATGCACATAACTGCAGCACAACTTTGTAACTTTAGAAACTGGCAAATGACCACAGCAGATGTTTTCTCATGTAATATTTTTACAGGGTTTATCTATTTCAAATCATCTGTGTTTCAGTCAGGATTTCACATGAAGCCCAAATTTCTTATTTGGTTAAACATGATAATGGTTTTCTTTTAAATCAGCTATAAAGATCAAACATAAACAAAACCTTGAGTGCTAGGTCAAAGTAGGTCGTCTGCATGCACCTTCATTATCTACCACAAACCAAAACATATCTGTGCTCTGTTTCAGGAAGCACCCATTTTCCTTTTTTTCAAGTTCTAACTGGCCTGCTGCTTGAATGCCTCAAAGCAACCTGCTAATTGCCAACCAGTGAGTCGCTACACACATTTGGCCACTCCTATTGACGTCAAGGCCCAGTTATTAAGGGATGAGGCAGAGGCATTACCAAGACACCTCAAAGAAACCAGTTAAAACTACATTAGGCCAGCCCACAGAACTGGACAAAACCCAACACACATTTACTGACAGATCATAACAATGCTGAACCTTTGCCAAGACGAACTCTAAACAGAGTGCTAAATTTCAAAGCAAACAAAGCTGGAGTGAAACCCGGGGAGCAACTAAATACAGTTGACAAAATAAAACATCACAACTCATCAACAACTTGAAATAGTTGAGAACTGCGGGTCAAATACAAACATAAAAAAAAACAACATGGCTATTTGAAAACCTTTTGGATTTTATATTCATCCTTCTCTTCTATTCACTCTTGAGACTTGGACAGCACCACTTTAATGGCCATCTTCTATGTTTCTTTCAAAACTGACTCTTTATGAGATAACGTGCAGGTTTTGCCACTGCATTAACCCTCCTGTTGTAAATGGATTATATGTCAAAACAGGAACTGGGATTGATATTTGGCAGAACATCAGCTTTGAATGTGGAACTGTAAGTCAACAAATTTAATGGATCTAGTGAGGAAAAGAAACAGCCTACATAATTATTGTTTTTAGTTATTTAATAGAGACTAATGTAAATCTTTTAAAATGAAGAAGCTTTTACAGTTAGCGTCACAATATTTTGTTCCCATTATGAATGTGTTGATATGCAAAAGTCACATCTCCAGATGTCCAATATCAAGTACGACAAATTATTTCCAAGTTTCAAGTATTTATAAATGGAAGAAGTCTGTCTAACGTCTGCATGTCCTTCTTTGGGAGTGTCTGGCAATTACTTTTTGATAAAACGACTAAACAATTTTATTTTTTTTAAACTAACACCGTAAAGCACAAATGAAAAGCCAGACACCAAACCATTAAAAACCACTATTTTTGTAATTGTTTGTCTATAATATTAAAGCTGGTTCTGAAACTGAAAAACAAAGATAAATAAATATCTTCTAAGTAACTAATCAGATGAAGTCAATTAGCAAGTGTTTGACCAATGTTATGATTGTGTTATTGAGGCATTTGCAAACATTTATGGTTCAACTGTAAACGGCAATTGAAACCCAATAGATAATGTATCATACTATTAGAAATCCTTAAATATGACATTAATTGGGCCCAGGATATAGCTTCAACATACATTTTACACACTAAAAGGTTTTTTTAAAAGAAGTCATTTAAGGACAACTTTTACAGGTCTGTTCTTTGCTCGCACTTTAACAAGACAAGGTCTAATTTAATGTTTTCAAGTAACAAAACCGGTTGCTATACAGTCTTTTGCATACATGCTTTGAAGTGAGCAGCCCTTAAAACACATCCATTTATTTTGAGCAACTAGATCCACTAATCCTCTGTGGTCAACGTCCTCCTGGTCAAAGTTAGCAGCAACTAATGAAATGTTTCCACACTGCTGATGAGCAGAGCTAATCTCCTGAAGTGCTGACAGTGTCTTATATTTTATTATTTCTCCGATCAAACTTAAAATCATAACATTTATCTCACATGAACAAACATTTTCTATGAGCATTATTAAAACAAAAACAGTGCACCTCAGTGATTAATTTATTATTTACAGAATACATTAGCGAGAGTCAAAATAAAAGTAAATTTCGCTTCACGAGGAAGTCTCAGATAATCCCATTTAAAATGCGCAGTTTAAATAAGCAGCCGTAGTTAAAACTATTTAATGCAGTTAAAATCAGGTTGAAACACTAAAATTAATTAACTACCTGCTAAATAAAACAACTGTCTAGATTTGACTAACTATTGAACTGTGTTAGCCGAATGCTAACAGCTAGCAGCGCCGCTAGCAGACACAGTTCAGGCAAACCAGCAGTTAACCTTGAAAATAAAGGCCGTGTTGTCACGTGAGTTAATAGCAACTAAATCCAAATAAAAGACCCAAGTTGAGCAGTTACTTAAAAAAGAACAGACATGAGCTAAAATGTGTAGCATTACTGGCTGCGACGTTACCTTTTCTTTTCAGGTATGATTCCTGTGTCCATGTCAGGACGATTGGACTGGAGTTGAGCCTCTCTATCGGCGTCAAGCTGAATCCGGCGCGTCGACAAAATGAACCACAATCCCACGGTTTTTAAAAAGATGTTAATCCGCAGGTTCCCCTAAGGGGTTACATAAGAGCTCCTGTTGGGTATATTTCGTCCCAAAAATATCAAACTCTCAAAAGCCAAAAACCGAGGTTACTTTGTATAAAATATAGTGCCACGCTGGATAACTGCTCCTTGATCGAATGTTGCCTCATGAAAGATCTCTGACTCCTCCCACTTTACCCTCCCACTGGCTCCGCGGGGACGCGCAATCACATGATTTAAAACATCGAGAACACGCACAGTGACTCAAGTACAACGAATGATTCACACAGTTTTACAAATGTTTCTTCGGTGGCCTTGATGTCATTTACTTCATTATTAGAATGGGATTACATTACTTTGACACACAGGCAGCGAATGGCTAGAAAATGTTGGACTGCCACAATAAAAGAGAACTTATGAACCAAATAATGTTTTCATTGATGATTGTTATCCTATTACCAATATTGTTTTTGTTAATTCGAGTTAAGTGGATTTAATTGATCAAATTAATCTACTTTTACAAAAAATATAAACAGATATGCTTTATGTCGTGTGTTTGTTTCTGTTTTGATGAAATGACAGTTGCAACATCATAGGAGTGTCTGCTTAAAACCCACTAATCTGGTTCTGTTTTCAGTCTTACTTCCAGGGAATAAACATCTCAACATTCAGAGCACGTGAAAAGACAAAAGTTATTATCTAGCGCATGCTGCTTGGCATTCAGGTATTGTCAAATTTTGTATAAAAATAAATAAAATAAATATTCATCTAACATAATTGACCTTTGTCTGTTTTGCATTTGAAGCCTACTGAGAAGTAGTTTGGGTCTTTTAATTTATTTTTGATAGGAGAATAAACAAACTCCTATAAATTAAAAATGTCACTAAAAAGAACACACACTCAACTACAGCTGTATTTTTCTTTTAGTACTGCTTGGGTTCACTTCTGCTAATTCTTCTATTCTGCCTTATTATTTAGTATAATAAACCAACAGAACAGAATTTACTTTTTTCATTATGCAACATTTCTGTTGTCCTTTTTATATTATTTACTAGTAAAGTGCAGCTATTTACTGTTCGAATTGAGTTTTATATGTTCAGTATGAATGAATGAATTTCATTCATACTGAACATATAAAACTCAATTGTTTTGTGTTTATATTGATAAATGCAGTAGTATTCCTAACCTACATGCAAAACAATTCAGTCTGTATCGAGCAAATACTGGCCATCTAACAAAATCTTACAATCTCATATCCAAAGAGTACGTTTTTGGGATTTCGGGACAGATTATTCATCTTGTTAGCCTGGAAAGTTGTCCTAATTTCAACAAGTCTTACCAAGTACAATACTGGCAGATCATTTCACTCAATTTGAGAAGATTCAGATTATAATCTTGTATAACTCATTTTTAGATGGCAATTGATTTTTTTCAGTGTAGTCTGTGTTTCAACTTTCTTTTAGAACAAAAACTGGGACTAAAATTAGAGGAAACCCACTTTTTAAATAAAGAACAACATTTTTATCCATAAATTCCTGTTATTTAGCACACGTTGGTTGTCCCGTCTGGCAGTAAAAACCGAACGTCTTGGATGCCGTTCTCCAAAAGTATTGGCCCATCACCTCAGTGTGAAACAGCAGAGCTGAACTTGGGCCTGAGTCATAACATCGACTCATTAATTAAAACACTGGACAGTATTAGACTGTAATGACTTTACTTCTCTAAATGTAAAGCTAACATTTTATTTGACTGCAGTATCTGAATAAACGGTTGTATCTGTAGAAAAACTAAAAAAGAGCATTGCAAATCTGTAAACGCCGTCACCCTCGTACCTATCCAGTCCAATGGCCTGATGTCTGCAAGATGACTGAGGCGCAAACTGCAACTTTTTCTCTGACCACACTTGATGCACATCCCAACATCTGCAGCTGGATCATTAAAAACAGAGTGCCAAAGAAGTAAAGCATCTGTTGTTTGGTTTTGTGGCAGAACCTGTTTGAAAAGTACTCTGCTGTTTGATACCATCATCATTACTGCTGCCTTGAAAAGGAAGTGTTGCAATTCACATGAAAGATTGTATTGTTAAGGTAATAATAATGGGCACTGCTTGACTGGAAACTGCATTTCACAAAGCCAAAAGCAGTGATGTGTAGCAACGATTACAGCAGCCGTTCTCAAGCTGTTTAGTTTAGTTTTTAAATGATAATAGTCAGATAAACCTAAAGAAAACACTTAATATGATACATTTACTTTAATAATAAGTTTATAAATCCTACTTTTTCACATTAAACTCATTCAGTTGGGGTCTATATAAAGTGGAACTTCAATGCTTTGCTCTGTATTCCTCATTATTGTAACTCCACAAGCCCCTCTTTCACCTCTTTTCTGAGGTGTGTCTCAGATCAAGTCGTTTTGAGGCTGTCTCTTTAAATCATAATGAGGCGCTTCACACCTCGCGCCCTCTCCAGATCCAGACCGGTCCAGTCCAATTAGAAGCTTTTTATTTACAAATTAATCGATATGTGTCAACAACGGAGGACTTGTTCAACCAGACATGAGTTTGACCCAGAGCCAGAGGAGATTGAAAACAACCAAATTGTACTTGGTAAGTCCAGGTCTGTCGCAAATTCTGTGATGTAATACTTATAAAAAATTAACAAGTTGAAAAATATGACCCAAACAGAATATAAAAATATCTACGCAGCACTGGGTGAGAGTAAATTAAACTTTTCTGCACTCCTAGAGACTACAAGTGCAAAATATATTTTATGGCTAAAAAATGAGACTTTGTACCCTTTGTTGCCATTGATTAATTTCTGAAAGTTCCATTAAAATTCTCCAAAAAGATGTTTTGTTAACAGTAAAAGAATGCAGCAAACACAAGCTAAAGCATTATCGCCCTTTCATCTACTGGCAGTAAAGACATCTGTCAGTGTATCAAGTTATTATTTGTAGCTGGTTGTAGGTGATTATTTGTAAGATATTAAAGAGACACGACTGGAAGCTATCAATAACTTGCAGTAATAAAGTTGACAACACTTAAAGTCTTTTTTTTTTCATAGACATAACCTGGGGAAGCTGCCAAACATCAGAGCCAACAAAAACAAAAGTGTGTTTCTGTCCACACCCTCCAACATGTTCAATGCAAGCTGATTTGCTTTGTTTACTTCCAGATACGGAGTTTAAGAAACCTGATACTTGACAAGGATAAAACCATAGGATTGATGAAAACACTGGTTCAACTTTACGAAACAAAACTTTATAAAAAAAATAAAATAAAATTCAGTTCAGTTAGGGACACACCTCTGGCTTTAGCCTTAAAATCTACAGATTACAATTCAGCATCTGAAGCTGCCAATTTCCAGTCCCACACAGGACATGTGGTGCAGGAGATAAACGCATGTGGAGCCTGAAGACTTCCTCCTTCATGCTAACAGGAAGAACTCGTGTACTGGCTCGTTCCTGTCTGTGCAGGTCCAACTGCAAGACGTTCAGCTTTCTTTCTTTTTTTTGTGCCATTTTAAATCATTTAAATGCACTGCATGTAATTAAATACATTTAAACGCTGCTCAGGCACGAATCTGTCGCCTTTGTCTTGTTTTGATCGCAGGCAACAGTAATGACGTGGTGTGTGGTTTCCTGTTTATCCTCTATCCGGCTGCAATGTTAAAAAAAAAAAAAAGGCCCCCTACGAGAGGATCAGTAACTGTTACACTAATGTAGGTTAAAGTATCAAAGCTCTCTTTTTACCTTCCCTTCTCACAGAGACAGAATTGGTCAGTAAAAAGAACATTTAATAGACTTTTCTTTTTTTCTTCTTCTTTGCATTTGCATGTTTGAAACGAGTTCCAGAGCAGGCTGCCCACGCAGACCTGGAAGCATTCAAAGACTCTGTGTTTGCTGCGGGAACGCGAGTGAGCGTAAACCAGAACAGAGGACTGAGGGGTTACTGTTGCCCCTTGAGGACTTTAAATACACACAAAACTCATATGTTTTAAACTGCACTGTTTTCAAATCTACCGTGTTATGAAATCCACTGATTTAGTTTTTAGTAAATTTCCTTATCAGCATGAGTCAGCAGATTGCCTCCAATGAAATGCTGCATCTCTAATGTGCCTGCCTGATAGAGTTACACAGAATGCCACTCTGAGAGGGATGCAAAGATGTCATTAATAATTAATACACACTACTAATTATTCTACATGTGTATTTTAGAGTGTTAATTAAAGGTTTGTTTGACCCAGTTTTTCTCGCTATCTGTGCTGTTTTATTTATTCATTTGTTTTTTTGAGAGCGGACAGAAAACTCTCCTCCAGCCAGAGGACTTGGGTCTGTGTGAATTAGGATTTTTTTCCAAGCCAGGGATGCGTCATTGAAAAGCTATTTCATCTGCTCTGTCAGTCTTTCCTGGATTTAAATGGCATTTCGATTTTCCTGGGAATCTGGCTCGCTTGTTCAGAAACGTTTCTAATGTCTTCTTATTTATTATTTTTGTGTGTGCATGAAGAAAAACTAGAGGGCATACCATTAAATATTTAAAAAAGTGCTTTTTTTCATTTGGATTTAAAGGAAGCAAATTCATTACAACACAAAAGCATTTCAAAACCCACTTTGCATGGGTGTGCCAATTAAGTCATATGACAGTAAAAACTAAATGTGATTTCACAATCTGCTCAAACTGCGATGTCCGGAGTATCGTGAGTGCAACAGAGTTCAGTTTTTATGTTGATTTATCACTTCTTGACTTTCTGTTCACATCTCAGCAATGCTGAAAACTCCAAGAAAAAGTCGTAGACGGAATGACCCAGAGGGGGGGGGGGGGGATGCTCGAGGCTTTCAGAGCTCGAGCAGGTCAGGTGAAGTGAAGGAAAAGTTTCTAAACTCCTCCTGGTTGATTGAAGGAATCACAGGGTCATCGATGGGCGTGAGGGTGGGCTCCTCCTGAGTGAAATCTGGATCGAAGTTGTTGACGTCTTCCGGCGTTTTCTGAAGGAAGACCAGAAAGTGTAAAAATCACGTCAAAGCACCGAAGATCCCACAAATTCAAACCTTTTCATCCTTTCAACGACTTACAATCCTCGGCTTGAACGGCGGCTCGATTTCTCTGCGGTTTAGTTTGTCCCAGTCAATGCTGGCGAAGAAGGCGTGGCTTATCACGGCGTCCTCGCCGCCTTCTGTTGGTACACAGCCTAGACGCCGCACGGGGTTTTTGGTCAGGAACTGTGGAAGCCAAAAGATAAAGAGATTATGTAAGCAGTTTTAGTCAAACCTCGAAAAATAAAACATTACGAGCAATCTCATGCTATCTATCTATCTATCTATCTATCTATCTATCTATCTATCTATCTATCTATCTATCTATCTATCTATCTATCT
>JAUBOC010000002.1:11269443-11279700 GCA_032275365.1 Anablepsoides cearensis
AAGAAAAAACTTTGTTCCAAAAAATTTATTAAGAGACCAGCTAACCAAATCCATAAAAATATCCATAATTTCTGGTTACGGATGAAAAACGTAGAGAAGGCTCCGAGCAGCAAAGCAGGGAAGATAAGGGAGGGCAGGACAGACGGGTAGAAGCGACTTGCTCCTCCA
The DNA here is from genome assembly GCA_032275365.1 of Anablepsoides cearensis. NCBI lineage: Eukaryota > Metazoa > Chordata > Actinopteri > Cyprinodontiformes > Rivulidae > Anablepsoides > Anablepsoides cearensis. Next base: position 11,269,612 of record JAUBOC010000002.1, read on the forward strand.
AGAGTGGAAGAAAAAAAAAAAAAAAAAAAAATAGAGAAATAGCGAATCATAATCTTAACATATTGATGTAATATCATATCGTGATAAAGCTGGGGATTTACACCCCTAGTTTGTATGCATTTGCAGAATATCTCCAGAATTCTACACAGATTTCAGACTCTGTTTACAGGTGAACGATCTCTGGAAACCTTTTTCCAATGTTGACTGCAGAAAAGATATGCATTAACACTGCTGCTCGTTCAATCTGCTGCACTTTCTGTGCCAGGTCACTAGTTGGCGCTATAATGTTTGAATTTCAATGACACGTGCGCTGACGACTGCGTCTCAAACACAAATGTTTGCTTGGACTGAGGATAAGGTTCGTTTGATCCTAGATGTTGAAAAAGATAAGAAGCAAGTATCCACCAACGTTACTGTTGTTCATCAACTCGCGCAAGCTCAGAAAAACTATCGACTGCAGCCGCTGATGGTGCACACTCAGGAGTTCACACTGATGCCCGGCATTCTCTGGATTCAAAAAGCTTCAGTGTCAGAAAAAATGATCACTTGTGTTCTGTACACGAACAACCAAAAGATTAAAAAAATATACAACAATCAGTGAAACTCGTAAAGTAACAGCTGGATGCACAGATCTGCAACTGATTAACTTTTTAATGAAACTTAATTAAAAATGGCTGCCACAGCTTACTAACACAAAAAAAATGCTGAATTCTCAGTCTGAGACGTCTCGCATGATATCACCCATAATATCATTTTTAAGGTTTGACCAGAAATGACGACCAAATGTCAACATAATGTGATTTTAGTTTGAAACTTATGTAAGCATGAAATTTAATCTCCTGTATCACTGGCTACGTTTCAAAGAGATCACTTCCTATGATTGTACAACAACATCACAGACTGAAAGACAAAACCAACAGCAGAGCCCTGGCCTTCGTCCAGCTTCATACATCATTTGTCTTCTCACAAAAACACTTACAGCTTTGAGTATATCCACGGCGTCTGCGCTGAGCCACGACGCATAAACGATCTCTTCGTTGAGGATGGATTCGAAGAGGTCGTCTTCGTTTTCGGCCTCGAAGGGGGCGTGTCCCGACAGCATCTCGTACAGCAGCACCCCGAGCGCCCACCAGTCGACGGAGGGGCCGTACAGCATCTCCTGTAGGATCTGTGAAAACAATGCGAGTACAGTATTCAGTTCATAAGGAGCCAACAGCATACTTTAATCTAATACACATACAGTGGGTGTTTCCTACGGAGGAAACGCTGAGTTAGAGGCTGCTAAAGAAGCCTTTCATAAACCCTAACCTTCAGTGATGTTTGGAGCAGGCGTGAAGACATTATTCCTCATTAGGAAAAGCAAGCAGGCATCTAAATATTCATTCTGAGGAGTGAATCAGGCCAGTGAAGTTTACAAGCTGACCTAACACGCACGCCCTGCCTTCCAGTCAGTCAGGAAGGAATTTTAAGTGATGTTCACTGACCAGTGTTTGTTTTAACGGAGGAGGCCTGATGAAGAAACTGTTCATGGCATCGTAGGAGCTCAGACATCCTGGTCTCCTGCAAGCTAAACTTGGTGGAATTTATTCTCGGCTTCAAACTATTTATGCTGAAAATAGAAACGCAAGACTGGAAAATTAGACCTGCTTTAAGTCATCTAAAACACCCAGTTTTAAAAATTAACCCATAATTTGGTCTCATTCTCAACACACTCCCAACAGATTGCATCAAACCTTTGATTTTTAACAAATGATGGGAGATAAATTGTGTTTGAGTCCTTCATTTGTTGCTTCTCAACCCACAGTTAAGTCCTGACCCTGAATGTTAAAACCACTGATGTCATGTTAAAATATGTGGGGGAAGAAAAGAAAAGAAAAGAAAAGAAAAGAAAAGAAAAGAAAAGAAAAGAAAAGAAAAGAAAAGAAAAGAAAAGAAAAGAAAGTTGACCAGCTAAAAGAGGAACTGAGGAAAGATGTAAAAGCTACTCAGCAGAACACTGGGAACCCTAACTGACAGGAAAGGAGCAATAAAAAAATCAGCAGTATTTTTTCTAAATGTTACCCAGAATCCTTCAGTGATGATGGAAATTCTCTGGAATAACCAGAGCATCGCCCCACAGTTCAAAGTACGGTAAAAGTTTAATTCTGTGGGAAAGATTTTCTGCATTTTTTTGTGTCCTAACCGTCCATAAAACTGGTTAGGACACCAAAAAATAACCACAAAAGCAGAAAATAAAAAGCAATTCTGAGGGAAAACGCATTTCCTGGCTCACATTTCAGTGAGGGAACATACAAGAAAATGACCTTAAAAAAATGTTGACACACTGACATTTTCCAGCAGGCTTGGATGAGCTTGGATGATTTCGCTGACAAGGATAAAAAACATTATTTAAAAAACTGTTCTGAGCTTGTAGAATCATTCCTATGAAAGAATTAATTCAACGCTGCTGTCAAAATTTGTTTATTTCTGTATGAAATGAAGCGCATGAAGACTTTAATTTCCCTGTAGTGCTGCTCAGTGCAGTTGTTCAAACTAACCTCAGGGGCGATATAATCCGGGGTCCCACAGAACGTTCCTGTCGCCACACCGTCAAACATTCCCTCTTTGCACATTCCGAAATCCGCCAGCTTACAGTGACCGTCTTTATCCAGAAGAACATTGTCCAGTTTCAGGTCCCTGAAAGACAGAAACAGGCAGAAATGAGAAGATGAGAGACTTGACCTGATCACACAAAATGTCATTTATGTATTAAATAATCACAAGTCAATCTTAGTTCAAACCAAGATAAAATCAGATGACAAAATGATTTCCTTCAAAGAGACACAAAGGAAAATATTCTCATAAATGTGGCTTTTTTTAAAAAAAGGTTATATGTGTCTGTTTGAATCATAACTACAACTAGTTACAGCAACCTTTATAGAACTTTAATAACTAAATAGTATTAATGTCCATTTACTGTAATGCATTTAATGACAAGAAACAAGAAACTTTAACAGTTAATGTGTATAAACTCACAGAACTGGTTTTCTCTTTATGACACACTGATAGTACACACTCTCACTCCCTGGTCTCCAGGAGTAACAGTGTCATCAGTAAACAGTTTCTTTACTGTTGCTCGCTGTGCGTGCTGCATACGTTCCTGTCTGCCTCGTCATCCGACAGGCAGATTAAACCCGCTGAGTAAAGGGTCTTAGGTTAAGCTCTAATCTGTGATCAGGCGACCTAAATTCATTCAAAGGTCCCGACACAGAGATGACCTGAAGCAAGGTAGAAGACACTGAGTCACGCAGGCAGATATGGAACGCAAAGTGTAAAATAAAAATTTTAAAAATATCATGAACACATTTTCATTATTTAGCTCACTTTCTGTGACTTAACATTTTTTCATTAATATTTTATTGTTATTTAGCTCACTGTTCTTACAGTTTGCTCATTTTTAATTTACATTTAAATGTTAAAGGATATATGTAGATGTTAAATGTAAATGTAAAAATTAAATGTCAAAGTTATTTCAGAATGGAATGCAGCCTTTGTTGTTGGTGCTCGACTCTCGTTGTGACGTCATCATCCTGAGACAAAAGCAACTGCAGTTATATTAGTGTATTAGTATATATTAGTGTTGACTTCTGTCACAGGAATTTAAAATCTAAATTCAAAATGTGATAATTGAAAACAATATGGATGGTACCTGTGGTCCTGTAGCTCAGACACAGGCCACAACTACAAGTTTGCCATCTTGTAGGGAAGCATTAGCAGCGTTGCTTTAGTCTCAGAATGATGATGTCATAACAAGAATACAGCAGCAACAGCAATACTCATTCTGAAATACTTAAATGTAGACTTCAACCTTTAACTTTTACATTTAGATTTAGTATTTACATATACATTTTAACATTTAAATTTAACATTTAGCAAAAAATTAACAAAATATAAGAACAGTGAGCTAAATAAATAATGTTAGTTAAAATCTTTATCTGGGATTTTACACTGAGAAAGTGAGTTTAAATAACAAACATGGGTTTAAGCTGATGCTGATGAAACTTGTTTAACAGTTTAGAAATGATTTGTTTAAGTTCCTGTTGCAATCTGAAGATGAAGAAAAAACAAAAACAGAATGAGTCATTTCCACGAAACAAGATGAGAGGAAAAACGTCTGACTGCTGATGAAGCATCAGTTTGGTTGGATTAATCTGGTTTGCTTTTCTCTACTTAAGGCTGATTGCGTAACACTAAAACTCCCATTTTTATGGCACAGGCTGGCTGTTCAGCGAGTTGGAATGAAAACAAACTCTGATTTTTCACGCGCCATGACCATCAAACACACTCTGAACAGAGAACTATACTCAGAACATTTCAACATTTTTTTATATCAGTGTATATCAGTATATTAGTGAGTGAATTTGGCTAAAGGACATTGTGCAAACACAGCGTGCAGTGGTGCTAAAACATTTACTTAAACAGCTTCATCAGCCCTTCAATGAGACCAGCAAACAGCAGGAGCTCTGATGTTAAGAAAAGTCAGTAAAAATAGCAGATAAAAACATGAAAATTTCTAAAAAGAGGAAGAGGAAGTGCTGAGAAAATGCCATGACGCACAAACTAAAAGATTTTGTCTTACATCTGCACCAGCTGTCAGTTTTCTTAACTCTATCAGTTTGTGTCACAACAACAGAGCCACATTATCATGATGCAGGCATTGTTACCCTCTGGTAAAAGTGATGGTAGCTTTCTGCACATGTTTGTGTGTGTTATCACTTTTTAACATTTTATCTGTTTTATTTTTATTTCATTTTAACCCAAGGGCAGCAGGAGGGTCAAATAAGTCTCTTTATTCAAAACATGTTGTGAAACTGCTGCTTATAAAATGTTTGGTTATCCTGTTTATCTGCAATCAGTCAGCTCTACTAGTTAAAAATAATGATTTAGTCAGTAAGCTTTTAGATATCAAAAGCATCGTGTCATTAAACATCTTTTTAAGAATAAAAAACAAGCACATAATGTGGCATCATTAGCTCAGCTTTAGCTTTGTTGTTTCCACATCACTGATGCACAGGCTACAGTTTGAGCTCCCTAATCTGCAGCGATGAGGCGAACAAGGTGTTCGCAGACTGTCACAGGACACATGAGCTAAATATAACTTCAAATTTACTGTTAGCTCACATGATGGTTGCCCCTCCTTATCATCACGCTCTGACAGGGAGCCCACTGCTCTGCCATCCAAGCACACACTTTGGAAAAAAACAAAAAACAAAAATACTAATATGTCCATTTGTTGACAAAATAACTTGTTAAATCCTCTTTATCAAAAACCTTCTTTGTTAGCATCTGCCTCTGACCCCTGAGTTTTTCAGTTCATTAATATGGGATATAATCACATCAAAGTGAGGTTAGGGTCAACATGACTTCAGCGTATTTTCAGATTCCTGCTTTTTAAGCTACAGTTTGATGCCTGGATCATCCTGATATCATAAGTCTAGCCTTCCTAATCAGAATAACTCGTTGATATTTCATCTGAATCTTATTTTGAGGTTATTTTAATGAGGAATTATTGATGTCATTTTAAAGAGGAAACCTCAAACAATATTTGCCAGTTGGAAAGAAAAAAGCTTAAATATGCAGAGAAAATATTATTAACTAAAAATATTATTAACCTTATTAATTATATTTTTCGTAATTGTTATATATTATAGTAGGTAAACTGATTATTGTTTTGGTCTAACTGAAACCATTACTGTGTGATTTAGAATAAAGTAACTTTTTTTTCTAATTCCTTTTCAAATTATGTTTAATTTGTTATCTTGTTACTATATATATATTAATTTAATTTAGATTATAAATTTACAATTTAATATAAATACACACTATTATACATGTTTGTAATAAACTTGAACTAAAAAGAAGCTTTGCTAGTTCACAGAGAAAACTACAAAAATCGAAGGCTTTTTTTCCCCTCAAAATCATGTTTTTGTATCTACTCAAAAAACGGACTTCAAGATTTTACTTTAAAATTATATTTCAGTTATTTCATTTAAACAACCTGTAGATAAGGTATTTATTACTTATATTTTAACAAAATTCACTTGTTGCAAACATTTTAACTGAAACACTTCAACTCCAACAGACCAGTTTGTGACTTAAACTTCAGTTTGATGTGATGGTTATATACAGTATACAGTATACAGCATTTTGTTTTCTGACAAAATAATTCTTTCCTGTCCACATCAACCTAATTGAGGTTAAGGTTCAACTTTTGGCAAATACGAAACAGGAGTTTTCTTCTTTTCAAAACCTCTGTTGCTACAACGGTTCTGCTCTGACTCACCATCCTGTTGCCAGATTTTACCAGGATTAACTGATGCATATGTTATTACATACTATATCCTTATTGATGCATTTTAAGAACTATTACCTCTGACTTGATAGTTAAACATCCGTCTCTTGAGGTAAACATTAAACCATGATGCTCCTGCCACCGTGCCTCTCAGCTGGGTGTAGATTTTTTTTCTTGCACATATTTGCTAAAAGGTTATTTATTTGTTTTGGTGTGTTTAGTTGGCCTCTTTGAAGATTCGTTTTAAATTTCAGATGTCTTGTTCCTGCTCTTAATGTGACCTTTGCAGGACAATCTGTTAGCTGAACGTTTGTGTTATTGCGGACTGATGAAACGTGCCGATTGTTTTTTCCAGCTTTGCGTAACTCTGTAAAGCTCCGTCTCTGGTCCAGTGAAAGTTGTGAGTGCAGCTAAGTTCACGCAGACCAATCCTGACAAGAGCAGACTGGCAGAAAGCAGACTTTGTGCTCCTGTATTTACAGGTAGGGGCACCTCTCACATTCCAGCCCTCAAAGATCAAATCATATTTAAAAGCAATTGAAGCAAAACCTGGTATTTTCAAAGAGCTTTTATGTGAAAAAACAAACATTTCACCAATGATTCTGATACTTTTCATGGTGGTTTTTCTGAAATATGTCATCCTGAGGTGCAGAAACCACCAGCCTATTACAGGTTGTGTTGTTCTTCCCACAATCACTGAAATATCAGTGGTTTTGGTTCTCATCACTCACTTACTTGAACCTGATGCAAGGTATTTCAGTTCCCATGGCTAGAGGGCGCCTTGAGTCCAAATGAGAACAGGAGCTGCTTATGTTCCAAAGAATTTACGCTCAAATGTTTGTTCAACTGCTGATGCGTGGTTCAAACCTGTAAATGATGCCTTTGCTGTGCAGAAACATAAGAGCAGACGTGATCTCTGCCGTGTAGAAACGAGCTCGGGCCTCTTCAAATTTGCGGGACTTCTGGATGTGGAACATGAGATCGCCGCCGTTAACAAACTCCATCACGAAGAAGAGACGATCCTGAATGGATGACAAATGTCAGAGATGGTTTTACTGGCATCAGACACAATAACCAACAAATTAAACAAAAAGGCTAAAAACCAACTAAAACAAGGAAACACCGGAACACAAAAAACCTCAGACTGAAACAGACAGAAAAAAAAACATTTGACACGCTTTATGACTAAAATTAAAATCCTTATCTGATCTATTACCTTCTCACCAGCTGACTGAAGAAAACTCTACTTGAAAACAAACAACTTTAGTCCCAACTCAAGACAGGAACGGGCTAGCTGCAAAATTTGAACACCGTACATTTGGAGAGATGTTTCAGAATCCGGCTTGGTCAACAAAGTCCTGACCTGCCTGGAAAGAGGTCGTCATTTTTATCTGAGTCATAATTATCAGTAAAGTCAGAGAACACGAACTGACAGATTGATTTTGTCGAAAGGCAGAAAGAAAAAGATTACAAATCCTATCCGCTCACAGAAGAACAACCTAACAAAACACTAGTGGAAGGAAATTTATTTAGTCTTTTGCAGGGTATTTGGGATCTTTTAGAAAAATCTTAAAATGTCTGATCTTGTACAACTAAATGAATCTTACAAAAACATTTCTAAAAGCACCTGCAAATTGGATTTTTTGTTTGAAATTTTTGTCTCTCCAAACATCCAGAAATATGACAGAAAAAACAACTGTGCAAGAATACAAGCTGCTGTGTTAAAAAGACAAACCCCCTGGGAAAAAACTGAGTGAAAGAAAATAGTACCTGCCCCCAAACACACCGCAGACAAAACAACCCCCCCCCCCCCCCACATATTTCCCCTACTCCTCTTTTCATAACAACAAGCATACAGATGTAACTCTGACACCTAAAACCACAGATAATTTTACACTTCAAATACATGATGAGCCCTCGCAAGAAAACTGTGCGTCATTTGCAGCGCTCATTAGGAAACAGTCGCTGAGACAAGAGTTTAAAAACAAATTCAGCAAAGAAATAGAAAATATATTCCATGACTGTTTGCAGGTTGGAGTTGGTCAGAAAAGTGTCATGACGTCACATGACATAACTCTTTCCTTAAAGGGTAATGATTTAAGCGTTAAAGCAGATTACAGGTGTCCTCTTTAGGACAGGTTGCTATTTTAGATGTTAGATGCAGAATGGGAAACTGCTGCCACCTGCTGGTCAGCAGAGGAACCACAACCTGAAACATACTTTACAATGAGAGCTTTTCTACTCCGCTGCAGTCTTAATTTTATTATTAATGCAATTATTTAGCAGTTTTATGTAATGTATCTTTGAATTTATGAGCACTGACAAGTAATAAATGGTTATTTCTAGATTTAATCCATTGAGGTAATAAACAAGCTTCTGTATTTATCAGTCATTCTTATTGCCTGCCGCAAAGGTCAAAAAGGTGCAAATGTTCAGGCCAGCCAATGCAAGAAATGAGTACAACTCAAACAAATCTACAGATATTGAGTTGAGGTTTGATTTTGTAGAGGCTGAAAATTATCATCAACATGCTTAAAGTATCGCATGAGCAAGTGCACTTTAATCTAATATTATTATATATTATATTTAATAACCACAGCCATCACTTCTCAGCATAAGATGATTTTATTTTCAACCTCTGGCATATAAAGCGGCAGGAGGAATGCATCCCTGCAAGGAAGGCTTTAACAACCTAATAAAATAAGGAAGTGTGATCTGTTGTTTACACCCACGACCTGCCTGGAGTTCACCGTGTTTCTACTTTACATTTTAACAGCTTGACTCTTGATCAGCATCAAGATATGAACAAAAGTAGCACCGGAATTTATTACTTTACAAACTATACCCTGCCAACAGCTGGATGAATATACTGTGTTTAAAGCCGGGGCAGAAGGTGCAAAGGCTGGCCTAGGATTGTGTTTGTGTGTTTAACTGACCGGTGTCTGGAAACAGCAGTACAGCTGCGTGAGGTAGGGGTGACAGCGGGCCAAAGACAGCACCCGCTTCTCCGTCATGGTGCACTCAACATCATCGTCCTGCAAGATGATGTCCTTCTTCAAAACCTTGATGGCAAAAACGCTGTTTTTGTCGTTTAGTTTGGCCAGCATCACCTGCAGACAGAGCATCACACACGGATTTGGCTTTAATAAAAAAAAAAAAAACAGTGGTGGCCATAGCTAACCAAAAAGTTAGGTTCTATAGTTACAGCACTGTTTGTAAGAGGGGATAGTTTTTGATTTCATTCACAAAAATAGGTTTTATACTTGTGAATTTTTTAGTGGACTTAAAATTAGCAAAACCTAATTTAGTTAATGCTAATCAGTTCACTAAAGGTTTCTAAGGTTAGCAAAAAATAAAAAAAACTTCATCCATTCCACAACAAGCTAGTTCTGCTAGCACCACAGGTAAAAACATTGTTTGAGGACACTTGGACGACAATTATCTGAACTATCTTAACTTAAGCAAAACAAAACTTTTGAAGTAACTGGATTAAAATAATTCAACACACATCTGATGAGATCCATGATTTTATGTAGCTTTGTGCTTTTATTTGTGACTGATGGACACAGAAATACTAAAGTTGTTCTTGACTTCAGTGAAAATTTAGAGTTTATTTTTTTCTCTTCTGCATTTATATATTTAGATATCTACAGCTGGACATAATGCACATTATTTTGTGCAGCTTAAGGCTGGGCCACACTACAGGATTTTAACACAGTCGGCCGATTTTCAAACACTGAGAGAGCCCACATGTGAGG
>JAUBOC010000002.1:11283770-11295822 GCA_032275365.1 Anablepsoides cearensis
CATTAAAGAGGACATGTTTTAAAATCCTTTTTCACATTTAAGCCATTCAGTTGCAGTCTATTTAAAGTAGAACTGCAATGCTTTGGTCTGAATTCCTCATTATTGTAGCTCCACAAGCCCCTCTTCTACCACTCTTCAGAGGTGCGTCTGAGAGCAACTCGTTTCGGTGCTGTCTCTTTAAATGCAAACGAGGCGCTTTTGAGCAGGTACTGGATGTAACAAATGGAACTATTGTTTTGAGTTTATGTTCCACCCGAACATGTATGTTTGTGATGCTGAACTCACGAGTCAAACAGAGCTGTACACAATTTAACTACCAGAGTTTAATGAATTAATTGGGTTGAAACAGGACCGTGTGTGTGCTCTTTGTGTATGTACAGGATGTAATATAACACAGGACAGTTCTTTGGGACACCACTAAGCCAGCCTGGAGGCATTTCAGATGCATTATAGTCATGAAGCATCTCGTACTGGTTTATTTACTCCTGCAGGAAGAGAGCGACTTCCAGCAGGTCAGCTTTTCACCCGAACAACCCAAAGGACCAAAGATACCTGCGTAATGCTGACCTACTAATATGAATGCCATCTGTAATGTTTTGTTCTGACTGCACTGAATGGGACTCTTATTTTGAAATACCCAGTTACTGAAACCAGAAGTATATAGGAGTGTCTGTGTTATGTTTGTGACGAAGCTGGTGTGCAGGTGGATTTATTAACAAACCAGCAGACACCACACCATCCACATTAAATAAACTCAATATGTTCCAGCATCTCATACCTGAGAGGAAATAAAAGCATATCAAATCCACTAGTGCAGACATTGTTCACTTTTCCTGTAGTGTAGGTCAGCTATGACTGTCCTTAACTTTTCTCATAACTACGAGATCAGGAGTCGATTTTTTATTTTGGGTGAATGCAATGCTCTTCCATACATGTCACCTTTAAGATGTCAGAATCAAAATTGCATTTTTAAATTCTGTTGTTTTTTATCAACATAATAGTGAATATTTGGACAGCGAGTAGTCCTCCTCCATCTAACTCTGTCCTTACTCTGTCCTCTTCCTCTGGCAGCCACATCTCTAACATCTTCCGACCATTAAACCAACTGTCCCTCCTCTGCCTCAGTTTGTCCTCTCTAACTGTACCTCTGATCATCTCAATCCTAATCTCGTCCATCCTTGTCTCTCCCAAGGAGAACCTCGACATCTTCAGCTCTGCCACTTCCAGTTCTGCCTCTGTCTCCAAACACAGCTGGTCTCACCACTAAACCTTTCCTTGGACCTTTGTTGCCACTCTTTTGTCACAAATCGCTCCTGAAACGTCTCTCTCGTTCACACACACATGTTCTCTGTCATACCTGATCCAGAACACAGAGCAGGAGGAAAACCGGTCAAATCAAAGACCGGTTTTCTGCACAATCCCACATGAAGCAGGTTTGTTTTACTCAAACACCAGCTGGGTTTTCTGCACTCATTGTCAGCGACGCTACATGAGCGCCTCAAACCACAGATGCATTACGGAAACCTTCGAGCCCACGCTGTAGGAGGGGCGGTGGTGGTGGTGGGGTGTTAACTCGAGCATGAAATTTCCTACACTGTACAGTGTACACTTAATTACTTTAAATAGCGTTTCTCTGAAAACAATGCAAAAGATGCTTCAGACGTTTATCTATAAATAGTTTTGAAGAGCTTACTTCTCTAATACGTGCACTAAAATTATATTAATCGAACCTTTCTGTGGTAACGCCAACTGATGTGATGCAACTCAGCTGCTTTCATTACTTGCGTGTGCAGTCAAATTTTGGGGTGGTACAATAAAAGTTTTTTATTTTTCGTATCATCAGGTTTTGTAAGTGAAGATTGTTGAAAATCCTTCGTTTTCCTTTACGTATGTTTTTCTTTTACATAGAAATAATAAATTTATTGTCTTTTTTTTACGGTTTGGTTACCTCCAGGAGGATTATCATCTTCTTTAAAACAATAAAAAAAAGGTTTTCTGTATTAGTTTATTTTCTCTGCTGTACTGAACCTTTACACCGCGACGTAATGTGCCACGGTTTAGTTGAACATTCAAGCGTACGCGTTGAGTCTAAATAAGATAAAGGGCAAACTACAGGAAGAACCTCTGATAAGCTCGAAATAATAACTCAGAAAAATGGTGCAACTGATTATCAGAGAGCAGCTGGTCTCCCCAACTTCTCTTTTAGCAAACCAGCGAGTCAACTTCCTCCCAGATTATTTACAGTTGTTGAACACAAGAAAGCTTTATTTCACTAAAACAAGTTTGCTTGACGAAGCACACCTAACAAAAAAATAAAAAATAAAAACAATTAACCACACACAAGTAGAAGCTTTAGACAAAGTTAAATAGTGTTCAGGAGAGGAAGTTGAAGTTGGTGGGAACGATCGGGTCGATACAGTTTCTCTGAAAGGTCAGGAGCAGCAGCGAGGTGATTAAACCTGCACTAAAGAGCAACAAGAAGTCATACCGTCAGTGAAGGATCCGGTGAGAGTGATGATGACGAACACTTTGCCTTCTGGCTCCAGGTCCATCTGTGAAAACACAAACAGACACAACATGCTCTGAGTACGTGTTGTGAGGGACTCTCAGCTACTACCACAACAAATTTCAGCTCAATATCTGTAAAACTGACTTAGTTTTGAACCCTTTTGTGTTTGGTAAAGTTGATTAGCCATGGTGGCCATCTTGAATTGGGTCAGTTCCAGAACTCAATCGTTTGTAGACATGAATGGAGTGAAAACTTTCTGTGAGTTTTATGAAAATCCATCCAGTAGTTGATGAGATATTTTGCTAACAGACACACACAAATACCTTTCAATGATGAGCGAATAAAAGGAAATATTTATAACCTAGCCTTATTATATTTTGTGCTAAAAAAACAACTATTGTAAATAATGAATGGGGTTATAAACTCCTCCTGAGACGATATCTGCTTCAGACCTTTTGGTATCAGGATTCAGAACACGCAGAGGTTTTTCTGCATATCTGTCATTCCTTTGTCGTCACATCACGGTGAAAGAATGTGAGCGCGTGGACCGAAACACGACAGAGCAGGTCTGACTGGTCGGACAGGTGGGCAGAGGCCTTCTGATGAATCGGATGTAAAGCGTGGCAGAGAATGAGGGTCTTTTTTTTTGAAGATGGACGCTGCCTGGCAGACAGAAACGCTCCACTTCCTGCTTCCAACCACCGAGTGGAAACTTGGGTCATCATCAGCGTACGCTTAAACCCAAAGATCTATTTCTGTTCATTACACCCTTCCTGGAAAAAAACTGATGCAGCAAAAAAAAAAAAAAAAAAAAAAAGAGAGAGAGAGATGGAAAATAAAAACAAAGACAGACACTCGGTGTGTTTTACAGAGAGCTTTTCTCTTTAAAAAGTTTTTTTTTCAGCCACCTGCTCACATCCTGTGTGTCAGTCACTAGAAGCTGTCCACAGTGAGACTTCCTCTGTGGGCCAGCTCAGATAGTTTCACTCAGACGGGGGCAGCTCAGTTGACAGGTTTGTCATTTACAAGCTCGCCCAGCCCTGAGTGATTAACTCCTCACACTCCTTGTTTGTTGTGTTACACTTCTGTCTCCGCTCAACAAGAAAGGGCATAGTGCACTCATAAAACATACTGTCTGAGTTTATATTTAGCACAGACGTAGGACAACAAATAACAAAAAAAATATCCAATTACTTTAAGTGGGAGATTGTTTAATATAAATGCTGCTTAAGTCTTTGAGCTTTTCTTTTAGATAGAAAAATTAAAAATCTGATCAGAAATAGGTGCGCCGCTGCCTGGAAGTACAAAACCGTGTTTTAAAAAAAGCAGAACATTTAATGCTTTATCACAAGAAGGAAGTCAGTAACTTACATTTAAACAGAGCTATAAGAGGATGCAGACCTTCTCTGGATTTGGAAAATGTGACAGGGCTCTTATTAACCTAGTTTCTGTTTCTTAACTCTAAAGTCTAAAAAGCCACGTCTTCTTCTGCTCAGGTCCACTGATTCATGAAGACTGCAGAGCTGCAGAAATCTGAGTTCAGATTAAAGAAAGGAATGCATATCGCCCGCCACCTTTCATGACGGAGTTTCAGACGAAGGTCCTTTAATGTTGGAGCTGTTTGGATCAAACCTTGAAAACAAACTTTCATGTTTAATATGTTTAACCTCATGCACTGTTTGTAAAACCCTCAGAATATGTTGTGAATGACTCTTTGCTACCACATCAAATTTCACCTCCATATCTATAAAGCACAAATGTCAAACTCAAGGCCCGCGGGCCAAATCTGACCCTTGTTAACATTTTATCTGGCCCAAAAGGTAATAAATAGTTTTTTTTTTGTTTCTGTGTTCAGTGCAGTTGGATAACTTAAAAATAGTAATCTTGTTTTTTGTGCTCTTTTTTTGTGAGATTTTTCTTTTTATTTAATTAATGGATTTGCTGGATTGTGATAAGATGTGTCTTTTTAAATGTAATTTTTTTAAAAATCCGTTAGGTTATCTTTTAAATCCAGTGTCAAACTCAAGGCCCGCAGGCCAAATGTGGCCCACCACAGCATTTCATGTGGCTTATGAGAGCTTCAAAGGTGTATTAATGTATTTAAAACTAGAGTATGTGGCTTTAAAGCCAGCAGTGACCATGAACTACATCTCCCATAATTCGTGCTGATTATTTTACCAGCAAAATGACGACACTCCACCACTATGGCTGAGATGAACAGAAGTAGCTGGTAGCCAGCGCCATGTAAATGGTAAATGGACTGAACTTATATACCGCTTTATCAAGTCCCTTCGGACCCCAAAGCGCTGTACACTTACAGACATTCACCCATTCACACACACACATGCACACACTGATGATGGCAAACTACACTGTAGCCACAGCTGCCCTGGGGCACACTGACAGAGGTTCAAGTTCAAGAATCTTTATTATCCCCGAGGGGCAATTTGTTGTACAGCCAGTAGACATAAAAACAACTAAACAAAAAAGCAAAACAAAAAACATTCATACACAAAAATCACAGATGTTCGTTAAGAAATTTACCTGCTGTTGGGATAAATGAGTTTTTAAATCTATTTGTCCTGCATTTGGTCAACTGAAACCTGCGTCCAGACGGAAGCAGCCTGAACTCACCATGTAGTGGGTGATCAGGGTCAGCCAGAATCAGTCTGGCCTTTTTCACTGACCTGACCGTGTGTAAGTCAGTGAGATTTTGCAGGTCAATTCCAGCAATTCTGCTGCACATCCTGACAATCCCCAAGAGTTTGTTTTTGTTCTTACATGTTAAAATGCCAAACCAGCAAATAAAAGTAAAGGTTAAAAGAGACTCAATAAAACATGAATAAAACATTCTCATAAAAGTAGAATCAACTTTAAAACCACAGAGCTTCTGATAAAAGTACATCCTCTGATGGGCCTTCTTACAGAGTGAGTTCACGTGAGCATCAAAGTTAAGTTTGTCATCCAAAACAGTTCCAAAATATTTATATTGGTTCACAACTTCAACAGCTTCCCCATTAATAATCACAGGAGTGGCAACCAAAGAGTCTTTTCTAAAATCAATGTAATAGGTGGGGCTGCCATGCACCGGCGCCACCGGACCCTCTGACCACCATCAGTAGGCTAGGTGGGTGAAGTGTCTTGCCCAAGGACACAACAACTGAGGCGGCTGGACGGGGGATCGAACCGGCAACGTTCCAGGATGACTCCCCTAACCACTCCGCCACAGCCGCCCCAATGTACAATTTCCCTTTCACAGCATCTTCATAACGTTTACTGCAGCTCAGTTGTCATTTAAACTAGAACACTAGTGGGAATTCCCAGTCAGAGAGTAGGAGAGATGTGTGCAAGTCTTTTTTTGCAACTCCAAGTCAAGTCAAGTCTTTGACCAAGTCTCGTTGCAGTTTGATCAAAGGTATTTTAACTATACTAGATTATATTCCATAATTTTTTAATGAACTATGAAAACATAGTGTTTAAAACATAATACTCTTTTTACAACATAGATGAAGCTTAGTTTGAACAATCAAGCATTTAGAGTACTGTTAACTCTGTTCAACTCTTTAGGGTCCAAGTCCAAGTCAAGACTAAATCCATAGTAGGGACTTAAGTGCAACTCAAGTCTAAGTCCGAGTCACGAGTCCCTATCTCTGGAAAGTTCAGAATTCAAGATGGCAGCTACTCACCACAACTCAACAGTGGGTAAAATTCTTACTTGTACTGTTAATAGTATTTCTGTTTTATTATGTATTTCACATTCAGTCAGTCATACTCGTGGTATTTTTCAGTGTTTATAAGAGGATGTGTTAAAACAATGTTTCTATGCAGGAAATACCACGTAGAGCTCAGTTATTATTTGTTAGTGGAGCTCAGCTGTAGCAATATGACATGAATACTATCAAACACGAAACTGGTTCATTGAGGACATCTACACTCCGGTCGACCTCGGTGAAAATGAATTTGACACCTCCTTTCTAAATGCTACATAATATAACATTTGTAAAAGGTCATTTGTAATCCTATAGGAGTAATTTGTTAGAGAAATCTAATCCCAGGGACTGGCCCCTGGCTTGGACCATGTTTAAAGTTTTGGCACTCTGCTGTAAAATAAACTGAGTTATAGCCGTTTTGAATTGGATTGTAAAGATATAGATAGAAATTCAATGATTACTTCCTGGAAGTTTATGCAGTGTTTGATGCAGGAAAAACATAAAAAGCACTTGGGGAAGACGAGCAGCTGGATTAGAGCCAACAGAAAAGGAGCCTGTTGGCAGAGGGCCTCGGAGCGCCGATCAGCTCAGTGGGAAAAGTGCTGATAAACAGCGGTGTGGGCGTGTGGAGGCCTGTGTATGCAAAGAGCCAGCCCCGCCGCTCGTTCTGCACAACACAGTTCAGAGAGCCGATAACAACTTTGAGTCTGAGCCTCGAAATGAGAACAAGTGCAGACCAAGTTCCACTTTCACACCACTTCCCCTCACAGCTCGGGGTCTTGCTGCTCGTTTTTGCAGCTAATAAGACATAGAAGTGTCACAAAATGATTTAGTTCATAACACTAAAACAATGCAATTAATAATCAACTGTATTTAAGTTTTTGCTGATAGAAAAAGGTTTACAAAGGAAACTTTCTGAGGTAAATTTAAAAGAAGTATTTCTACATCACAACATTTTATTTGCATACTGCTGAGCTAGCTTTGCACGCTAATTTAACACTTTTAGTTGACAAGTACTGCAAGATCACTGTGCATTAAAAAGCCCCCGTTAAAGACAAGTGTTTGGCTCGAGCGGACGGTCGTTTGGAGGAGAAAAGAGCTGAAAACATGAATCGTGGGTCTGATGACAGTTTGGTAAGAAACCTGCTTCGGCTCCAGGTCTGAACAGGTTCGAGTTACGTTCAGCAACACCTGCTGAGGCTGACACGACCTGGAGGGATGAAAGAAAATCAGGAAAAAAAAACTCCAGTTTGAAACAGGAGCTGTTTTATTTTTAGGATTTAAGCGGAGAGTGAGACTTTACTTTTTGCTTGGTTTCCACTTGTGTGCAGAAAAAAAAACTTTGTTTGCTTTTAATTTGCTTTTTTAGCAGTATTGTGACAATATTGTTTTTTTGTTTTGCTATTTAACATTTTTCTGCATGTTTTTGCAGTCAAACCACTTCTGCAAACTTTGGTTTTTAGATAGTCATGTTGAGAGTTGCTCAGTCTGTCTGATTATCTTTTACTTTTAGCTACTTGCTCTGCTTCTTTCAGCTTCTCCAGCACTCTGCATTAGAGTTAACAACACGTCAACCCACACTGATGCACTGAGTCCATTAAATAATTAATCATTCAGTTACATTGAGGCAAAACCAAAGCATTGGTTCATACCATCATTAGCTCATCTAACAATCATTTACGTTAGATAGGCTAATAATATCACATCATATTGATCTCAGACTTGTGAACTGAATTGAATCTAAATTGCATCGTGATAAACAGAAACATCGTATCGTCATCCAAACAAGTCGATAAAATATCGTATCGCGATAAAGCTGCTGATTTACACAAAACAGAATTTATCTGGTTAAACTAAACTTTATTTTGTAATTCTAATTTAACTATATTAACCAGGCAAACCTCATTGAGATCATAGATTTTTTTTTTTTACAAAGGAGGCCTGAAGGCAGCCTTTAGTTTTTGCCTCATGTTTTTGGTCTGTGGGAGGAAACCAGAGTACTCAGAGAAAACCCACGCCAGCATGAGGAGAACATGCACACAGAAGAGCCCGGACCTGAGCCGGTCCTGGGGCACAGAACTGAAACGTCTGTCGACATTAACAGTTTAGGTGACTGTGATGACTGAGTGTTTGTGCACTTTGTCACTGTTAGCGTTAACACTTCACAGCACGGCTGCGCCTCGTGGTTTCACGCTGGGCGGAGCTGCAGCCGTCGCCTCTCAGTGGGAAGGTCACAGGCTCGGCCCCCCCTCCGGCCTTTCTGTGTGTGCACGTTGGCCCCCGTGCACACACACAGGTGTTCTCTGGTTTCCTCCCACAGACCAGAATCGTGCATTTTAGGTTGTGTTCCCCTAAAGTGTGCCAAGGTGTGGGTCAGAGTGTAAAAGGTTGTTTGTCTCTACGTGTCCCTGTGATGCACTGGAGACCTGTCCAGAGTTTCTCACGTCCCTCACTCAGTGTCTGCTGGACTTGATATTTCCATTCAGTCACAGACAGCACCAAAAGTCAGATTATCATCACTTTCCAGCACTTTAGTCAGCCATGATTAATGAAGGTTTACTGTAAACAACCAGGATCTGTATTTTAGAAGACGTGTCATCGATCATAAGCACCTGGAAAACCAAGAAACTTAATGCAATTTACGGTCTTTTGTTTTTTTATTGACTAAATTAAATGCGACTTTTGCATAACTATGATGATTTAGATCAGGGTTATTCAACTGGCGGCCCAAAGTGACTCAAAGTTCGGCCCGCCAATTCATTCATCTCTTAAGACCAAACCCCCGGTTTTCTACTTTAATTACTCCAAGTTATTTTAGTTAAACACAGACGGTATCTACAGAAACATCAGAAACTTGGCTACAAGGTGGTAAAAAACATTTCAATAAACACCCAAGACAGTTAAAACTACAAGCACTGGAAGATAAAACTATGAAAGTGAAAATAAAATTGATTTAAAACTTTGACAAGTCAGAGATGTTAAAATAATATTTGTGGTAGGCATAATGTGTTATCTTTGTTTTTGATATTGTTTTACTATCACTACATTTGTTACATGGGTTCTTAATGTTGTATTCAGGATTAAATGCAGCAAAAGAAACTATTTCAAAAGTAACAGGTCTTTGTAATACTTGGTTTATTTACATATTGATTTAATTGCTGGATGTGCGGCTCCACAGCTGTTGGCCTGCAGTAACTGTGGCCCCCGGAGCAATTTAGTTGAATAGCCCTGATTTAGAAATTAATTAATTCAACAAAACAGTGAGTTCATGATCTTCAATAAAGAAAACTTCAAAAAAATGTGCAGTGAAAATAAAAGTGATAGAAAATATCACAAGTATTACAGAGAAAAAAATACACCTGATTTTACAATCAAGTCTCAGGATTTACTAAGTTATTTACATTTTTCCTGAATAAACATAGTTTATCCTCAAAGGCAGCTTGATACTTGTCAGTTTCGTTGACCCCACCTATCAGGACCACCTAACCAGGGTCTCCTCTTTAGAAACACTTTTAATGGTCTATTGTTCAGATAATAAACAAAATTACCCAAGTTTCAATGTTTTAAAGAAAAGAAAAAAAAGTTTAAATATTTGGATAAAATGATTGTGTTCTAATGATTTTTACTGTTTATTTGATCACTTATAATCAATTATTTTCAAATATCTGTTTATTTATCAGGGTTATATAAATGATGAAAATGTCCCTGAGTGTTTGAAGGATTACATCACAATTACATAACAGAAAAAAATTCTTATCTACATTCCTGTGTGACGCATCAGCCTTTAAATCTACATCAACCAAGATTTCATGAAGATTTAGAGCAGAGGGGTCAAAATTCAAAACTTGGTCCAAGCTGAGGGACATTTTCTGCCTATACTTATTTAAGGAATGTTATATTACAAGTTATTCTTATAGACATACAAACGCCCTGTTCCGAGTTATGCTTTATGTAGCTTTTATACTGATAATGAAAACAGATTAAATTTAGAAAGACTCGCCGTTAGCATTGCCCTGTTCTCTATTAACAACTTTTTCATTTATTATATCTTTGAGATATATTTTATCACAATAAAGCAAATCAGGACAAAAAAGAAAAACATCATTAAAAACCTAATTATTTCACTTTAAAATGAAAAAAGATTACAGAAAAGGACAATTAAAGCTGATTCTCTGTTACTCTTTCTGCACCAAAATCAACGATTATTGACATTTTAAAACCTAGTTTTCTTGGCTTGAAAGATGGTCAGCAGTCATGAGGAGACTGCATTAAATATAAAAATAATTCCACATTGAAGTGTTAGCTTTGGGGCCAGATTTTGCCCGCGGGCCTTATGTTTGACACGTGATACAGGTTTTCACGAGCTATTTATTTGTGTGTGTCTTTTGTTTTTATGTCATTGGCAGTGTGTTTGTATGGTTTTATGGTACATTTAGTTAAGGCTTTGCATGCATTTTATCGGTTTTCTTTAGTGCACATAAATAATTATATTATCAGAGTTTTTCCCACTACCTGATTGATGCACACAAACTTTAAAGAAGCACAGGTTTGCAATGAAAAGACAATGATCCAGTATTAATCTGAAGGATAATCATTATATTCTCATCATCATATAAAGCCTTTATAAGTTTATAAACAAACCAAACGTATATCTTTGTTTTGAGGTGAACCAGCTTCTTTGCAGGTATACAGGCTGTCAGGTGATCAGACAGGTACACCTGGCAGGCGCCTGGTCTCACTCACCCATCCCTCAAAGGTCTCCCCGGTGTTGGAGGTTTTGATCAGGTCCTCGAACTGGATGGTGCAGTTGGCCACGAAGTCGTCGTAGCCGATCGGCGTGTCGTGGAACACGGCCAGCTCGATCTGCTTCCCGTCGTTCACGTTCAGGCTGAACTCCTCGTTGTACGTCGGCATGTTGGTTTTCTGCTTGGTGTGAGTTTGGCCCACTTTAAAGTCGTCCACCTTCACCATGATGTAGGGATCCAGGACCTGAGGAGTCTTGTTGAAGATGACGGTGTGCCGGGTGGAGAAGGTGGTTGGCTTCAGGTCCAGCGCCTCGCCGATCCGGAGCTTTAGATATCCATTAAACCGCATTTTCAAAAGGCAGCCTCCTCGCGCAAAAGTAAGAAAAATCCACTAAAATAATAATAATAATAAAATAGTAAAATGGTCACGCCCTCTTAGTTACAGGAGCAAGCAGTGTTAACTATGTTAAACCCATCCTAACATGAACTTGCTGTTTCTCTGCACAGACTCTCTGTGGGTCTCGAACCTGTTTCACCGACTTTCTCTGTAAATAGGAAGAACCACGCTGAGCTCAAGTTCCGCATTATTCTGTCACAGTACACACAAATGAGACTGACGGCTCTGTCACATGGTTCAAAGTGGAGTTCGAGATAGCAGCGCGGCACTACACTAACCATCATGCACCGCTCCGACCGCTGAAAGGTGTCCCGGGCGCTCACCTGTCCGCTGGTGTTTGGGAGAGCGCGCCCTCTGCTGGCCAACATGGTGAACAGCACTTTCCCTTTCTTCTTTACTTCTTTTTTTAAAACAACATAACACAAAAATACGATAATTCCATGAAGACGGTGTATTATTTTAATAAAATAATGTAACTGTAAGACTAAGTATAAAAATTATTAGGTGCTACATTTCAAACACTTTCTACACATAATCTATAAATAGTTTTATGCTGATTTCAGTTCCTCTTTGTGCACATCTTTGATTTATTTTCCTGCTGACAAACTACTTTCTACCCTACACAGCTGCTCTTAAATAAGTGCATTTTTAAATTAAGTAGATAAAGTCATATCTAGATCTGTACATGCTC
>JAUBOC010000002.1:11320710-11339630 GCA_032275365.1 Anablepsoides cearensis
ATCCCGGCCGTCTTCCAAGCATTAATAAACGATGTGCTCAGGGATTTTTTGTATGATTTTGTTTTCGTCTATTTGGATGATATCTTAATCTATTCCCGAGACCAGAAACAACATGAGTCACATGTTCGAGCAGTCCTCCAGCGCCTTTACGAGAATCAGTTGTTTGTGAAGGCTGAAAAGTGTGATTTTCATGTATCCTCTGTTTCTTTTTTGGGGTTCATCTTTGAGAGGGGGCAGTTCCGCACTGATCCAGAGAAGGTCCGGATCAACATTAAGGAGGAATTTAGACCAAAGCGTTGCAGTTCCACTTCATACAGACCCCATCTGAATGATTTAAATGCGAAAAAGGAGGATTTAAAAGCTTGATATGTCTCCTTAGAGGTAATTAGAATTGATTTTGATTAAGTATAAAAACAGGAAGATGAACTAAAGTTTAAGTCAAACATAGTTCTCACTACATCACAATAGTTTTATTAGTAATACTCCCACTTTTTATGATTTTAATTTCCAAATAATACCATAGTTAAAATTTTTTCTGTTTCTCCTAAAACGCAAACAGCTCCAAAAGAAACAAGATGGTGATTTGTTTATATCTACACATATAATATTAGTATATTAAAGTTCTGAACATTTTTTGACCTCATATTTTCCATTAAAGTACAGAAATTGATTCAGAAGAAAAAGAAACATAGGAAGACTTTTCTTAAATGGTCCTCTTTGGCTTGGCACCTGTCAAATCAATTCACTCTTGATCTGTGGTTTCAGAAGCAAAATTCATGATCCACAACACAATGACTTGTTGACTGTTTGGAAGATAAACTCTGTATTCAGCTAAAACAAGTCCAAGTAAAATAATAATAATGATGTCTATAAAAACTAATCAATAAACCACATCCTATCTTGCTCTAAGAACTGCAGCTTGTTTAGGTAAGTTCATTAAAGGGAAAGAGATTATATCATGGTGTTGAATGTACAAAGAGAGCAGCAGGGAATCACAGGGCAGGATATGTCTGAACAGCGGCTGCCCTATCTTTCCAAAAGTCCTGAGCCTGCTGGACGACAGCACGAATGTCCGGAAATCTTCCTTTAGCGCTTTAACAGCAACTGAAGATTCCTGGCCTGGGAATGATGGGAGCTGGAGGAGGAGGAGGGGGGTTACAGAGCACACACCTGCCAGATGATTTGTCATTATAGAAGGGTCAGCACTCAGCTGTCACCCCCTAATCACCCATCCTACCCCTTAAGTCACCCCCCCCTTCACCCACTAAACTCCACTCCAGTCCTCCTCGAACACCCCCTGCATTCCTCAGGCAGCTCCGGTTTCACTCGCAGCGCTGCCACTCCATCTGCCCCTCCCTCCTACACTCTGCCCTGGGAGAAAACGTACCCCTGTGAGAGACACAGCACACTGAGTTCACTGTTTGGATGTGCCATGTGGGCTTACGCCGGCCCCCCATGTGTGTATCTACACAATTCACTTGTGTGCATACATGTTTATCTAAGGGTCGAGCTGTTCAGAACGATACCAGAGGCGAGGCGGCGGAGCAGAATCTTTGCCAGCAGAGAAACTCTGAATTGGTCCAGGCTGCGATCCAGAAACACAACCCCCCGCAGACAAGCCAAACATGAAAAACTCTCACAGGTATACCATATCTGTCAACAGCGGTCTTTCACCACTACAGGTCAGAGGTCACACTCTTTTCCACTGAACGCTGTTTCCTTTGGGACGTGCAAGTGTGTGAGATAGATCCTCGGCCATCAGTCTGCCCGCCGTCCAGCAGATTATCTCAAGTTGTACTCTGTAAGTGTGCTTTGAGAAGAGGCTCGGTGTGGTTACATCATATCCTCACAAGCCGCTTGTCCATTATCATGTTTCTTTTCATCACTACTGACAAGCTGAGTCTGCCGCTCTGCATCCCCAAAAAGAGAGCAGAGCAGGGAGGTGAGCACTGCTAACACTCTCTTACAAACATGTTTAGAGTGTTAACAGAAGTGCGGGCTGATACCTGACATAAACACTCACAGAAAAACATTCTCACGTGGAGTGAGTGAGAATCTACAAGCTGCTCTCTAATAGGCCGTGCGTTAGAGTCAGTGATAATTAAGAGGCATGCTTGTATTGGGTATAAAAGACAGGACCGTAGATGTGATTGTGATAAAAGTGTTTTGTTCCTTCCTGTTCCAAGGATCACCCGTCATCGCTCGTTCAAAGCTTTTATATCTTCACGGTGCACCTCACTTGTCTGGCCTGATGGGGGCAGTAGAGGCTGGCTGACTGGCTGCCACTAGACTGATGCCTAATCACAGCAACCTTCAAGCACCCAGAGGCGTCACACAACCCTCTAACAACCTGACAAGTAGAGCATCCTTCTTTCATCTGCTGTGCCGCCACCTGATAACTCTGCCTCCTGGAAATTTTAGGAGGAGGAGGAGGAGGGAGGCAAACGTTGAGAAAAGTTGAAAAAAGGAAGATAATTACATGACATCAGTGTCTTCATTCACCAAATGGGGCCGTACACAATAGAAGAACATATGCTGTCCGGTGAATGGCTACTAGCACAAGGCACACCCTTACACACATGCGCGTGCGCGCACACACACACACAGAGGCGCATACAGGAGCCTTGACAGTGAGACGCAACATTCAGGGAATAGATCGCTGATACAATGAGGAAGAAAAGAGTTTTCCCAGGGGGGATTCGCCTCCGCAGATATCAGTTACTAAAGCATCTGAAGCACTGAGAAAAGGCAAAGAGAATTTCAATTAGGGGGGAAAAAATGGAAAAGGATAAAGAAAAGAGGAGTGGAAAATAACAAAAGGTAGTGAAAGGTAAAATATAACGAGGGCCGAATTCATACATTATAACTGAAGTTACGTCGTACCCTGAGGTGAGCTCAGGCAGGTCTCCATAGCTTCTCCCCTCATGAAGGGAGTTTGTTTTGTTTCTTCGGCTATTAAGAGGAGAAAAAGAGCCATCTAATCCCTCTGTATTTATCTGGGCTCTTTGGCCTCAGGGGGGAACAACGAGAGACGCACAAAGTTCCAGTCTGTGTTTGTGGGAATGACACAAACTGAGAATATAGTGCACTTAGTTACGAAGCACGCAGGCTGAAATACAAACTTCTACACTGATTAGTGCGTTAAAATAGTCCTCCACTTTATGTTAACCCTGCTGCCTCCGCTATGTGAGAGTAATAAATTTGAACGTAAGACAGAACATTATCTCTGGTGCTCCCCCACCACCTGCTGCGTCCTCCAGCTGCCAATCGCCTGGCTAGGTCTGGCATCATCTCGAAAGCAAATTGGTAGACTGCCTAGTGAGGGAAAACCAAAACAATAAAAGAAGAACTCTTAAAGAGGACCACATGAGACATGTGCACCCCTCATTCTCCCTCTGTTCGCTCTTTGGGTCAGAAATGACTCACCCGCAAGAAAAAAAAAAAAGAAGCTTCTAGTCAACTACAGAGCGAGCTTATTTTGACTCATACTTCAAGAGAAGATCAATATTTGCACAGATCTATGGGAGGGAAAACAATAGTGATGTGGCCTCCACCAGCCCTGTCTGTTAATGGTCTGTTTACTGAGACAGACAGGGATAATGGCCTGGGTGTTGGCTGGTGGAGAATCAGATGGTGGCCACGCTTTGCTCTGTTTCTGGAACAGTTTCTGTGGAAACAAAGAGGGGGAAAAAGCCTCCATACTACAAGAAACTGAGCATCTGACTTATGCTGAGTATGAGGACGGGGCATCCTGTTGACACAGACAGGTTTGCAAGTCAAATAGCTGGCCTCAAGCCTCCACAGTTTTATAGAGCCTGGACTCTCTTTTGGCTATGCAAATTTTAAATCTGTGTGCCCCATGACTGCAGTCAAGCCTTTAGATGTCAGCAGTGGAGGCACTTAAATGGTGAAGCCCTGCAATGATGTCTATAGTTACTGTCTGTGCAGTAAGACCAGACAGAGGCACGTGTAATGAGTGTGCAGAGTGGAAGAATGAAAGATATTGGATATCTGAGAAACCAAGTTCAGCTGTAGGTCTTGGTCCTGGTGCCAACCTCAGAGTATTTGAGGAAAAGCTCTAATGTATGCAAGAAAATGTTATTATTTTAATAGGTCCAACAGAAATAAAACATGTGTTTTGGCACATTATAGTTCCTAACAGTCAGATCAAAGAGCACTGCTCTTGAAAAAGTTCATGTGAGGTCATGCTAACCGGCGCCTCCATCTTCAGCTCATAACTTAAGCATCAAAGCTGTGTTTGTGTGTGAAACTGCACAACTATTTGCGGCCCACAATACGAGACTCGTCTCTCTGAGGTGCCATCACTCTGCTCCTGTCAGCTTCAGCACTCTGACATCCTGCTGCTTTGCCTGAGGTCCCTCATGGTCAGTGACCCCTGACCCCCTCCGCCCCTCCAGACCAATCCAGCCCATCAGATGGATGTGTGCCTCGCAGGGATCAGAGAACCTGGACTACATTGAAAAGCTATTCAGGGACGTTTCGAGAGATTTTGTTGGCTGCCCTCTGCACACGGCGAGAAAAAGATGAATATTGTGACTGACGTGCATTTTCATCATAGAGAGCGCAGAAGCAGGAAAGAAAGACTTGCATGCTATTTAAATCTTGTAAACTCTAATTTAGCGATGGCAGGAATGGATTCAACAGTGCTCTCTAAACCATGTTTTGTGGTTCTGTTGTGTCTCAGAGCCAAATCGAGGGTCACTGGTTGTGCTTTTGCCAGCGACGCCAAAAACCTAATGGAAAAAAAAAAAATAATGCATTCGGACTTGGAGAAAAGCCAACCAGAAGGCTAAGGCAAAGCTAGTTGCCAGGAAGTTGAGGGCTGTGATGGCATCACTGACTAATCCTGGATTCTTCCTTTCGACCAAAGCACTTAACATGCAGCATAAATCAACACACAAACAAACAAACAGATGCAGCTCAAATAAACACGCAGGCTCTAAGGGATGCGTGGAAAGCTAAAGAACACAAAGAGGAGGAGAGAATCACTCAGAGACCCATTAACCTCTGGCTTCCAACCAGAACAGTGAGCAGGCGTCTTTAAGTACATGTTAAACATAGCTGGTCTATGTGTGTGTGCACAAGTGATTTATGTATTACTTTTGTGTCTATGAGCCTATTTACTTACTTTTAAGAGCAAGGGGCAGTTTTAAGGGGGAGAAAACTGCTTATGATTTGTGTTTATGAATGTTTGTCACTGTAAAACTACACGGGACTATTTAACCCCTCAGATAGTGACTTAGTGGGAGAAAGTCCTCTCAGGACTACTTCCTTGTGAATAGAAGCACATCCCCGAGAGAGAAGCTCCAGACTAAACACTTATTCATTCAGCTGCTCCCCTTCACCCCACCGACAAGAGACGGATCTCTGACAAGCACTCCCACCAGAGAAAAAAAAAAACTCACTTTTTCCACCAATTATAGAAAGCAATGCAGAGTGGGGGTGAGGTGGGTGGGGAGGTGAAGTTCAAAATATTATACACACTGGCATTTGGCGAAGCACACTGAGCAAGCTCTGTCAGAGAGAGATGGGCTAATTTCAGGGCGACGTGTGCCAACACAAACAACTGTTCTGGCCAGCTTTTATTGTCAGCACTTGAGGTTTGAGTCAAAATTTTCAACGCTCCACAGCCAATTTCTCTTTCCCCTATTCCCCCCTCTTATGATTTGTCCTTGTCCAAGATCCCAGTCAGTCTTTCATCGCCTACACAGTCAGAGCTTCAAAAAAGTTTTCTGGTAAAAGAGCAGACTCCGATCCAGATGTTAATCTAAACACAAAAAAAGAGACTTTTTTTTAATTCCACTCTTCCACATTAACAGATTTTTTCAAATTTATGAAGGGGGCCTGACTTTGAAGTGTTAAGTATTTTGATGTATGCACTTCTGCTCAGGTTATGAGCTTCAGCTGGTGTGGGGTCAGCGTGAGGCGCCAGCAGTTCAACAAGCTACCGCTACGACGTCTAGGTGCTATGTGCTGGGATTCATATAAGTTATGTGAACGTAAACATCATATGTTTTTGTTTGTGTCTCCAACGCACTGCTTACTTCTGCTTTGATTTTGTTTAGTAAAAGCTTTTACTGTTCAAGATAAAAGCAAGGAGCCATGGAAGGACATTTGGAGTACAGGCGGCAGCGTTACATTTGTAGCATGCACATAATTCTTACGGATCACGCTCAGTCCTGGGTGTGGGCCAGTCAGTGAGATAGGCAGCATACAGTCCCCTTCCACAGTTGGGGTCATATCCTTTGTGGCAAATCATACCCACCTTTGCACATCAGGAAAGCCTTTGGATGTGTTAAGTGTAAAAAGGGGGCAGATGCTGGAAGCTGAATGGGCACTTTTGAAGGCCCCCGATGCATGAACATACAGCCTTTACCCTCCTCCAGTACTGAGGCAGCTGTCTTTAATATAACCCATATTTATTCAGGTACAGACAGTGAAAAGGGTGTGGCCTTTCTTTTTCCTGGCAACTGTGGAGCACTCCTGCGGTTTTTTGGGGGGCAAAGGGACAAGGAACACAAAAAAAGAGACACAGGCACTAAAACAGGGGAAGAATAAGAAGGTGAGCAAATAGACAAAAAAAAAATAATAAAAAAACAAGGCTCCAGTCAGTCCTGTGTTGACTGGACATCCTGTGCAGTGGACAAGCCCCAGAGGCCCAGGGGCCACTAGGGAGGGGGCGTGTAAGCTCAACGCTCCAGCAGCACATGATGGCTGTGTCCAAGACAAATCACCAGTGCTGCTGCTGTCACAGTAGGCCTTGACCAAGACAAACAGCCGGGTTTTAAAATAAGTACTTGCCCCCTCGCAGCCCCCTTACACCTCATCCACACTGACGCATCCACATCCCCTCACAAGTTCAAGCACATTCCCTTCACAGGTCACAGGAGTGGAGCTGGAGTCAAACACACTATTCAATCTCTGGACAACGTCTGCATACTCACACACTCTCCTGCACACACTTCAGGACATCACATGTGTTTCTTTGCAGCCAAAGTGCTAGCACTGCATTAAGAAAAGGTGAACATAGTTGTATTTGACACAAAATATACAGACTGGGATGGATAAGCCCAAGTCTGCATGCTACCTTTATTGTCTATCACGAAACCTCAAACATGGCTGATTCAAAATCTGCCAAGTGTGCAGAAGTGTCAGCAATATTCTTTGCTTTTATTTAACAGCACATTGCATCTTGGGACTTGTGGTTTGTCTGAACTAGCCTGTCTGTGTCGCTGCCTGCAGCCTGCACCAAAGGGATTGGTGTTCCTCACTGAACAGAGCCTCATTTATCTCTGTGGCAGAGTCCTTCCTCTCCAGCAGTGGTCCTTCTGGACCCCTGAACTGCTGACATGGGGCCCCCGCACACACACACTTCTTTTCCTCCCTCCTTTGAGCTTTAGCATGCGGCAAAATTGTGAGATGTGTTTCATCTGCATATTGATTAGCCTGGCCGAAAGAAAGTAGAACCTCAGCACTTCACTGCATACATAATGTAAATAAGTGTCAGTAATTCAGCTTAAACTCTCCTGAAATGTTTAATCCGAAGAAGGAGGAAAATATTGTAAAATTGATTGCTCAACAAGTCAAAGTGTTTTTCATAATAATAATAATAATAATAAAGAACAACCAAACAGGAAAAAAACTTATCCTAAATTTTTTTCCGTCCCAGTGAAGTAGAGCTAAAACTTAAAGGGAAACTTTGCCCGGTTTCGCCTCTGTCACCCAATAAAGGCAGGCCGTGCTCAGTGTGTGGGCAGGCTGTAGTGCCAGGCAGTTGAGCTGCAGACGGCTGGGCGCTGGGTTGTCTGATGGATGGCTTACGTTCCGTGAGGACTGAACCAATGGCGTCCGGGATTGATTGGCCCAAAGGGGCCGTCGGGGAAAGCACTTCCTGTGTGTGTTAATGGACGCTCCTGCAGATGCATCGTGGCGGCTTGTGGCAGGGTGATGGTTGTTACTCCCTCTCTCCCCACCAGACCTCCTCCCCCATATTTTTCTTTTCTCGGTTAATCAGAAGAGAGTAAAGTGAAATGAGCCAGGCCTAACAAGCAGCACACAATCTGAGCAGCTAACAATATATCCTGAAAATAAAACCTCACCAAGCTTCATAATTAGAAGCTTTATAAAAATCTTGTAATTTATTATATTTAATGTGGTATCAGTTATATCTTAAATCACTGAAGGTCAGATAACTCATCAAGTAATATTCTCTTATGAACCTTTGGCGTCACCATTTCATATTTTGTTTCCTTCTTTCAAATGACATAATGCTTTCCAGAAACATCCAAATGACTCATTAGGAAAATATGAACACATTACTGATCGTTCTTCAACAACAGTGTTTCTAAAAAGGTTGAAATCCAGGGGTAACATTTTGGTAAAAACAAATTGCTACGATTTTCAAATAAATGAAATCTTGTACTTACATTAAAACAGAACAAAGGCAACATGTTAAATGTTATAATGTAGAAATGTGTTTGACTTTGACTAATTAAAAGCCTTTTGTAAACTTGGCAGCAACAAGTTTTTCTTACTTTCTTTTGACAAAACCATGAAATCAACTGGTTTAGTTAAAAAAAAGTTAACGTTTTGTCAATTTGATAATGCATCTTACTGAATTCAATCAGACAACAATCGTTCACAGAGTATCCACTGTTCATCTTTAATTTGTAGATGTGCTCATGTTATCTCAATTTATGCTTCGGTTTTGTTGTAGATATATTTAAATTGTTGTAAGATATTTCACCATGTTTATTTAAATACTTTGCAACTAATTTCAAAAAGACAAAAAATGCATTTGCTTTTAAGTGCATATTTTTTTTAACATTTGATATGAAGTAATTAAACAAGATTAACATTTAACTATCACTACATTTCATTTTTCATTTAGCCAAGTCTAATATTTATAACACTTTGGCAACTTTACTCACTTTAATAAAAAAATTTAAAGGGATTGCTGGACTTAAAGCAGTTTTTTTCCACTCACTGTGGACATGTAATCATGCAACTGATTCACAAATGTTTACAGATGTGCAGCACACCTTTTCAGCAGGTCTTTCTTGAGGTAGACGAAGAATAAAAACAGAGTGCAAATAAATAACAGAAAGCACTGGACGAGTGTGAGAGAGAATGAAAAACACAACCCAAAGCGATTTCAAGAACCAGTATGACTTTTAAAAAGATGGTTTATACCCGTGGAAAACTCACCACACACTGAATCAATACACAATTATGTGTAAAAGCAACGTTTGTTGGATCACAGTGTTTTTAACTACTTTTTTTTTTACCCTTTTTCAGTTTTTTACAGTCTAGCAGAAAATTTTGCAAAAAACTTTATTTACTTTCTGCACAAGTCACAAAGCATTTCTGGAAACTAGAATCTCATATTTGTGTATTATGACCAGATAGGAATGAATAAAAATATCGATTCAACAATGTGTAGCACGAACGACCGGTGACACCTTCTGAGTCGTTCTAGATCATGGGGGGAGTTTGTCTTTGAGTCCGGTTGTGAGGGACCACAGTACACCTGAACACCAAGCCTAACCAACAGGTCACTCCCGACAGAGTGAATATGGCCGGTCAGGTATCACCAGAAAGGAGTGTATGAGTGCTCTCTTGTGCCAGTCCACAGTGAGGGTGCAGACGCCCTTTGCAATGTAGGTGGTTGCTGGAGGTGTGTCTGCCGCAAAGCGGAAAGCTTGGTCCACCATTTAAGGTTAGGTCGATTCTGAACCAACATATAGTAAAGCTCTAGGCCGATTGCCAATTTATCAACCAATAAAGCTAGTACAGCATGGTACACAGGTGTGCCTGCAGTGGGACCCCCTCTGTATCACTGGCAACAGGTCTTAGTTGTTTCTGAGTCCAGAGGACAAAGGAAAGTGTTACGATCGGACAGTAGCTGTTCAAGTGGTTGTGTTGGCTGAATGTTTTGTTCTCCAGGCTCTAGCAGACCATATTTTGTATGATCCTCACCTGTGAGGTCCTTGGACTTCGAGGTGTCAGGGTCTAAGTGCAAATGTTGAATCAGCCAATCACATGGCAGCAAATCAATGCATTTAGACATGTAGACATGGCCAAGATGAACTGCTGCAGTTCAAACCGAGCATCAGAATGAGGAAAAACGATGATTTAAGTGACTTTGAACGTGGTTGTTGGTGCCAGACGGGCCGGTCTGAGTATTTCAGAAACTGCTGATCTACTGGGATTTTCACCCACAACCATTTCTAGGGTTTACAGAGAATGGCCCGAAAAAGAGAAAATATTCAGTGAGCGGCAGTTCTGTGGGAGCAAATGCCTTGTTGATGCCAGAGGTCAGACTCAGAGGAGAATGGCCAGACTGGTTGGAGCTGATAGAACAGCAACAGTAACTCAAATAACCACTTGTTACAACCGAGGTCTGCAGAAGATCATACATGTTGAACCTTGAGGCAGATGGGTTACAGCAGCAGAAGACCACACCTGGTGCCCCTTCTGTCAGCTAAGAACAGGAAATTGAGGCTACAATTCACACAGGATCACCAAAACTGGACAATAAGATCAGAAAAACGTTGCCTGGTCTGATGAATCTCTACTCCTGCTGCAACATTCAGATGGTCAGAATTTGGCATGAAAGCATGGATCATCCTGCCTTTTATCAACGGTTCAGGCTGGTGGTGGCGGCTGGTGGTGGTGGTGGTGGTGCAGTGGTGTGGGGGATAATTTCCTGACACACTTTGGGCCCATTAGTACCAATTGAGCATCGAGTCAACGGCACAGCCTACCTGAGTATTGTTGCTGACCATGTCCATATCTTCATGACCACAGTGTATCATCTTCTGATGGCTACTTTCAGCAGGATAATGCTCCAAGTCATAAAGCTGGAATCATCTCAGACTGGTTTCTTGAACACAACAAGGAGTTCACTGAACTCGAATGACCTCCACAGTCACCAGATCTCAATCCAATTTCACATCATGGATGAGCAGCCAACAAATCTGCAGCAACTGTGTGATGCTATCAATATAATTCAATTCAATTCAAAAATACTTTATTTATCCCAGAGGGAAATTAATTAATTAATTAATTAGATAATATGGACCAGACTCTCTAAGGAATGTTTCCAGTACCTTGTTGAATCTATGCCACGAAGGATTAAGGAAGTTCTGAAGGCAAAAGGGGTTCAACCTGGTACTAGAAAGGTATATCTAATAAAGTGGCAGATGAGTGTAGATATGTTGTTTTTGTCTGGGTTCTTCTTTTCAGTGAACAAGAAGTATTAATAAAACAACTGTCTGAGACAAGAATGGGAGTTAGGGCTGCTACATAATAGATGTACGATGTGTTCTCGCTAACCGGGTTGTGAGACGTTCGTTTTCACATTTTATATTCTGAAGAGAAACTGTAGCAAGAACTCTTGGTGAGCTCTCCCACAGCAACACACGACGCGCGCAAACAGAAACAACACAGCAACAGCACGTTTGGAAAATCGGATGTTTATTTTCCATTGATTATGGAAATTTTTTTATTTCTGTTGTTAACCGGTGAAAAGCGCTATTTTGTCATGAAAAGACCACCACATGTTTTTGATGTTAACCCCAGCTGAGGTGAACTTCCTGTTGGCCAGCATAGCCATGAAGAGCAGCCTGGCAACCCCATGCCCAAATATTGTGCCATCTCCTATGAGTTCTTTCACTGTTTTTCTAACTTTTATTTGACTATCTTTGTCAGTTTTGCAGCAACAGTTGTAAAGATGGTTGTATTTTCAAACAGCCTCGGCCAGCTGCCCCTCAGTGAAGCAGTTGAAGTGAAACAAGAGAAGTGTTGTTCACTCATGTAAACACAAAGTTTTGACCAATAGCACAATGCCTGGGCACCTACCCCTGCAAGAACAGTTTCTGTCAGGAGCTTGTGCACAGAACCGGTTCTTGGAGGTGGTGCAAGACCAAAAACACATCGTTTTCGTCACGCGGCTGCGACAATGAGAACAAATTTCAACACGTTTCAGAGCGTGTAAATCAGCCTTTAGAGTCAGGGAAAATCAAGACTTTCTGACCCTTATTGAAACAAAATTAAATGCATAATATACCCAAATCTGCCCAGCTGCTCCAGTTCAGGCACAGGAGGCCCGTAGGTTTCAACGTGAACGGGTTTGTAGCGATACAGCACTTCCTCTATCCTCTGCAAAGGCTGAAGAGACACATTCTGCCGCTGAAAAAGAAAGACAAGAAATACAATAATCATCATCAGTTCTTTGCAGTAGAAACTGACAAACACCTAGCATTTCTTGAAGAAATGCACATTGCCTGCTGTTTTCGTAACCGTGTTTAAACTTAAATAATTGCATGTTCAAAAATCCTCTAAAGGTTTTCCGGTCAAACATTGAAAATATCATGCCTCGTATTTTATTGCAATATCTTGCATAATCTGTTCGCACTCCTAGTATATGTTGTGAATGACGGTCATCTACTACCAGACCAAATTGTAGCCTAATATCTGTAATAAACTGAGTAAATTATAGCAATTTTTGTGCAATTTTTTGTTGACTCCTAAAGTTGATCTGTAGTGAAAGTACAGCTGATAATTCCTTTCTGAGTTTTATTGAAATCCAGCCAGTGGCTCATGAGATTTTTTCCTAACAGTCTAACATCTCAAACAATTAAAGGTAAAGGCCCTGTCACACAATAGTGTTTTAGAAAACTTGTGCCAATTTCTAAAATATTTAAAGACATTGAAGATGGAATTAAACAAATCAACTGGAAGCCTCTTTCAGGCGTGTGTATACTATAACACTAACAAATTGATCAAATATGCAAAGTTTGTTGATAATTTTTGTCTTTTTTAAGGTCAACTGGCTATGGTGGCCATCTTGAATTGGGTTATCAACCCAATGATTACTTTATGAAATTTTGTGATTCGTTACATATTTTACTAATGATACAAACAAACAAACGTACTCAAAGGCAAGAGGAAAAACAAAACATCACCATTCTACTTTCAGCAGCAGATAAGAGAAAATAGAAAAGAAAAAGAAAAAGAGTTCTTGAAATAATAAAAAAAGGAGCTCTGTCTGTCTGCCCACAATAGTTTGGTGGAGAAACACAAACGGGACTATGACTGTTTCAATTGGTCAAGTTTTAATTAGCAACTAGACAACAAATCTCAATGGAAACTTTAGGAAGAAAGTCATGGGCAAATTTACAAATGTTACCCTGCTGCTTCTCTCAAGATCAGCGATGCCTCACTGAAAACTGTAGTTTACTCTCCAAAAAAAAGGAGAAAACATATACTTAAATTTAAGATTTAAATAAGAATTGACCGTGGTAATAAAAAAACAGGACTCTGCAACATTAGTGTGAAACTGTTCAATCTGTGGCTAAGCCATCAAAGAGGGAATTTCCACAAAGCGTTTTCTCTAACATTAAAGAAACGAGACGAGCCAGATTCATGAAACAAACCTGGAATTAAAAAAGCCGATGTTTAAACAAGCATTAGCTATTTCAGAGAGCAGCAAAGGAACTCAGGAGACAAAGGGAAGATAAAAAGATAAGAAAGAAAGCAAAGAGAAAAAGAAATGGGGGAAAATAAACAACAGAACACAGAGGGGAGTTGATGGAAACCAAACTAAACAAGTAACATGTGCCCCGCGGCCACAGGCTGCCCTGCCCGCCATCACATATGCTGCGGCTTATGTGATCACACACACACACACACACACACACACACACACACACTCACATGGAGTAATAAAATGAGCAAAGAAGGTACTACAAAGCATGAAGAGATGCACAATGAAGCATCAATAGGTGTAGTTTTTTAGGTCGATGCAAACAAACCAAAGTGTTTAAACACAGATAAAGTACCATAAAACTTTTAGACATTATATTCTTTAATGTGTTTTAAAATGAAATGCTACATATTCACACTTAGATTTTTTTTATTAACCTTTATTATCCTTCAGTGGGGAAATTAATTCTCTGCATTCTTCCCATCACACATGTGGGCTGGCTGCCATTTCTGAGGCACCCGGGAGCAACTGAGGGGGGGCTCAAGGGTCTTGCTCAGGGGCTGATCGATCCATGGCGTTGAACCGGTGACCTTCTGATCATAGGCTCACCTTTTCTAACCTCCACGCCACCACTCCTATAACATGAAGTAGATTTTGGTACAGTGATATATACTGCTAAGCCATACTTAAAATGTCCAAACTGGACAATGATGCCATATTGTCCAAATATTTACTAGAATAAATATTTATGTTTGGCTAAGAGAGGTTCTACAGTAAAAGGGATTTTGTCCACAAAACCCAATTCTTATTCCCAGAATGTGTTTCAGCTATCTTAACAGAACAAGTTCAAACCTGTTACTTTGTGCAGTAGCTTCTTTTTTGTTGTTGTTGCGAAGGTGGGGAAAGCAGCAGAGACAGTGACAGTGGCAGCACATTAACAGAAATAAAGTGGGTTTTTCCAGGGAAGGATTAATCAAAGTTGAGTTTCTGCTTTGAACGTGTCTACTTCCTGTATACCTCGGGCGAGTGATGCTGTCTTACAACCAGAACTACAGGCTCTAATCTTTGATATTAGATTTTTTTTTCTATGTAATGTAAAGGAAAATCCAGTTAAATCAAAGCTTGTTTTTAGCTAAAAGAAACAACACATTTTGACACGTCTGTCAACATATTCTCCTGAATTGATTAGAAGAAAAGGTATTTTATAGTAATTTTTATATGATTTGGCTTAAATTGTTATCTTACTTTGTGCAAATAACTTTGATCAACTTATGTTGTTTTATCTGCCATAGAAATAAATTTGACATTAATATTTTGGACCAGCTTGTAGATGCCATTTAATTCTTTAAAATGGGGATTTTAAATTTGTTTTAACTAAAACAGAAGAAATACATTTCTCTGTAGTTTTTACTCAACCTTTACCCCGAAGGTGTCCTTGTGAGCAGTCATCCCATCAATTCATCAAACACACAGCAGCTACACCTCATCATAATGAAACCCAGACTTTAAACCCCCATTACAATTACTATCCCTCTCTTTCACACTCCTTCAGTCCCTCTCCATCCATCTTCTTCAGACTTTCAGCACGGTTTCTCTTCCCTACTGCGCCAGTCAAAGAAATGCACTGGGACCAAGGAGAAGCAGAAAGTCACAAAGTGAAGGAGCTCCAGAGAAAGTAAGCAGCAAATTGGAAGCTGCAGATGGCTGAACTTCAGCGAATCAGATTTTTAAGTGACAGAACAGTCCTATAACCCCTCCTCCCACCAGTGTGGAGAAATGTGTTGCATTCTTTTGCAAGGGCACCTTAAATATTGGCATCAGGCCACATAAGCACGTACAAACACAGCTTAAAACGTGGTTACCCAAAAACACATTCCATCACAAAAAATGTTTAAAAAAAATACAATTTTTTGTATCTAAAAATAAAACAACTAAGAACTGTGTCTTCAAAGGGCTGCCTTCTATTACACCTGAAAATATGCCTGAAAAAAAAAATCAAACATGAACTTATCCCCTCCCTGTGTGAATTACGACATATAAGTGTTGTTTTCAAAATGCTCCAGAGAAAGAAAGCAACACAGAGGGGAGATAGAGGGGACCCCCAGCCAGGCCCAGCAGAGTGGGAATGGCAACAGGATCAAGGGTCTTTAGAACAACATGACCGAAGGAGCCAATCCAAACATCTGCTTTAATCATCACAGAGGCCCATCCAACTACCTATACAACATTGTGTGCATTGTAAGTTTATGTATGTACTAGTACTTAAACTCTTATGATACTCTTGAGGCACTAAAGCGAAACTCTGGGGTCCATTAATCTTAATAAAACCGTAGGGGGGATGATTTGAGGAAATCACTGTTGCGCCATTGGGAAGAAGCAGAGATATTCCCAAAGGTAAGTTATAGTTTTCTTTAAAAGGCACTAATTTAAAAAATATAACTGCTTTTATAGGTCAAATGAAGTGGTCACATATACCAACTCACATGTTTTAGGAAGTAAAGGCAGTATATCAAACATCTACCAGCATGGATATAGCTTGTTTTTTTTTTTTTTTTACCATATCCTTACTCTTTTTATTACACTGTTTTTTGTCTTACTTGTGCAAGTGAATGCATCAGGGTTAGCTCATCTGACTGCGTGAGGTCGCGGACAATCATGAAATTTTTATAGGACAAAGGTCTCGTAAAAATAAAATTACTTTCAGGCTTTTAAAGATTTATCCCTAGGGCATCGTGCTGACTTTGGGCATCACAGACCCCAGCATCACTAATTTGGAATTTTTTTTTTAACCAAATAACTTGACATGGTTAAAGCCCTCACACTTCAAAACACAAGAGGTGATCAACATGAGTGTACGTTGGTCGAACCCTGGTCTTTGTGGGTCACCACTCAGAATAAATGTTAAAATCATGCTACACACAAATACACACACACAAACACACGCAACGTAAGCATCAGCACTCTCCGGCACCCCCATCTCTCCTCTGACTTTGCTGCTCAGCAGGACACATCAAGGTTGCAGAAACTAACCTCTCCATCAGCACCTCTCCACCACATCTGCGCACAAACAAACAAAACCTTATGAATTCATTTGGCTCCCTGGGGTCTTTGGCGCCACAGCTCAAGAGCCAGCAAGGCCATCTTCACTAATGTATGAAGTGATAATGAGAACGGTGTAGAACTGTACAGTGAATAAAAAATACTGAGCCTAGTTAGGAGCCATCACTTCCTTCTGCTGCGACACTGCCGCTGCTTCTGTAGGGATAAAGAGTTTTAAGCTGCCCACTGGTACAATGAGCAGCAAGTAGCGAGTGTAAAAGCTGCCGGCTCCCTGCGCCTTACTAGTTTAAATATATCTGCCTGACCCGTGGCAGCTGCCCCAGCGCAAAGCCCCTAAAGCTGACAAGTCCTTTTCCCGCTGCACCGACCTGCATGTGGGCAGGTTTTGCTGAAGCCAACCTAAACATGGGCAGGGGCAGAGGTGTGAATACCCACATGTGCTGGTGCCAATCAGGGCTCACAGACCCCCTCGTTTCAAGCCCACACCCCACAGTTGATAACCTCCATGGCGGCGAACCAAACAGAAGAAAATCAAAAGGCAAAAAGTTCAAGGCGTGTGCTTTTTTTTTTTTTTTTTTTTCTTTTTTTTTGAATGGCGTCCAAACTCAAATGAGAATAAAAAACAAATATCTTTGGTAACTTGGGGTGAACACGAGACAATGGATGAGATAATGCAAGGGAAACTTAGTGGGGGTTGCAGTGAGTACATAGCAACAATTCTCAGACAAAACAGGTTAGGCCAGTTTGCCAGAGTAAAGCAAAGCACAGTTTGGCCTGCATTGACAAGTGCATCTCCTGAGCAGAGGTCACTGTAGAGGACTTAACCAAGTAAGCAAATACATTCACAGCATGTGTGTGAAGCTGTGCTGTACATTCTATGGCAGTCAAATTCCACTGCCTAAATGTAGAACGGCCTAAAGCCAGAGAGTACCCAAAGTTATTTCAGCCAGCTACACATCAATGTTTAGGGATAAACTTTCCACCCTGAGTGTGTTTGTGAACTGCACTTTGTTTATGTGTGTGTTTGCCTCCTGTTTCATTAGGTGCCCATGTGGACACAGTCAGGTATGTCAGCTGCTCGCGTCAAGCTGTGAGTAGCAGGACGGGGCCTCCGGTAGAGCTGGAACCTGGGAACTTTGATCCAAGACGGTGCTGAAAGCTGCCAGAAGGTGGAAAGATTCCCCATCGGTCATCTGCCTTCAGGAATAGGAGACGAGGGGGGAAGCTGAAAACATCCCCCTCAATGTACAAACAAAACTTTTAACGCAAACAAAGCTAACATTTAACATTAAAACCTGTTACACAACTACATACAGTTATTTCTAAGCTAATTTATATTGTTTTGTTCGAAGCAGGTGCCAAGTGACTTCTGTCAACACAACTCTCATCATCAAGCTCGAGTGTAAGGTTGTGCCAGACAACAACAAGCAACCTGTTTAAACAGTGAATCGTCGCCTCCCTCCCTCCCTCCCACACAGAGCATCTCTTTTGATATCAGCGGACATCTTTTTTTTTTAAAAAGACACTTTATTCTTCAAAGCATGTATACTCAGACTGGGCGGAAGGGTAGGGGTATGTATGTGTGTGTGTGCACGCGCATGTGTATGTGTGTGTGTCTTTGGGTTCAATAGAGTATCTACAAAGTGAAGGGATTAGTGAGCGTTTTCAAAAAAAAATTCCTGAGGCAAGACCAGGCCCATTCCACTTCCCATCACACCTGGAATAATACTCCCACTTTTCCCCAGAACTGGCCAGCTTCCTCAATAGTCCGTCCGAATGTGATGTTAGTACACAGCCAGGAATACCAAGGTTTAGTCTGGATTCCCCAGTACTAAGAAAAGTCACTCTGGCACCGAGTGATGCCAGCCCGGCTGAGAATAACCCTCTCATGTTCCCCGCACACAACATATCATGACTAGGTTCAACGTAAGATCACACTTTAAATATAGTCTGGAATAACTGGGAAGCTGAGGAAGAGCTGGCATCCTCAAGTTGAGTGGGCTGGATGTTTAAAAGAAGGGACGACGTGTGATAAAAGCGGCGACTGCTCACCTTGGCCCAGGCTGAAGCAGCTCAAAAAGCCGGAGGTGAGGGAAGAATCAATTCTGCGTCTGTCACTCGCAAATTTGGACAAGAAAAACATCCCCAGAAAAACTAATTGTGTGTGATAATAGTTAAAATTTTAAAATTACAAAAAAAAAAATCACATTCCTAGAGATATTCCATGAATGATAATGACAGTTAATGATTTCACATTTTAGCACAAAACTATTAGGTGCACAAAAGAGCGTTATCGTAGATCCTTCCTCCCTACAGCTGTCAGACTTTATAACCAGCACCACGCCCAAAA
>JAUBOC010000002.1:11409709-11423207 GCA_032275365.1 Anablepsoides cearensis
ACTTTTTAAATGGAATTACTGAAATAAATCTACTTTTTCATGATATTCTAATTTTATGACCAGCACCTGTATATGACCTTCTTGCTGTGAGGCATCAGTGCTAACCACTGAGCAGTCGTGCTGAGGTATTTTTTTAAACTAAAGGCTAGTCTATAGGCAAATAAACTCAACAAGCAATTTCTACAAACTTTAGAGTAAAAGTCCCCAAACAACATGATGAAATGGTCAGAACCCAGACCAGCTGTTAAAATCAACAGAATATTTTTTTATTTTTTGTATTCTAGCAGCTACGGTCATTCATTCTAAGCTTATTGAAGCATTTAAGGAAATCAACTTCCTGTCCACATGGCTGGCAGCGAACCTCCTCCATCTTTAAAGTCTGCTCACAGAGGTACCAGCCTGATAAAACAACAGCATCAGAGGCTTTGTAATTATTTCCATACGAACTATGAATAAACTTGTTTAACTTGTATAACGACATGTCTATTTCAGAAGCTTTTTATTTAAAATGTCAGCGTTGATTTGGCAGCACTACTCAGTGGTTAGCACTGTTGCCTCACAGCAAGAAGGTCCTGGGTTCGATACCCGGTTTGGATCTGGGGTCTTTATGTGGAGTTTTGCATGTTCTCCTTGTACTTGTGTGGGTTCTCTCCGGTTTCTTCCCACAGACTAAAACATTAGGTCGCCTTCAGGCTCAGGCCTTCCTTTGATAAATAATTTTATTTTACATAAAAGTAAAAACAAAAATCAACATTAGATTTTAAGTTAATACCTTTGGGATTTTGCTTGAGAAAAACATTCTGTAAACGTTCCTCACTGAATTTTGTTTGGCTGCCACTGCTTTAGGAATTATTTACCACACTGAGAACTTATGAGTGGTTTTAAAAAAACACCAGAACTATTAACACTGCCCCCCTCTGGCAATCATTTTCAAAATGACGAGTCAGATATTTAATATAAAATCAAAAAATTCCAATCAAAAACTTATGTAAAAATAAATCTAAATATTAAAGAATAAACTTGTATGAAATTAGCCCCCCCCCCTCCAACATTTACATAAGCACAGGAATTGCAACGATTCAAACTGAACACAATCTATTAACTGCTTGCCACTGAGCACCATTTGAACATTTGACCTTCTGCCACAGCTCATGACATTATGTTGACATTTAAAGTAATCCCTCCCATGGTTCTTAATTCCAGTGGCCGCAGACTGCCCTGACCCTGCCTGAGCTCCAGTCCCGTCTATGCCCTCGCCACACACTGACAGAGACGGTACAAGGAGACAAACACATGTGAGACTCAGGTGAGAGGTCACATGGGTTCAGTTCTCACAATAAAAGCTTGTTATTAATCATTCAGCTCTGAAGATCAGACTGAAAATGGAACTATTTGTGAAAAATACGTCCCAGAGGTCAGATAATTAGTGTAGAAAGTCTTAAGAGGTGCAATTTACTAAATGCTGCTGTATTATGAGAAAATCTGTCTAGTCAACTGGAAAAATACTTTTGTGCCTATTCTTTATTTCCCTTCAAGCTTTTTGTGTCAGCATGTTCATTTTTGCAACAGATGTTATCAAACTAATTCTTTGAAATCCTGGTATCTCTCCATTCAACTTTTTTTTTTTTTTTTTTTGCAGTTGGAGCAACATAACGTGGCTTTGTCAAACTAATTTACCTGTCACAGTCAGGGAAAAGTTGCACTTGGACAAAAGGCAGATAAAAAGTGATGAAATCAGGAGTACAAGATGACAACCCATTTATTTAGTAATACATTCTGCAAACTAGAAATTTTATTCAAACTTCAATGGATTAAAAAAAATGAAAGAAAGGGAGGAAAGAATGAGAACATTTTAGGAGCAGGGAGAAAAATGCATCTATTCACAAGCAAGGAATGCAATTTGTTCAATCGACAACACAAATAATACAATTTAGTTCAGGGAACAAAGCTTTTTTTTTTTTTTTTACTTTTTTTTCTGCCATTTCTTTGGAGCTAAAACATAATACAAAATATACAGTTATTGAACTTTGTAAAATCACTCACAGAGGCCTCTGAGAAGCATTTGAATCAACATTGACAATACTTAACTACAGCACTCTAAAGCTATTCTCGTATGTAATCATAAATAGAGCAGGTATACTGATGTATGTATGCACATCTTGAATGCTTACAAGGTTACTATGTTCAAACACTTGCATTTCTTAAATGTATGACATCATTTGCTGTGGAAATTAAATAAGCCTTTAAGACCGAGATTAGATACAGTGACACTGGAAAAACATTGTACCTTGTGACAGCCAGGACAAAGTCACTGTTAATAGTTAAGTACCTTTAAAAAATAAAAATAAAGAGTTTTTAATTGATAAGAGCGTAATGTCACCAGCATTACTCGTTATAGTGTTTTGTTGGGCAGGAACTTTAGGGGGCAACATGGGTAAGGCAAATCGGTGAGCTTATTTACGAGCTGACAAAGATTAGCGAAGTGAGGCTCGGGTCGCCCTGTAAGGGGGACGAATACACCACCACTGCTAAGGGTCACACAGTAAACACCTCGACTGAGGTACATCAATATCTACATGAGGGCGTAAGCATTTAAAATCTCTAACCTCTGCTAGGTAGTCCTCTGTAAAAGAATATACAAGATGCATTTCAGAAAACCCAAAAGTAACTCTGTAAATAGCTTTATTTTTTTCTATAATAATAATAATAATAGAAAAAAAGCTGATTAGACAGATGATCAGTGCATATGACTTGTCATTTAGTCCCACACCAATCAGCTACAACAATAAACCCATCTCTACAACAAATTTTGAGTCCTGACTTTTTATGTAGGTGTTACTTTGGCACGATCTAAACACGACTGCAGACCAAGCACGCTTTTCGTTAGCACCAGTTCAGGATAAGCTTGAGAAAGATGAAAAAAATAAAATCAAATAAAAAGGTGCTGACCCCATTGTAACTCACAGGATCCTCTACTAACTCTTTTATGACTTAAAATCAAGCAAATGGGTTTTATTGTTGTGGTTGATTGGTGTGTTTTCCTCACACGTCACTAAAAACCCTGAGGCCTTTATACAACTGCAGAACTGAGTGAAGTGTCTCGCATGTTAAAATAGGTGAAAAGGCGGCAGGTACTGATAGGCAGCTTACGGGATTAAGCTGATAGTGTTTCTATAGTCACTAAAAATATGCTGTCATTTGCAGGAGCTTCACTAAAAACATCTTGTTTCATCAGAATTGGTACAATTAAACACTGTAGCTAAGCAAAAACCTGTTTAACAAAACAAAATAAATGGAGGAACAGCACTCTTTAAAGTAAACTGCTTAAAAACACTTCCTATATAGATCATGAGGTATTTAAGTTCATTAAAAACTATATACTGTATTTATTATTGGGATTTGTTCATTTCAAGAAGACAGTGGGGTTGTTTACAAACTCCTCTCTGAACTTGAACATAATTTCAGTAACATGCATTAGAAAAAACATTTGTTTTTGCTAACATTCCAGTTAGACCAAATTTCCCACATTGTGTTTTTCTGTGGAATGAGTCCATTAATAAAAAAAAAAAAGAAAAAAAGGGTAAAAATATATTTTAAAGGTTACATAATTTATTTCAAATAATCTCTGGCA
Organism: Anablepsoides cearensis; assembly: GCA_032275365.1. Classification (NCBI taxonomy): domain Eukaryota; kingdom Metazoa; phylum Chordata; class Actinopteri; order Cyprinodontiformes; family Rivulidae; genus Anablepsoides; species Anablepsoides cearensis. The sequence continues at coordinate 11,413,341 of JAUBOC010000002.1, forward strand.
AAATTGCAAGACATGCCATAATTATTCTAAATCACCCAACATGCAAACAAACAAATAAAACATGTTTGTTTCTCTTTGAGCTTTAAGGGGGAAAAAAATGAAAGGAAAAAAACAAACATGAAATTAACATCCGCCAAGTTTGTACGGAGCAGCTGAACGTTAGATAAGAACCATCGAGTTCACTTTGCTACAAGCTGTGCAGTGCAACATAAAGAGCTGCTGAATTGAAATAAGAAAACAAAAACAGCATTTTTTGTATACAATTAAGTTTTCTTTCCTCAAACACAGTAAACAAATCCAACTACTTAACATGATGTTAGTACAGAACCTACAAATCTAAAAGTGAGGGAATTTAAGTCATTATTGTTGAAATTTACTTCTTAATTTAAGGGAGAAGTTTCAACTCAGAATAAAAATCTTTTTTTTCCATGTTTTGTTGAATTATTGGTTAAAAGGTACTCTATGGTGCCTTCACTGCAATGAAAATAATACATTCAACATTTAAGAAAAATGCTATAAAAGGCCTATTTAACATTTCGACACCCTTTTGTTTATTTTTAAACCTTTCAAAGTTAATACTTGTTCAGCACACATCTCCCACTTTTTGATATCCACCCTAGCGCCCCCTGCAGACCATTAAAAGAAGTTTCATGATAAAACACTTGTCCTGCAAGTATATCCTTGAGTGTAGGGCTCGTTTCTCTACACCAAAACTAGCAGTCAAAAACACCACAGAGTACCTTTAACAGCCAACACAAAAATCTAAATTTCTGCTTATTTAAGCTTTTTTATAAACTCGTGTTTTGCAAGGGGAGAGCAATGATGTTTTTTTTTTTTACTTTGTCAAAAAGGAGGCGTCTTTGGCATTTTTGCCACAAAAGCACATTAGAAAGCAGCTTTAGGAATAGTTATTCTTTTTTTAAAAAAAAGACTGGTATGTAGACAAAATTATCTACCCACTACAAACCTAAATGAGGTGAAATAGCTAGGATTGTCTTTTTGATAAATCAAGGATTATAAATTTAGTACAATATTACTCTGTAGTACATAAATAAAACAGGAAAATAAAAAGATTAGAAGGAAAAATTGTTAGCCAATCATCAAGAGACAAACCAATATCACATTTTGGCCATGGAAATAAAATTAATTCAAGCAAAATTATTTATTCCTCAAAAGAATTAGGTCAGAAATATACATACATAAATTTTCATAACAAGACAAAAATGGCAGAAAATTAATCTGAAATAAAACAATTTCTCTTTAAGAAATACATCTACTGTGTTAAATACAGATTTAGTAAGTGACCATGTTTTCTACGAGGGGGAATATTAAAAAGAAAAGTTAACCCACAGAACACACACTATAGCAGCAAACCTGTGCTGTGGATAATGTTGTGGAAGAGGAGAAATTTAGGAGTCACAAACCTTATGGGAATAAAAAGGTGCTACACAAATAGGAGAACACGTTTGTTCTTGCTTTAAATGTCTTGAAAAATAGTCTAAGATCCAAACGTTTCTACAATGTTATTCTGAGATTTTGTTTAAAATAGTCAGTGCTTCAACTCTTCACCTCATAATGTGAGACAAATAACTTAAAATGTATATTTGTACCAAATACAAAATCACTAAAATTGGCTTAGGCTGTAATAAAGCTGAAAATGTGGTAAAAAAAAAAAACTAAAACAAAAAAACAATATGGCACCAACAGTGGTCTTGTACATTTAAAAAATAAATCATATTTTTAAATAGGACACAATGTATGAGTCAACAACTGACGAGCTGCAAAACATTGTACACCACTGATAAATTCAATTATGTGCCACCTAGGATTAATTTAAAGTTCCAACACTTAACAGCATCTATAATTTATTTTATCCAAGGCTGTTTCTGGGGTTGGACAGGATGGAAGTGGGGGTAGAATGGGTTGGACTTTTCCTTAAAATCCATCTTAAGTTGTCTGAACAACCTGTATTCAAACTGACTGATCTGCCTTTCCACTGAAACACGTGCACTTACACACAAGCACCCACACACTATTGCAGGTATCTATTTGCACAAGTGTGTTGACATAGGGCCCATCAACAAACACAGCTGAAAAATGAGAAAACAAAATAAAAGTTTGATTTTTCCACCTCATACTGTCAAATTACCTTTATTGTTTGAGCATCTACAGAAAACTGAATTAAAACAATAAAAACTGGGGAAAATATTTAGGATTTATGTGGTTTGATATAGAGAGCTTACTGTGCTGTGTACTATACAATTTACCCGTTTCTTAAGAGCATAGGCTGACTGGGGAGGAAATCAAAAAAGTGGAAAAGAAAAAAATAAAATAAAAGTAAAAGCGCAGAGACATTGTGCCTGGAGGACAAGCAGTAATATTCACTGAATAAACATTTGAATTCCAGAAGAGCAGGAAAAGGCAGATAGTGCATAAAAAGTTCTCTTTCCCCCCCCCCCCATTTCTTTCATTTTTTTTTCCTTTCTTTTTTTTTTTTTTACTTAAAATCAAGCTGCGTTAAATACAGGCTGTTTGTACAGGACAATTGCACTTCACAAAAACAGAAATATACAAACACACAAGGAAATGTGAATCAAATTAATTACAGCAACAAAAAAATATACTATTTAAGCGGATTATTTAACAAAAAGAAAACAACTTTGTGGACTCACTTGTTGAGGATTACTTTAGAGAAGAATATTAAGGAGGGTGAACAAAAAAAGGGAGACAAGACGGTGGGGATCCTGAACTCCAGAGTGGACTGGTGCTGCACTATTCCAGGTTTGTGTGCATGCAACTCCTCCTCCTCCTCCCATGAATTCCCTTCTTAGAAACCAAAAGCTCAGAGTGACGGAGAGGCAGACTGCTGAGCTGAGCTGCTGTGGGTCTTGAGAGGATGGTGGTTTGTAAACTCTATGCTGTGTTAGTGGTAGGAGGTTGTGTTACCACATGTCGTCTGTGGATGCAGAGTCCTTGATAAAAAACAAAGAAGAGGAAGGAAAAACCCTTCAGACTAAAACTATAAACCCACCCATCAAAAGCTGCACAGGTTTCAGTATGTCTGATATAAACTAAAAACAAACATAAGTCACAACACCTCCCATCCAACATATCCAGCCTAAGTGTAAATACTACAAATAATCAATGAAATCTATAAAAATAAAAAAATTTACAAGATGTATCCTTTTCGAATATGAAACTTTATATTAAAATATGAAAACACTGCAAGAGTGATATGCAACATTTGTCTAAAGTTTAACATAACCACTTTTTAAGACCCCTTTTTTTTCCTAAAAACAAATCCACTGCTGCTTATATGTACATCTTTTATCAGTACGAAAAATATATATTTTCACAAAAAAAAACTTAAGATAATTATTTAAAACAAGAAATGGTGCATAATTATTCAAAAATCTGGACAGTTTAGGATTTATAAATAATTCCTAGGAACAGAACATTTTTGCAAATTGATATCTGTAGAAATTTTTGGTTTGATTAAAACTTTTATTTGATTGATAACAAGCTGAAGAACTATGTAGCAGCTCATGGTCCTAATTTAGTCGTAGTACTGAATCATTTTAGTACACAAAGAGTAAAAACGTATTCAACAACATACAGTAGCTGGACGGTTGTTTTTGAACCTTTATTTTGGACCTTAAAAGTATTTATTTCTTATTTTAAATGTTTTTTTTGTTTGTTTCTTATAAAATCACTAATTTGTCAGTTTCACAAACCCTGCCTTTAGACTAATGCTTTACTTTAACCAAAACAAACCTGCTGATTGTGTTTTTGTGCGAAGCAGTTGTCTGGAGAGATTTGTTAAACAGCAGATAAATGCCTGAGGGGTGACATAAAAGCTGCCAGAGATGTTTCAATCTAGTCCCTGTGTACTCAAAATTTCATTATTGTGATTGGGCTTGTTCAGAAAAATTGCCCCATATTCTGTGTTAAAGTGTACAACTCCTTGACTATTATTGTCCTTGCTTTGTTGTCAACCATAAAGGGAAAAAAAGGTTGAATTCAAAGAAAATGCTTTAACAGTTAAACTGTGATTATTTGGGGTCTAGACATGATAATTTCTCTCAGACAGATAATGTGTAATACTACAGAGTTTATTGCAGATAAAGAAACAATACACATTTAACTGGTTAACCAACAGCCACTGAAATCTTTAAATGGTTGATGGTTTCCTGATTATGTCCGACATGTTTTTTTGTAGAGTTGAGGTACATTAAACCTAAAACTGTACTATATTTTCTCTTCAGATTTTAAAATGTGCAACAACAATATCTCAAAATCTTTGCCTATTTAATGCTCCAAGATGTGTACTAGAATTTAAGACAACTACAGAGCTTTACATGACTGAGCAAATTTGGTTACAGAAAAAGTAAAAACATACCACAAGAGAAAGCAAAAAGGTTTTCTGTCAAACTAAAAAAAAAAAAGAAAAGAAAAAGACCAGATTAACAAGTTAGACTACGTCTATGAGAATCAGGAAATTAACACATTAGAAAAAAAACTAATTTTTTTGGTCTTCACTTAAATAAGATATATACAAATTAAATAAATATAAAAAAAACGAATGTGAAAGGTATCAAGCATTGTTCTGATAAATTTGATCTCTGAGGCAAATTTCATCATCAGCTATCCATTAAAATTTCTATTTCTTAAAGTGAAAAACACCACAACAGCGTTGAGCAATTATCCACAAATTAATATAAAACAATTAAACTAATTCAACATGGGCATGGATATTAAAAATGGCCAATCAGAGCTTAGTTGTTTATTTTCAAGGAATGAGCTAGATGAAATAAAAATATAAAGTTATCAAAGTTATAAAATTAAACCAGTACAAAAACAAAGAAGTCCCATCAGGATAAATTCTCAGTTTTTAACATTTTTGACATATCCAGACAAGAAAAGACAAAAAGTTAACTGAACAGCTAAAATATTTGCACGGTGGCCGACATAACTGGAGGTGTAACGAAAATGATTCTGCCCACAAAGAGGTAAGACGACAAAAGACTGAAAAAAACTGTTTCACCAATAAAGTAATTAAATAAATAAGTAAACACAACAGACAGGCTGTTGTACAACAGACTGCACAAACAGATTTAGCAGGTAACAAAGATAAAAAGAAAAAAAGCCAAATGAATAGCTGCATTCCACAGACGAATCGAGTCCAGAGTTGTTAACTCTGCAGTCAGCAACCAATAACATGTTTTTAAATTAATAAATAAAATTAAATAAATCTACTTTTAAATGAAGAATAATAATTAAAAAAAACTTATTGTCTTTGTACCAGAGTGCTTCTGAAACCAAATACAGTGTTACTCACTCTGAATGCCATTACTTTGGCCTCCAGTGTTGATGTTAGGAACCCTGGAGATGTTTTTTTAAACCAGATTATGTCCTTTAAATCACCGATAAATCAAGAAAAAACAGCAACTGGCTATGAGCAAGAATCGTTTGAAAAAGCTGGCATGCAAAGATGCAGCAGCCACTCGTGATCAAGAGAAAAAACAAAGTTTTTGTTCACGTGTGCTAAAATACAGTGGAGGGTTGTTGCTGGAAATCAGGAGCAACCTTCAACTGTTTGTGGAAGATTAAAGTCATCTCACTATGGAAGAGAACAGAGATAAACACCCAATCTGCTGGAAACGACCAGCTGACTGGATGCTCAGAAAGTGAGTGCTAGGAGACCAAAAGGAGGCAAGAGCTGGGCTCAAATAAAAGCTAATCAGCAGAAAGGGTATCTCCAGTATCGCAGGTTTCTCTAAACTTGACCCCTGTCAAACTCTGTAGGTTCAAATTGAGGGTGAACAGAAGTGATGTACATCTCACTGTATTGTAGCAAGACTGAGGCCATGACTGCCAGCTGATGTCACCATCAATAATCTGCTGCCAAATAAACTAAAATGTAGCTCCTTTTATCACGACATAAACAACAGTTTATCCACTGGGACAAAAACGATGTCGCCCTACAAGGCATGATATATGATTTTTGAATAAATTATAAAAACAAACAATCTAAATATAAAAACGTGGCCAATGCTATTGTTAATCTTATTGCAAAACATTAGAGTTAAGGAGTAATCAGTCCAGAAGGTTCTAACAATCAGTCACTGAGAAGTTTGGATGTTTAAATAGACTTCAGGAGTCCACTAACAGCTGAATATAGCTTATTCTGTATTTCAAGTTTCATATATAAGTATGAAATTAACCGTTTTTAAATCTCAAAGATAATAGGGGACGTCCAATGAAATTGTTGCTAATACGATAAACTACTTGCAAATTTAAAACACGACATTTGATTGAAAAGAAGCAACATTTTCTTGGTCTGTTTTTTCAAAGACATCTGATTGACTATGAACTATGAAGAGTATGTAAAGTCACATATTTATTTAGACAAACATGACTATAAGACATATTTGTTCTTTTTAAATTTAGATCAAAAACTAATTAAATTGAGGAACAACGTTAAATCGTTTTAGCACAAAAACAATTATGCATTTTACCTTCTCGAAATTAAACCAGTTTATGATATTTTACTAAAACTAGTTAAAAAAATCAACTGGGATTGTTGTGCTGTTGCAGAGTCAATCCTTAATCACCCAACATTAACTCAATTTGCAACAATCAACTAATTTTACTATTCTGAATGCAAACGCATGCATTAGATTATTTCATATTTGCTCATCACACATTAAAACCATGCATACTTCAACTAAAGCAGGCCAAAAAAACATTTAAGAAACACTTCGCTACTTACAGTGTCATCACTTCGGTATGGGTTAAGTTTGTTGTACACCGCCTCAATAACACTTCGTCTGAGTACAGAAACAAGTGTAAGAAATAATTACTTTTAGTTGTATAAAGAACTTTAACAATTTCAATAATAAAGGCAGCAATAATTGGAGGAACAACTGCCCAATGTCATAGTAAAATTGTGATCTTTAGAACTACAAAAGTCACTTACTTGCTTGCCAGTTCTCCACCTGGAGGAAGGTTTGGGATGCTCTCAGATGCTAACGTCCGCATAATATTAACCAAATCCGGGACACCTTCCGGATTTTTTATTATCTCTGTAAAAAAACACTTAGATTTATTTAAAATGTTTTAAAATAATTTACATGCAAAATGTGATTTTACACTGACACACTGAAAAAGCATGGCTATCTTTGAAAGATTCAATCTTAATCACAATGAACTTAGTAGACATGCAGGTCATTTATGTTTGTTTTGACATTCAGACAAAATGACAGAATGGCAGAATCTGACACTACAATAAGAGAGGCTGCTGGTTTAAGTCCTTTTGTCTAATGAAAACTGTACTCAAGATTCTTGAGATAGACAGGAAGTCAAACGAGACCAAATACTACTTTTTATAAAGTTTTGGATGGTTAAACAGTTGACTGACATGGAATAAATTAAATTATAGGTTTACATAGTTTTAGTTTCTCTTTAATAATTAAAGATTATTAAGTATCAGAGTTTGATATATCAGTTTTATTTAGGGTTTCAGGGGTGAAACAAGTTTGTATTGGTTCAAGAGTATTCTTCAATGTTTTTCAGTAAAATAGGATTGGAACATTGAAGGTTTATTGTGACCTTATAACACCCGACAGTGTCAGTTATTTAAAAAATTGGTATTGGTAAGTCAGGCTTTTTAAATTGGCCAGAAAACTGCAATTAGTGCACCCCTAGTTTTATTATGGCAATCTTGATGTTAAGAATAAATATGAAGTCATATTTTGCATTTGTACACAACTGAATACAGAAAAAAACAACAAAAAAACACAGATTCCAAACTAGCTTCCCCCAAGCCCACAATGATGATGATACTTGATTAAAAACAAATACAATGCCCAATTAAAAAAGCATTTTCTCTTCTCTTACCTTCTACTCTGCCCTCAAGATAGTTGTCCAACTCAGCCTCTCGTTTCACTGCTTCTGGAGAAACTTTTGGAGCCCCAGGAAAGCAAATTAACACAACACTCATATTATCACGGCTTCCCTGTGGACAAACAAAGAGCAATCAATGCAACAATGTAAATCAACTCTAATAACCATCATTGTAACTACATCATAATATTACAAATGTTGAGAGACTGTTATACCTTGTATAAGCAAGTGTCGACAATTTCATTGCTGACTTTTTCAAGATCCTCTGTAACCTCTAGCCTTGACCTCACAAAGTCACAGAGTTCCTCATTGGCCATGACATCCCAGATGCCATCACAAGCAAGTATTATGAATTCATCTTCCCCGTCACATCTTTCTATTGCATACACTTCGGGCTCTGGAGAAACGAGCTGCTCTGTTGGGCCTTTACCATGCACACATTTGTAGTCGAAGTCTCCCAGAGCTCTTGAGACTGCTAGAGACCCATTAACTCGCTGGATCATGACTGAGCCACCGGCATTCTGGATTCTCTCCTTCTCAAGGGGGTTGTTGGGTTTGTGATCCTGTGTGAAGAAGTGTACAGCTCCCCCCCTGCTGAGAAGACCCCGAGAGTCCCCACAATTGATAAAGTAGATATGGCTTGGAGAAATCATCACCCCTACTGCAGTGGAGCCACTGCGGTCAACACCATGCTTCTTCTCAGAGATGGTTCGCATGTGTTCATCAATCTGCAAGAATCCCGTGCGGATTCCATTCTTCACGCTGTCTACATTGTTTTCCTCCTGTAGAGCACTCTGGAAGTCTGGGTTGGTAGTGATGTGTTCCAGGAGGTGCTCACAGCAGTATTTGGCCACCTGTGAGCCGGCATGCCCGTCGTAAACGGCAAAAAATGACCAGAGCTCGAGACCATGAGGCAGGCCAATTACTGCTGTGTGTGCATCCTCCATTTCAACCCTCCAACCCTGCATGCTGCTCAGCCCATACCTTAGGTTGTTACCATCACCATGGGAATTGTATTTTTCCATCTTTGGTTTGTCCAGAAATGCTCCCATTGTGTCTCTTTAAAAACCTGTAACACAAAATAAGAAGAAAATTTGTGCTGATAAAAAAACATTTTTTTTCATTGTGATATGCAGGAAATGTTTTTCAGTTTTTCTTGCCTCGAATTTAAGAATATAGCAGATGTTTGCAGTTTTAACATACATAAACCATCTATAACTCGGATATATGGTTAACATGGTCACATGAGCAGCAACATACAGTATTGTCACAGGTTAAGCAAATGAACATCTCTGCTGCTTAGAACATCTTGACTGTGATTTAAAAGGACAAATTTTGGAGTTTGTTTAAATATTGTGGTTAATCAGCAAAAAGAGTACACTTCCAACTTCACACATGGTATGTGCACTGTGTATCCAAATGGAAAAGTTTTAATTTGGTTCTAATGTTGACAGATTTAAGAACACACACATCAGCCCTGTGCAAAATGTCGAACTTTTGTACTGTTATTTTTTTAACATTTGATGAATGTGTCAGGTTAGACACCCACTACCACCCTCCCCCCCAAAAAAAGATTTAAAAAAAGGATCAAACTGAAATAATATTACCAATAAAATGCATCTAGATATCGTTTTAGTGTTTGTCTGTTTTAATGATATAATTATTCTAATTTCAGCAACGGTGTGTAAATATATCAAGTTACAACCATTCAACACTCTGGTGTTAACTTTTCAAATTAAACATAAACCCACTGGGCAGAAGGTAGCTGCAGCAGGTGCAGGAAAGTCAGCAGAGAGTAACAACACATATACAGTCATAACACTGCAGTAACACAACAAACACGCAAAATGTGAAGCAATATTACATGTTCACAAACTTCTATGCCAGACATTTACATTGCTACCATGCAGCAGTTCAGCAATTTACATGCAAAGCACACACAGCTGGCATATAATAAATACA
>JAUBOC010000002.1:11423307-11433719 GCA_032275365.1 Anablepsoides cearensis
TATATATATATATAAATTGTAAATAAGAGGTAAAAAAAGAGGTTCAAACTTTCTAATGAATGACTTAAATGTAAAAGGGATGTTAAACACCCCTTCAATAATAGAAACTGAGTTTCAATGCACATTTCTACAAAATAAGCTGTTCTTTAATCTGCAAAAACTATTTTGGCATTTATGTGCTGCCAGCTTAGAGACATGTGCAGTTATTTAAAATATACATATCAGCAACATCCAATGAAATAAACAACCACAATGTATGAGCAAATACTGTGAGTTGTATTCTGCTAAAAAAAATTTTGTTAAAGTTTTGTTTGGTGCATACTGCCACATGTAGTAAAACAGGAGGAATGTTCAAAGTACATTATTTAGAGGTTTTTAATTTGTCTGTGAACTGGCTCAGTTCTTGGGAATTACTTAAACTGAAAATATTCAACAATTAATACAAAAATAGAGGAAAAAAAACATTAAAAACATACAATTATTGAGTATAGTTTCATTAACTGGTTTGGGAAATAAACTGTCCAAAAAATTGAGTTTTCAAGTTAGATGAGAAAAAACAATTGTTTAAGTCCACCATTTAAACACATTTAAATATTAACCGAGTTAAAACATATCACGTCTTCCACCCATTTGTGGCACAAGATAAGCATCTTGGAGCTGGGTTCAGACCCCGGCTCCTGTCTAAAAATAGTAGACCTGAGTACACATTATGCCTACTTATTAGGAACGTTACACGGTGTTCAACAAATTGAAACATCTTACAATTAAATATATATATGGAAATTTTACATTCAGTGTAGAGGCAGATACGACAGAAAGTATTTACTTGTATTGTCATTAACCGACAAACAGACCTTTGCGATTCTAAACACCTCGTAAGATATAGCTACTTAACTAACCAGTTTCTCGATTACCACTTGAAAACAAAGTCTTAAATCCTGCTGTTGTAAGCTAGGACGGGCCTGTTCAAACAGCACCGTTTAGATAGCTGGATTAAAGGTAGGTTTACATCTGAACCAAGTCCAGACTATTTTCAGATAAATACAAACAGCCTTCCCTCTTTGCGGGCCTCGACCCTTATCTCTTTCTACTAACTTTGACAGGCCTTCATCTTTACCATACAGTGTGTTGAAGCGAGCAAAATCGTCGGCCCTACTGCCAACTAATTTAGCATAAGTAGCTAACTATCCAACTACCCCCAATAAATATTGTTTAAAGATTAAAATATTTCACTTACCAAATCGCTAATACACCAGTTGATAGCTACTCAATCTGCGACGGGGACCAAATGTCCGCAGTTTACACCAGAAGGTGTACAACGACGAAATACAGGTTTGCGTTGGCTAAGCTAAGCTACGCTAAGCTAGCTTGTGAGCTAGCAATGAGAAATCGTCACTCAAGATTCAATGCAATTGTGTGAATGCGGAGGTCCCTCTTTGCGTCCTCCCGTGATGTATTACATTATCTCAGCTGGCGAGCTAAAGGATACTCTATTTTCTTGTGTTTTGAGGGGGGAAGGAAGCTTAGTGCGGACAAGCCAGGGGTAAGCTGAAACGTCTGCCCCAGCCTCTCCACTTGACAGCTTGACAGCTAACGTTAGCTTCTGAGGAGCCAGGACCCGGATGTTACAGGCTGCGTATATTCGAAAACATGACATCATTCCAGAAGAGTTGTTGCTGCGCGCGCTGCAGGCCGTTGTAGCGCATTAAAACGCACCTATATATTTTTTTCTTTTTAATAGGTACTGTGTTAGAATGACGTTTGTAGTAGTCAGAATAAAAAAAAATAAGAAATAATAATAAGAAAATGAAAAAGAGGAAGAAAACAATACCAATGAACTAATTAGCCAATGCCATTTTTTTTAATGATACAGAAAACATTTAAAGTTATCGCAAATGGTTTATTTTCATAGATAGATAGATAGATAGATAGATAGATAGATAGATAGATAGATAGATAGATAGATAGATAGATAGATAGATAGATAATTTTAATTTCCAACTTTTATTTTGAAAGTCTTAAAGGGGAAGTGACGTTATTAGACATTAGCCGTAGCATTTGTCGTTGTTTATCACTGATTCGTGCTACTTCAGCGACGCAGTTAAAACTTACTTTAACTCTAAAAAATGGATTGTTGCATAACATATGTCCTGTGGTATTTCATACCATTTTATTTACTCGTTCACTTCGTGTGTTTTATTTTTGCAGATGCAGATTTCACTCTGCTGTCGTCGTGTCTGATAGGACACAAACCAGGTGAGTTTTAATGTGTGAAATTGGCATTTATTAAATCAACGAGGTAGTATAAGAATAAAATAACTTTTTTGCGCATAAGTAAAAATCATCTAACTATGGCGGTGACATTGTTAAACTGAAGTACAAGTATGATGTGTTGTGCAAGACTTGTGAAACTGTAACTGTCAAAGACAGCACCCAACTGCTTCAACGTTTTCAACGTTTTGTGTAGTAGTGATACATCTATAAAAGGTAATATTATTTTAAATTATGTAAAGTAAGATTTGTGTGAATAACAGTAGCAATATGGTTTAGCATTTTCCTTTTATTTACATTTTACACAAACTCCCAACTTTCTCAAATTTAGGGCTGTAAGTAAATGCTGCAATCACACATATGAGTATTCCTGCAGGCCAGCAGATAATCTGGCAAGTCACTACAGGAAAGTCACAGATAAATGTCATGAAATTAATGATGCATGTTGTAATTTGTGTTAACCAGAAACCAAGCTGAAAGGCTTGGTGGTGTGGGTCACTGGAGCCTCCAGTGGAATTGGAGAAGAGCTCGCCTATCAGCTGGCGAAGTGTGGCTCACGTCTCATCCTGTCTGCTCGCCGCGAGGAGGAACTGAAGAGAGTAAAACGTCATTGCTTAGGTACGTTTTTTTAAATTAGTTTTAAAGCAATTTATTGATTCATCAAATTAAATTTTACTTAAACTTTGCAAACTTTATCCCAAATTATTCAGTTAGTACAAGTCTAACACTGCAATAATTGTATTTTATTCTGTCAATCAGCTGTAATCAAACTAATTTATTTTCTTGTTGGATTTTGTTCTTCAAGAAAATTCCAACCTTAAGGATGAGGATATTCTTGTTCTTCCGCTTGATTTATTTGAGAGGACATCACATGAGGAAAAAACAAACACCGTGATTCAGTACTTTGGGCATGTAAGGCTTTGCCATTTATTTGATTGAATGGACAAAACACTTTTTTTCATTTTGTTCTAAAGTATTAACCATTTGTAGAGATAATTTGAAATAATGAAATTAATTTAAATTTCTGGCATTTTTGGCACACATTAGATTGATGTCCTGATTAATAACGGTGGTCGAAGTCAGCGCTCTCTGTTCTTGGAGACCGGTGTCGAGGTGTACGAGGCACTGATGGAGCTCAACTTCCTTGGTACGGTCTCCATGACCAAACAGGTGCTCCCGCATATGACACAGAGAGGCAGAGGGAGTATTGTGACTGTCAGCAGTGCAGTTGGCCTCATTGGGGCGCCCCTGTCAACAGGATACTCTGCAAGCAAGCATGCTCTTCAGGTGAACAAATTTCATCAACTTATTAAGATTTGCATAGACGTAAGAAGATATGGTATATTTGATTTTCACTTATTTACTATATGCAAGCAAAAACAATAAATAGTTTAGGTCCTAAGTGTAACTGTATCATCCATAGGGTTTCTTCAATTCTCTTCGAACTGAGCTGACAGACTTTCCAAAAATACTCATAAGCACAGTGTGTCCAGGGCCGGTTCAGTCACTGATTGTCCACAATGCCTTCACAGAGGACCTGAACAAGGTAAGATGTTATAATTGTTTTGGATCTTCTCAAATTGTTTTCTTTTACCTAACTGTTTTCAGTAAGTAATTTTTCCTTTTTACAGCCGGTGGCCATAGTTGGCAGCCAGGGATACAAGATGCCAACGAGTCGCTGTGTGCATTTAATGCTGGTGGGAATGGCTAACGGTGTGAAGGAAATGTGGATTGCTCAGCAGCCCTTCCTCCTGATTTACTACATGTGGCAGTATGCGCCCACGTTTGCCTGGGTCATCACAGACCTGATAGGCAGGAAACGCGTGCAAAACTTTAAATCTGGTGTGGTACGTTTACAAGGCAAATTACTTGTTTGTGCCAAGATATGCATATCAATATTTTTAATAATGTGAAGATATTTTAGGGCTGTTTTGGCCTTGCAGTGAACTGTAGTTGGGGTATTTTTATTGTGCGAATTGACTGAAAACGACTTTGATAAAAGGAGAACATATCAGAACGGCCTCCTAATAGCTGAAGGGTCTCAGCTGTGGTAAGAAAACGACATTGAGCTTTTTTTTCACAGTGCTGAATGAGTGGCCATAGTCTGGTGGCCACTGCTGGATGGTGACAGCTGAGGGCCACGTAGGAAGGTCATGTTGCTACTGGTCAAACACTGTGGCATCACATGCTTTAGAGAAATCTGAGGCATGAAAATAGAAAAAAAGCATGTAAAACCCTATCAAATCAAGCCGTATTCCTCAACAAAACAGTCTCTGTAGTTAAAGTGATGTCAGGGTCAAGCTTGTGGCCACAGCACAATTTCTGGAGATTTAAAAATCTCTCATTCATTTCTCATCCTTGAATAAAAAAAAGATTTTGATTTTGTTTACCTTAGTACTAAATCAGAGCTGACAACTTGTCTTTTTCTGTTGCAGGATGCAGACTCTGCATACTTCACGAAACCAAAGACCTCCTGAAAGTTTCTTAAAAAAAAAAAATCTTTGATTGCATTCCCAACTTTAAATGTTTTCTACTTTTTGGACAGAAAGATTTAAGAGTGAATGAGAACTCGTTTGCAATCTATGTGCAGTATTTCCATTTCAAATGTAAATTAACTTTTATTTAATCCAAACTTTTTACTTCTAATGGTCAACTTTTAATTGCACGCAAGGACTGCAAGACTATGTCCAAAAATGATGCTTTTGTACTGACCTTTTGCATAATAAAATTTAATTTTGATTAGTTTTTTTCCCACCTGTAAAATAAAATGAAACACTTGTTTTTGCCAACATATTTTATTACAAGTATGTACAGTTACACATATAAAAATTAACAATATGTACAAGAAACTGAACATTCATTTAACTCCTTAACTGTAAACAACTGAAATGTAAACAAAACAATAGCACTAAACATCGTACACAGAGCAAGATGTACTCAAGGCACATCCTCGATATCTTTAACAAAACATTCAGTTTCTTGTCCCCTTTTTTGTGAACATGGAAATGAACTTTTGAAAAGTGTGAAACTTAAAAAAAATGCAATAAAAATAGATTTTATAAGGTTTTAATATAAATGAAATGGCTTTTTTTAAGTTTAACATGATTTTTATGGTAACACAATATTTGCTGAAACTTCTTCCTAGTTTACGGATTCAGAAATCAAGAATTAAATTTTTGGGTGTCTGAAGAAGCAGACCATAGCATAATATAACAATTAAATCGGGTCAAATTCTGAAATGTGTTAAATGGTCACTGCTCTTTCCTCTACAGTTTATAAAATAAAGCACCTTAAAAACAATCTGGATTTCCATATAGACAAGACTCACAACTTCTGAATCAAAAATTTAGAAAGGAAAACTCAAACATTGAAGTATTTTTTTGTTTGTTTTTTTCCAGGCTATTACCAAATGTAAAGAAACCACTTCCTTCTCTGTAATTGTGTAAAAAATGGCCACAGGTCAGAGGCAGGGAAAGTGAAGTGGGGGCGATGAATAAATAGGGTACCCTAGAGGGGGATCAGCTGCCTGAACAGTCAAATTTCGAAGCATGAATGGGTGAGCCTGAATGCTGTACCGCTCCTCATCGTCATTAGTAGCATATAAGAGTTCCCAGGAAAGGTTTGCCCACTGACCTCGAACGCCCTCTCCGTTCAGACGGCCCACCTGTATTAGCTGCTCCTGTAGGGACAGCACTCGCCCTGTGTAGGTACCCTGTAGGAAAAAAGTGTCAACATTTTAATAAAACATAAACTAAAAAACTACACATTGAACATCAATTTAATATGAGCAAACAAGTTTGCAGGTAAGGAGGAAACATTACCATTGTGAGATCATGTCCCAGAGAGAATAAGAAGGGCTTCTCTTGAAGAACACTGTCATGCCAGCCTTTTTCTGTCACCAAGCCAATGTACCAGTCCCTTTCATATTCCTCTAAAGTGCTGAACAACTCCTCAGGGGACTCCATTGGTCCGAGGCTTGCCTGATCAAATAGCAGCTTGAAACTAAACCTAAAGGCAAATTGTAAGTGTTGAAATATTCTTATGGATGCTCTGGCACAAATCTATTCAATAACCAAAATACAGAGAACCTGAACAGAACTTTTACCTGAATGCCTGAAGTGTGAGCTGGTAAAGTTCTTTACTCGAGGACAGCCAGTCGAGTCCTTCAGTCCATGGTATGTCTCCACAGTAGAGCCTGTAGATGTAACTAGGACTGGTGAAAGAAGACTCTGCCCCCACAGAGATGAGACACGAAAGTGCAACTTTAACATGTAGTTCTTTCAAGACCTCGTCCTCCTTTAGGGCTTTGGTCATGTCCTCTGAAGTCTCACCCTGCACAGCTTGCCCAAAGCGCCCCAAGGTAAACCGAAACCACTCCTCTGGAAATAAAGGCCTAAGCGAGAGCAAGCGAGATGGGAGTAATGGTGCTGTCCTCCACCCTGGTGGTAGGTTAAACACTTCAGATTGGGGACAGCTTAAATTCAGATGGGGGCTTTCTCTGAGGATCTCCGGGTTTCTGCCTTTATCTACAGCTGGCATTCCAATGCTGAGTCCAAGAGGCTGCAGTGGTTGCAGGGCGGAAAGAGCCATGTTTTCAAAAAGACTATCCATTTCCACTGAGCCTGGCAGAGAGGCCCCAATCTGCAGGGTTGAGTGTCCAGGTTGGGCCTCTGCAGTGACTAAAGCCACAGTCCGTCTGGCTGGTTGTGGTCCAAATAAGTCATCCTCATCTGACCAATCTCCAAAAGAAGTCAAACTAGAGCTGTCCTGTCTGAGCCTGTAAGAAGACACGTTGGATTCAACCTTAACGGCCTCAGATGGCTGGTTACAAGTGGTTTGAGCAAACTGTGAAGACTGGGACTTGATGACTCCACTCAATGATGCCTCTTCACCGCTCCATAAAAACCCTCTATGCCTCTGTACACAATACCGCAGGAGCAACCAGATCAAAGCTTTCATGAAGTCGTCTTGAAGTTTCCTCAAGTTTTCATGAGAGTCGATGATACCAGAGAGGACGTTTCGGGCGTCAGAGTAGACTCGTACGGCAACTGCAGTACAAGGGGTGAGGGCGTTTCCCCAGTGCAGGTTAAAGCCCTGCGTGAAGCCAAGCCGCTCGGGTTGTTCGAAAGCAGCCTCAAACACTTCATCCACCCGCCGTGCCTCCACCGTGTGGCAAGATGTCTCCTGCAGCTCCAGACCCTGTACCAAACCACAACACATTACAGGATATCATTTTGCTAGTAAGTGGCTGAAAAAGAGTTTTGAAATACAAGACAAAAGGACCGAATGACATAGTACCTTAACGTTGACAGTACAGTAGCCATATCCTCTCTCCAGAATCATGATCCAAACCATACGGTCCTGAAAACGTCCAAGGAAATGAGAGCCTGGAGCTAAAGAACCTGCAAATACAAAGAATATCTCAAGTTATCAATGCATCTTTGGCATAATAAAGGTATGAAAACCCTAACCCTCTGCAGAAGACAACGTGTAAACAGGATGAGCTACTTTAAGATGTGTATTATCACATTATAAATGCACACTTCTAAACAATAAAACAAATTTTTTTTCTTGCTTTTTTTACAGTCTCAGGCTTTTTCCCTTAGGCGTTTCACTTTTGGAGACAGAAAGCAGACTTTTATTTCAGATCAGATCTGCAGCTGTGGCAAGGTGAAGGAGGTTTTCGTTTTACTATGACTAGTGCTTACGTGGCTCAAGGATAAAGCTGCGTTCCATAATCACATCTCAGAATAGTTCCATCCGCTACCTCAAGATGTAAAGTGACAGATTGGGCAGATTACTTTCCTGCTCACTGCTCCATGGCCTCCAGTGTGAGTACAGCAAAAGAATGCTCCAAACTGCCATCATTTGACTGAGAGCATCGACCTAACAAGCGACTTTTCTAAATAAAATATGATAGCTACAGCCACCAAAGCTTACGCTAAACAAGAACACTCAATGATTACGTCACCTCTGCATTTCTATCCAATTTTGACTCACTAATTTTTAAATATAGGGTTTGATTTTTTTATTTACATTTTTTTTTAAACCTCTTGCAGATCAAGCTCAAAACAAAATCCAAGCAGCAGAGCAGTTTACCCTCGGAGTATTATGCAGTTAATGTTGTGGAAACATTTGGATGTAATGAATACAGATCTGAGCTTTTTTTTTGGGTCACTTCACAGGAAGCTCAACTCGATGATGTAAGCTTGCATTACTGCCAGGACTCCAAAAATGCTGCTCACAACAGCGTTTTTTTTATGTGTTTTTTTTTTTTACTATTTAACCACATGAGGTGAAGCTTCAGTGCTCTTTGATCTGCAGAAAGTCCCCACTTGACCCATAGGCAAGTTGGATCACTGCTATTATGGGAGAAGTAAAAAAAATGTTCCAAAAATACATTTTCTAATTTATTTTACGAGCTCTGTTAGTAACTATTATGTGCACTTATCTGACTGGTATTTGTGCTAAAGTGGAAGGTAAAAAGCACAGTAAAATGAAGAGAAATACCACATAGGCTGTAAATAAACTTAAATACCTATGACTCTCAGAGTTTAGATCCTTCAGTTTCTCATAATTTAATTTTATGGTTTAAAACTCAAAACAAAATTGACTCTCCTACTTCAATCCAAAACACAAATCAAAAATACAACATTTGTTTTATCACCAGCCATATGATTTTTTTTTCTTTACAAGATAAATTAATCTGTGGAAACCAAAAAATCAGAGTAACCCACTAACCGAGTGATCCTCTTGCAAAGGCTGTCCTTAATGCCGAGGCCAGACTTCCACTCATTTGCTGGTAGAAAATCGAGTCTGGGCAGGGACACGCAGTGCCCACAGGACCAGGCCAACTACGCTGAGGTCTGGGAAAGCCCACAAGAAAGATAGGCAAAGTGAAGAGGGGCAGCAAAGGGGCAGAGAGCAGGGCAGAGAGGGTCACCACTGCCAACACCAGCGGCCAAAGCGACGCGTTCAGAGCCACGAGAGTTCCAGCCGACTGACGCCGCTGCTTCTTTTCTGTCCAAGATGTCACCAACACGGTGAGGGTAAACTTTAGTTTGGCCAGGAACTGGCTCAGCCTGTCAATCAGAAGTCCCACCTGGATCAGAAACAAAGATGATTTTAACTGATCAGCTAATGCTGTTAAATTTAGTCCTATGTTAATGAGTGGAAATAATGGATTTATATTGAGCTCACCAGGAGAAGCTGAACTCCAGTTCCCAAGTTGTCCCATCCTGGCAGCAAATTGCTCCCTCCTGCAAGCTGCACTAAGATCACTATTACCATCTGCAACAGAGCATCCTCTGAGCTCTGCCACACCTGCAAAAAGAATAAAAAATCTCTCATGAAATAACATGTTTTTGTTAAAGGGGGGAGGGGCTAATAAGTATCTTCCAGGCACATAGTTCAGTTCTATACCAAAATCATGTAACTATGTAACCTTCAGTTATGAAAATGTTGTATATATCAAAAATAAATTGGACTTTGCATCATAGCCTACCTAAACTCCTTGAAATTAGCTTCTGTCTCTTTAAGAACCTCCTACTGTTTAAGACACTCCCACTTCAGCACGTTTTTAAAGGGATCCCTGATTAGTTGCAACATTAGACTTTATTTGATAAACATTTATTTTAACTGTAAAATAAAGACTATAAAAATAATGTAGACTGTTTAGTTTTTATAGTTTTTAAACTAAAAGTTAAAAAATATATTACACGGACAGGGCCATTTTATTTACACGCAAAGCATTCTGGGTAAATGATGAAGTCAACTAGGCCATTAGTGCAAGGCTGCTAGTAGCTATATCCACCCTGAAAGTTAATCTTGGACAATATCTGACGATTGGCTCTTTTAAATTAAACCAGAGAGCGTTGACAGAGAAGAGGTAAAAACCACTCAACCTGCAACTGAAAATATATAAAACTGAAAACGACAACAGAGCTGCTTTATGAAGGAAGAACCTCAGGTTAGCCTTTTAGCTTTAGCGTTAGCCTCAATGCTATCACCATATATATGTATTAGCTCAGTGTTACACTTTCTCCTCTCATCACTGAGGTCCTTCATCCACATGACAGAGAGGGGAACACAAAAATGACTCAGCCTGCAACTGAAAATATTGATGGAGGACCTCAGTTTAG
>JAUBOC010000002.1:11443439-11453879 GCA_032275365.1 Anablepsoides cearensis
TGGAGGCGGGATCTAGTTGTCCGAAACAAAAATAGGTTGTCTCGGACAACCTAAACAGCGCTTATGTCGACCCCTGCTTGTGAATGACTGAGCCTTTCATGGATGCTCCCTTTATACCCACTCATAACACAGCTGTTCACCTGTGGAATTCTCAAAACAGGTGTTTTTTGCGCAGTCCTCAAATTTCCTAGTCTTTTGTTTCACCTGTCCCAGCTTTTATGGAACGTGTTGCACGCATAAAATTAAAAAATGAGTGAATATTTAAATTAAAAAAACAATAAAGTTTATCTGTTTATCTGTAACTATCTTGTCTTTGAAGTGTGTTCAATTGAATATAGGTTGACCAAGATTTGCAAATCATTGTAATATTTTTATTTATGTTTTACACAATGTTCCAAATTAATTGTAATTTGGGTTATAACACTAAGAATATATTTATTTGATGTGTAGAACAACATATAGTGATTTTAGATTAGACTTAGTTTTTTTTCAGTACCTGTAGACTGTTAAAAAGAATAGTTTAAAGAAATCTGCAATCATTGAAAAGTAAAAAAGAAATAAGATTGAGACCACAAGTGTGAATGTACAAACACAATTCTTAGTGATAATTGTATTTGCATTGTTCTCACAAATAACTCTTCACTGAGGAGCTCAGCCCTGGTTCGTTCCTCCAAAGTGATTACCACTCCATCCAGGACATGCAGCTGATTTAGCCATAGCACTATGGATGGTCTGTGGAGAGAATTTCGAGCAACCTATAAAAAGACAAAGAGAAAAGTTTTGACAAGTTTAAAATCAGTTGTTACGTGCCACTCTGCTCTTAACTCCAGCATTTTTTCTTTAATAATTGAACCTAAATGGTTCGAGACATCTGTGACAAATATGATGCTGTGTGTACCCCAGTATGGCTGCCATATTCCCAGCAGCTGTTCCAGGGACCCATGTGACAGCAGCAGAGAGGTCCATCCCCAGCTGAGGACACGCTCTGGCCAAGATACACATGTACTATGTTCCTATACAGGATACTTCTGCAGTGGTGAAGTTTTTAATGTGTGCTACATGTTCCATTGGAAAGGAGCCGACTGGTTTTGGATGGAGAACACAGTAGAAGGAGAAACAGCAGGAAGTTCTGTCTCCCGGGTCCCTGTTGGACTTTGTCCCGTTAGAAGAGAAAGGGGATGGGGTCAAGCAGAAAAGAGGCGGCCACAGCTGAGCTTTACCCTGTGGATAACAGAGAGACTCTGTGCTGTAGGCTCTGCTCAGGCTTGATCCATGAGCTCCAGATGGGTGATGTATCGGGGCAACAGTGCCCTGCCATTTGGTCAGCAAAATGGTGTTTGATGCCAGCCTGTTTGAGGCTCAGCAGACGGCCCATCATATAATCACTTAATTTAGAGTTTGGGATTTTGCAACTGAGAAACTGAGCTTATAATCGTGCTTTGGATATTTTGTTTGTGAGTCAAAAACCCCTTAGTGAGCTGTTACTGTTGGTTCACTTTAACATAAAAGCTTTTCTGAGAGAGAAAAAAAACATGCTGATAATAATCTCTACTAGTTTATAACACTTAATTGGGTTTAGTGGGCAAACTAAAACCCAGTAATACTCACTGGATTGCCGAGCACAGAAAGCTCCACCAGTGAGGGAAGAACTTGTAATTTGTTGAGCTCTGCGATGTCCTGCAAGAAGTAGAAAAACAAACAGAATTTTCAGTTTTCTCTCACCCTGTCATTTAACTATTCCTCCCCACTGGTTCCAGCCTGCTGCGTGCTGATAATGGAGACATATGTATGAGGGCAGAACCTTTCAAAATGTTGGAGTAGGGAGGATGGAGGCAGCTGATGGGAGAGATTACATGCGTGAGCTTGCATTAATCTCATGAAAGAGTTTGGGCACGCAACAGGGCACGCTGGTGTTTTCTTTGATTCCCAGCTTTACGCTCTGACTTGGCTGTGATTCAAAGACGCCCCCACTGTGAGGGCCGATGCTCTGGGATGATTGCTGTATTTTATGTCTTAATTGAATGCATGAAAATATTAAGGAAGTGAAGGAAAGAAGGAACTGGCAACAAAAGTGCAAATCACTCACCCTGGGTGAGGAGATGCAGCCTGAGAAGCTGATTACACGTTGTCCTGATTGTTCCTCTCTTTCTTCATACACACGGTCCTGACCTTCAATCAAACTTGATTCTCCTTAATACTACCCCTTGCATGCCACAGTGGGTGGTAATAGCTCATGATTACTATACTTTATGTCTACTTTGCAAATGCAGGGAAAAGTATTACTGTGGCATGCTGAATAAAATACATTCTGAAACATTTGACACATATGAACCAATCAGTAAAAGTTGGTGGTAAAAACTACACAAAAGGTGACTGTGACCTTCCCGAGAGCATCGAGAATTCTACTGCTTTGTGGCTTTCAGGTAGTTTAATTGAAAAAGCAGTTTCATTAAAATTCTCAATATAAACATAAAAAAAAACAGAATACCTGCAGCTTGTTTGAGTCGAGAAAGAGCTTGCGGAGATCAGCCAGAGGATCAAGATGATTTAACTCCTGGATTCGGTTCTCTGCAAGGTGCAGTTCTAGTAAGACACGTTGGGCTGTAAAGGTGTTTTTAGCTAGAGTTTTGATCCGGTTTTTGTCTAACACGAGTTCTTTGAGCAGGCGAAGACCTTCCAAGCCCTCCACGTGCCTGATCTCATTGCCTATAAAAAGACAAAACCTCATTAAAACAATGAACACATATCTCAGGTAGTAATAGCTCAATAAACAAAACTAAACAGTAAACTGAACTTCCTTAACAGTATAAAAGGCAAGTTTCTTTTTTGTTCCTGCGGTAAAACTTCAAAATGTTCCAAAAAAAGGAAGAAAAAAAAAAGAACATAAAGTTGTCTTTCTGGGACAAAACACCCTGGACAAAGCAAAGCTCAATCAAAACCAATCAAAAGCTGTTGAAAAGAAAGTCAGCCGTTCTTTTCTTCCAGTCTCATCATCCACCTGGCCTTAGGTCTATGGGAGGCATTGCTCTTTTGGTGCTCGCCTTTTCACAGGCTCCATACGCCGCACTTTAAACCAGCTTTGAGAGGGAGGGGTGGTACGTGAGCCATACATACCTTGGAGGAAGAGTGCTTTAAGATTGGTGAGCCTGCTGAGCTGCAGATTGGCCATATTGGAGATGCCATTGTGACTCAAATGAAGCACTTCCAGACTTCCCATCAGCGGCTCCAGGCTGACAGTGGGCCCAGTATCCCTTAAACACAGGCACAGAAAAAAAAAAAACATTTTGTAACCTCTGTGGATAAATGAACATCTCATTCTCCCTCCCGCTGCTACGTTTAGCTGGTCAGACCTTACAGGTGCTCACAGACTCATAGCAATTACAGTCAAACCAAACAAAAGAACGACTCTGTGCTCACAAATTGATTTTTTTAAAGAGAAATATGTCACTGACTGAATAAATCGATATTCTGTTTATTTATAATATAATATTTTTGGACAATCAAAATAAATATTTAAAATTCTGTTAATATGTATTTTTACAATTCAATGCATATGAATTGTTTACATTTGCAATTACATTTTTCCAGTTCAGTTTAATCACCTAACATAAAATAGCTGTTAAAAAGCATAAAATACATTATCGGGTCAGTGCTGCCCTCTAATGGACAATTGAAGCAATTTGTGTGAGAATTAAACATAAAATGCTAAAAGGTTTGTATATTACCTGTTAGCTTTGGATGGGCTCTGCTGGCCATAGCCACTGGAGTGGACTTTGCTGTGAAGTATCTGTTTGTTTGTTAGGTGAGCCTGAGTTTTGTGCCTGGGCAGAATGGACTCAATGTGGTTGTGGTTTAAGCACAGAGTCTGTAAGGATGACAGCATAAACATTTTATTATTCCTCTAAAGCTTATGTCTGGATATTTTGCAGGAGTGCCGCAGGCAGTCTGTACTTTGATGTTTGGCAGGTGGATAAGGCCAGAGAAGGAGGTCAGATTGTTGTTTTCTAGGTTGACACAGAGCAGGTTGCAAAACAGGTCTGCTGGCGATAGATCCACGATCCTGATGGAGAGAAGGCAGATGTTTTTATGCTTTGTAAGCAACTTATTTATCATCAAAGTAAAAATAAGTCTCATATTCAAAAGTTTCACATGTTGTCTTTCAAGCAGGTTTTTACCTAATAGAGCAAGACTGCAGAGATAAACATGTGATGTCTGCATAATTTGAGTGGCCAAGCTTCTCTGCTACCGCATCAGCGGTGAGTCTTCCTCTAAACATACTCGTTGCACTCTCACTTTCATTTTTATCCTGGAGAAAACATCAAAAAGAAGCTAAATACTATCACTAATATCTGAGCTGTGTAGAAGGTTTTGCAGCATACCACTGCAGTTCCATCCAGAGCTTTGAGGGAAGGCAGTTGAAACACGACATATATTCGATAGTTTTCCAGTTTTGTCACTAAAGGATTTCCATACAGATCCAGAATGATGAGATTTTCTAAACCCTAATGAGAAAAAATAAAGAGCATAAGAGCTCAGAGAACACAATAATAATGGTGGGGAACATTAGAAACCAACTTTCATTTATATGTCTCAGTGCTGTGAGGCTGGAAATCTCTTTAATTTTACTCAGACTGTTGTCATTTACTTTAAGAAAGTAGATGTCTCTTGATGTAGAAATCTGGTTGCCTCCGATGTAGAGTTCAAGTAGAGACCGAACTTTCCAGATGCCATGCAGGGATGTGATGCAGTTGTTTGCTACAGACAGAAAGATCAGTTTGGAAAGATGGTCCAAAACTGAGGCATCCAGGCTGGAAAGTTGATTTCCATCTAGGCTCAGTTTATTCAGGCAATGCAGTCTTGACAGGCCTGAATAATAAGAAGGCAAATATCCATACAAAAATCATCATGGTTACTGTATTAAGAATTGTTAGAAGTAAAGAATTTTTTTTATTATAAGGTTGAACCTAACCTTTGAGTGAGCTGATGCTGTTGTTGTTTACGGAAAGCTCCTCCAACTTGAGGCAACTATCAAGACCCTCCAGTTTAGAGATGTTATTATCATTAAAAGATGCCCAGCGCAGATTAATCAGTTCATTCAGATTAAAAATCCTGGAAAGTCTTTGATTGTCAAAATTCAAGGAGGTGACCTGGTCAATTTTAGGCCACAGTAAAAAAAAATGATTAGAAAAACTAGAGTACAAACTGAAACTACTAAAAGTCACAGTTCTTAAATGTTTATACATGATTTGTCATGATCACTTTCAAATTAGAAATTTGTTTTACCTTTGAGGTCCAGTCAGGCTCCAGTTCTTTACCAGGTCCCCAGGGTGATGAACTCAAATGAGAGAGGACCTGGGCTGTGGACAGTAAACTGAGACTGCGGGGACGGTCACTGTTGACACGAGAGTGTGCCAAAAGCATCGCCTGCAACCAGTGTCAACAAATGTATATAAAAACTGCTCGTCACCTTCAGTTTCAATTATTCAACATTTAGTTTCGATACATAAAACTGTTACTAAAACCAGGTCAAAGAAATGAAAAACTAGAGTCTATTTATAAAGACTAAGAAGACAGTGTTTCACCTGGTTAATCCTGGATGCAGGCACCATAAGAGAAGCTTCAGCAGCCTCCTCTTCTGTTACCAGCACACCATCCAGGTGTGTGAGAGACTTGAGGCGGTCTAGTATGGTTAATCTGACAGTTTCTGGCTGGAATGAAAGCAAAAACAAAACATGTTTTTCATCCTGAATGTGTAACCTGTTACATCATATCCTATTGACCATGCAATAACTATTTATATTGAAATTACATGTTTTTCTTTTCTTAATTTCAGCACACACCTTGTTCCAGGGGTTATATCTGGTGTCCAGTTTCATTAAAACAGGTGTGTGTTGCCTCAGCACAGCTGTATCCTCTTTAGCGTTGGTCAGATTATTCCAGCTCACATCCAACTGTTTGAGACATTTCAACCCCGACAGCCCTTCCAGAGTCCTTATTTGGTTAAAGCTAGCATCTAAAAACTCAAGGTTGGGCTGCAAAAAGCAAAAAACAGGTTTAATATTTTAACTTCACATAACTGTGGAAAATGTCTACAATGATATCTTTTAATATGTTGCTTTGTTTGTTAAATTACATTTACCATGTGGGAAACATCATCAAGGCTTGTGAACTTGTTGAAGCTGATTGTGAGATGTCTCAGTGCTGTGAGGCTGGAAATCTCTTTAATTTTACTCAGACTGTTGTCATGAAGGTTAAGCACCTGCAAGTTCAATACATCATTGACAGCTTACTGTGAGTGTGTGAAATGGCCTCGAAGCCAAACGCTTAAGAGCACGGAGGACTTACAGTGATCTGAATGAGGCTGTTCGCTCGCGACACACTTTGCAAAACTTTATAATCCAATTCTGACCATTTGATCTGCGGCTTCAGGACAGGTTCCATGATGAGGGTGGCTTCGTCCAGGAAAATATCTTTAGAACTTTTGTCTTTGCTTACAAAATGACTCAACTGGTCATCCTAGTAAAAGCATTAAAATGTTTAGAGAAATTGTACTTAATTGTTTGCTACTTTTAAAAAACAGTGTAGGAATTCCATTTCATTTCATAATTTTATATTAATTCAACAAGACTTTCCGTTTGGTGTAATCAACTAGACCAGCGCTAACACATTATATACTGTGTGTGGCACAACAGTGTTATCAAATCATCAGAAAACAGAACAAATGCATGAATTACCGCAGTGATGTATTCAAAAAACACAATGTACTCTGGTAGGACGAGCTCGTGGTCAAACACAAACCACTGCCTTTGTTGGTGAACACACTCAGGACCTGTGTTTGTTGAAGCTACGCTGGGTCGCTCTAAATTAACCAAAAAAAAGAACCCACAAAGAAATACAAAATGACATCCCAGTATGAAGGCAAAAGTAGCTATTGTGCCAATTTTCTTTACTAAATACCATCATTCATTGCAGAGCTGAGCTTGGCGTCCACATTACGATACACAGAGCAGATACTGAGGGGGCTGGCTCTGTCCTGCAGTTCATCACAGATGGGCATACAGTTGCCCACAAACACTTTGCACACAATTACATGACCTACAAGAGATCAAATGCATTTTAGAACATATAGAATGATACTAGCAATTTTATAAATAAAAATAACTCACCATGCCTGAACGGGACTGCGTCTTGACTTTGTTTGCACTCTTTGGCCTGATGCAGCTTGTACTCAATTCTAGGCTGTTCAGTTAAGTTAAAGTTGTTGGATAAAGGTATAGCATCTTTCCTTTGCAAAGTCTAATTAAAAGAGTAAAAAAAAGTCAGCATGCTTTGAGTTTTGTGAGTTGAGGTAAAAAAAGGCTTTTCTCAGTGGAATCTGATTGAAATTAGTGAAACTTGTGAATTCTTTCCAGCTCACCTTTTGTTGCTGTGTTGTTTTAAAGCCTTCCTCTAAAACACACAAAGTCCCCTCTTTCTCACATTTTTCAAGGTCAGCTATGTAGAATAAGTAATCCAGCTGACGTCTGGGGTTCCTGGTTTAAAAGGGTTCCTTTTAGAATCACAACGTGAAACTTGTACTGTAAAGGTTTTTTTCATCAGCCTTTTTCTTTGAAGTTTTACTCACAGTGAAACTGAAGCAGATTCTTGGCTTGTAAGATGACTCTGAAGTTTGTCCTCAAAACGAAGCCTCAAAGCGCTGTTGTTGATGTGGAAGACTCTATTAATCTTTATGTCTGTGATGTTAAAACTACTGAAGTCTGATGGAGAAAAGCGGGAGAGCAGGAGGTTGCAACAAGAAGTAAACCTGTTGGTTGAAAAGAAAAGCAATAAAAAAAGTTTTATCTTCTCAAAGAAACTGTAACTTTTAAGATGGTTGTGGATTAATTATTGTTACGAAATACGTACCAAGGATCTGTGGAGTAGCCCTCCTCTAAACGAATATTTCCAACGCTTTCCAGCTCCATCAATAAAAACTGCACCATATACTCCATCTGAGTCTCGGCTTGAATCAGTTCTCGCTCAAACCAGGCCTCAATGCTAAAAATCAAACAACAAATATTGTTTCTGCGCAACTAAAACACAACTTCAGGTGAGATCCTGATATTTGTGGAATGATTTGATTCTACAGCAGAGATACAACAAACTAACTCATCCATCATTCTCGCCCAGACGGTCAATCTTTCCCTCAGCGATTCAATCTTAAGAAGAATTTTGTTCTCCACAGCAGCATCACGACTGTCGGTGGTTGAGTCACTTTTTTCAGTTAAACCATCCTCAGGGAAATATTTTCCTCCTGATTCAGCCGTCAACACACAACCAGGCACGGGCAGCTCTCGTTCAAGCTAAAAACGTAGCCAAATGTAAGTAAAAATAATACCTGCATGTGCATCTTGAGAGTAATAAAACAAGAATTCATCCAGCATTTTCAGTAAAGGCACTATGGTTATTTTATGAACGGTACTTACACTTTTGAGGGTGCGGCTGAGAGTCTTGATGCGTTCTTCAGGTAACTGCATTAGAGTTTTCTTCTTTTCTAACAATCTTAACTGAGTCTCTGCCAGGTTCCTCTGAGCAGTGCGTACTCGCATGTTGTAGTACATTATTTTCTTCATTACTGCAGACTAAAGACAAAAAAAAAAACAGATGCAATAAATTACAGCAGTAGACAAAGATACATCCAATCCTAAGCACCATTTTAAAGATTTAAGCATCATAAACATTACTCAAAAACTCAAATTATCATTTTTAAAATAAAATAAAATAAAAACTATATGTATTTCAAAAAATTAATGTTTGAGAAAACCGGGAATAATTTTAAGAACTTGAATAAAACTTGAATAAAATGGTAGTGTGGTGCTTTTTGTTGACGTGTTGTTTGTTTATTTGTTTTTTCGTTTACCTCTGCTGCATCCTTGGCTTGCTTGTCAGAGACATCGTAGCTGTCGAGACGCTGGAGGCCTGGGGTGTGGTAAAGAACGTGTGTGGCATAATTGCACAGTAGACAAACCGGGTTCGGGGTCGACATGTGGTCCTGCAGCACTAACTCTCTCAGACTGGGCAGGTGAGCAAGCAGTGTGAGCTCCTGGTAAACCAGAAATCAAAGACTAATTAATGAGAAAGGCCTTTGTGTGTCTGACTTTCTTAATAATGTTCAACTTTTATCTGTACTTTCACGATGAAACAATCTGCAGACTACATTCAGACTTCTGGGGTGTTAGATCTGACAGCTTGAGGAACATTTCTTAAATTACATTTCCAGGAACTCTTTCATTTTCTTACAGAATACAAAGTACATTGCAATACGTATTATCTAAAATACTTTACAAAGTGATAAATCAATCAGCGCAGAGGATTAAAACAGACACCAGTAACCCTTGTTTTGTTGGTTGCTCTTTGAAAACAGTGTCTAAATATCAGACAGATGCCATCAAAGTTGAACATTTGATTTCTTTTCTCCTCTAAATTCACGGCTCACAGCAGTTAAAAGAAATGTCAGACACTTTCTCTGTGGAGTTATTGCTGAGAGATCAGCACAAAGACAATAACTGCATTCCTTAAAGCCAAGCTGAAGAAAGAGAAAAACATGAACTGCTGGAAAAAAATGCTGCAGTGTGAAGACGATCAAATCAAGATCAACAAACACTGTTGTGCCTCGTCAAAATGACCTTGTAGAAAACAATGCCTTTGAATGAACTGCATGTCTTAAATGCAAAACTAAAAGAAACCTTGGTTTTATGTTTGGAAATGTCAACCTTTATTATTATTATTTGAAAATGCAATAAATGTTCATAGTTGATTGTAAATTTTAAAAAAATAATAGTTTTGCCACTGCATTCATTGAAATTTTATTTTTTTGAAAAATTGCATATCTTTGAATGTGGAATAGCCAAATTATAAATCATGCTGCTCAGCACCTCAATAAAGGTCTTCTTTGCTGTGTGGAAATGATTAAAAATATGATCTGACCAAGACCCTGACAAGAAATTAGAAATGTCCTTTTTGTCAAACCAAGGATTTTAATAAGATTTAGAAAAACATGCAAGCAAACTTTGCACAGAAAAAAATTGAAAGATTACATTTTGGTTTTTAGTCTCACCTTAAAGGAGCTGATCTTGTTCCCAGAGAGATTGAGAATCTCAAGGTTGACATTAGAGTCAAGGTTGTTCCCTAAAAAAACAACACACATTTCAGTTTTTTCTATAATAATAAATGAATTTCCCATTTTTTTATGTGAAAAAAAAACAGGATTTTTCCACATTACCAATCTTTTCAATAATGTTGTCAGCGAGGTTTAGTTCCTGAAGAGATTTAAGTGTGTTGACACCCTTAACAGGTAAACACAACCAGTTAGAAATAACAAAACATGACAGACAGACAGACAGACAGACAGACAGACAGACAGACAGACAGACAGACAGACAGACAGACAGACAGACAGAC
>JAUBOC010000002.1:11455633-11479020 GCA_032275365.1 Anablepsoides cearensis
CGCCACATGTATCTTCGTAGGCTACCTATGTCGGCTATGTCCTGCTGTAGTGTACAAACTATTACGGTATCAGAATTTTATATATTTATACTTCTCATTCAGCCACAGTTTAATTCACTCTATCTAGGAGGCACAGTTTATATGGATAGCATTTATTTTTTACAATAACAAGCTGGAATGAAAACAGGGAAAAATTATATAAAAGTAATGACTTTCTATTTCTTGCCTTATTTTAAAAATGTAAGGAGTAGAAGGTGCAGATAATTGTTTGAAAATGTAGCTAAGAAGTAAAAAGTAAGCTGAAAAAATTACTCAAGTAAAGATGCACAAAATTCTACTTAAGTGCAGTAACAAAGTATTTGTCCTACAACTCTGGATTTACTCAAGCCTAACTGAATATTTGTACATTAAATATTTATTTTAAAATCACTATGTGTAGTAAAACAGAACATTTCAGATACCCTGAATGACTGTTCAGTGCAACATTTAAGATATAAAGTCACAATATCAGTGATAATATTAATTTTAGAAAAAATAATAAAGTTTTCTCAAGCATAAATAATGAAAATAATATTGCTTAGAGTGAATATTGTTTCAGGCAGATATGTCCCTTTCAGGATTTGTTTTTGTTTTGTGTTTTTACTGATTTAATGTTTGCCAGGCTCTCTTAGAATAATAAACTTGTGCTTGTGAACTAACACTTGGGACAGTGAACCCTGGCACTTTTTCACAACACCAATCTTTGTCTGAGGACAACATTTGACCTTAAAGGGACAGTTTTTCATACAATATAATAGGTGGAAATATGAAAAACAGACAAACAAAAAAGCTTATTTTCAATTCACTCAGTAAAATTGCTCCTGCTCTTCTCTGAATAATAATAAAAACAGATTTCCGTGAGCGCGTGCGTTTTCACTGATGTGTCATAAAAATGTGTCATGTTTCAAATAAAGTGCCAGCCCTGAGACTCCACCATGACGTCAGCGTCGGATCAGTGAACTAAAACAATCAACCTCGCTCCTCTCCTCCTGTTCCCCGAACCGACCGCAGCATCCACGTCCACAGACTCAACCAGGCTCGGCTCTGCTCGGCAGCTGACAAACAACCAGCCGGGAGCTGCTGCTGCTGCTGCTGCTTTGTTCGTTTCTCTCTCGTCCTCCCGCCGCTCTTTATCCGGTGAAAAAGAAGAAGAAGAAGAAGAAGACAAGACGCCTGCAGGAGCAGCTGCGGCGATTCTCTCTCCCGTCCGACAACACCGGAAACAAGCATGTCCGCTGAGGAGCTCGGCTCTGAGGGGAAGTGGTTCGGCGACGACTACGACAGGAGCGGCCTGTTCGGCAACACGCCGACTCGGTTCGGCGAGGATTTCAAGCCGAGAGGCGGCGAGGCGGCGGGCGACCTGGATAAACAGTTTCATCCTTTCCAGGACGAGGGGGGAAGGCCTCGCGTTGCTATGGAAACTGCATCTACAGGTAAAACTCGCGCTTATCTCGGGCAAATCTCCACGTTTGCGGCGAGTTTGTTGTAAATGAGCCACACTGCGTCTCGCTGCGTTGATGAAAAACAACAACACGCTTGTTAAATGCTTATTAAAGACGCAGCCGGGTTGGCACAGATTACGACAGACGGCCTTCCTGTCTGCTGGTGCGCAGACCAGAAAAAACAACAACAAATTGATAAACCCAAAACACAGCTGCAGGAAAACTACTTTTACATGTTAGTCAGCAGGAATAGTGCATAAATTAATAATATCCCCGAATAAAACTATCATACATTCAGATTTAGGCAAAACATAAAACATGCAACATTTATTTTTAAATTATAAATTATATTGAAATTTGATGAGACATGATCAAATGGTGACAACTTTCATTTTTGCTCCAGTCCTCACATTTAAGACTATTTCTATAATAATATACCTGCTGCAGGTTTTTGAAGTGACAAGAACACACCCAAATTCTGTAATTTAGTAACAAAAATAAACAAACTTTATTAAAAGGTTTATTTTCCCTCAATTAAAAAATGCACCACATTAGTTATACTATATTAATGTTTTCTGGAGTTATTATTTTCTAACATAAACTGAGTTTTAAGCTTTCAAACCCTCTTAATATACAGCCCTGCTCATGCTGCTATTTTTAATCCTGAAGCAACATGGCTCTCTATTCGCTTGGTGAGCAAAACTAGTCAGCCCTGCACTTTTATTCTGGAAGCCACTGAAAAATTCATGAGATTATGCTTTTAAAAAAACTCTACCAAGAATCAGGCTCCTTCTCATTTGGCAAGCTGCCACTGATCTGAAACAAACAAATAAAGAAATTATAATTTTAATGTAAATTCTCTATAGCATGATTGGACTTCACTGTTTTTAAATCCTTTGATTTGTTTTCCACTCAATAAGGTGTAAAATTCACATTTTGTAAAACCATTATTTTGTGCAGTAAGCACTACTGGCTCCACAGCTTCGCTCTCCTGAAAAAAGTAAACAAAGCGTGCGCTCTACTTTCATAACAGTCTGCCAGACCAGCTGTGTAGGTGCACGCCTGCTTTGTTTTAGTTTCTAAAAGAGGAAGGAAAAGCCTGAAACTGCTGCGACTCCCACTGAGCCGGGCTCGTAAACGTGAAGCAATCTGTTCTGTCACGTTTGTTCTCGGTGGGAACGCTGCAGATCCCATCACATCGTTACCATCAGTGTGGATATTTTCTGCTTAACCACATAATTTATGGTGTTCTGCAGCTACACAAGAGTAAAAATCTACTGTGTTTAAGCTTTTGATTGAGAGCTGAAAGTTGAAACTGTGTTTCTGAGTCTACTGCCAAAATATCACATGCAGGACCGGACAGAAATTAATCAAACTCCCAGAAAATAATAAGTGGGTTTTACATTTACAATTGATTAACCTTTGGAGTCGGTGTTACAAAATGGCTGCCACAGCCAACCTAACCTTTAAAAAAACAAAAACCGCTATAAGTCTGTTTTAAGATAAACCTTAGTGTGGTCTCCAATTTGTATAAAGAACATTATCGAATTGCACAAAATCTTCCTTAAAATTTGCAATTAACTGCATGAAGTCCACTTTTTCTGTTAACAAAATAACTCATGAAACACAAGATGTACTTTAAGATTCCAGGAAATATTCAGTGGATTTTTATCTGCAACTGATCCGATTCAACATGGCCACCATAGCTAATGTTTCACAAATGTTGAGCTAAAATGTGGTGTGGTAGTAGCTGAGAGTCACTTGCAGCACATATTGCATGAGTTGGAGCGCAATATTAGTTTTCAACTACATTTGTTTTCTCAACATAAAATGAGCTTCTTCTATCCTTTGAAGGCATTTCATTTTTGTGTTTTTCTGAGCCCAGAAATTAATTGAATCCATTAATTAGAATAAATTGTGAAACATATCTAGAAGTGAACTGATTTTGATCCAGGCCTGTCTTAAATTTTGTTCACAGCAGTGATCCAGTGTTGATTTCCGCTGTACTAAATTACCACAGGAAAAGCTCACATCTCTGAATTCTGACAGTACATTATTTATAGTCAGCTTTCAATTTCCACGTCAGCCCGAGAGAAACGGGTGACAAAAGTTGTTCTGCATCACAATCGAGCCTAATATGCTGTGAAAACACTCCAATTGAGTTAGCAGATGGCTTAGAGCTTTGACATTCACGCTGTCATTGAGGGATTTGCCTTGTTGTACACGAGCAGTGACACTGCATTTTTGTTCAGTCATGAGGAGAAGTTTCCTGTGTAATCCAGTGTCTGAGAGGTGGATTAGGCTCTGAGTCTCTGTTTCAGTTCAGAGAGGGATGAAACCAGCACACTGGATGCCTGACAGGGTCCTTTCTGTATCTTTTAGATAGAAGCAGCACTTAAAAGGAATCTGCCAGGCTGCATAAAACAGCACAGTGCATTTGTGCTGCTAAAAGCTGGCCTCCTTTTCCTCAGGGAGGGGCAGCGAGGGATGGGGGGGAATCAGGCAATGCAGGGTCCTTTCAAATAAATATGTGAAATAATACAAAGCAGCTGGGAGGGTTGAGACGAGGGCACCTTCATTAGAGCCTCTTTTTCTGAGAAAAGGTGTTTTGGGATCAGCAGCAAAACTCTGAGGTGCAGGTTGTGCCTTGTTATAGCTGACGTTTGCTTTTCAAGTTCAGACGAGCTCTCTGGTGCAGTAGAGCATCCCTGCTTTAATGATATCAACGAGTCATAATTCTGAATGCCTTTCAGATCCCGTCTGTTCACATAAAACAGGAACTCATCCTGTGTAACATGATTCTCTGTTGATTAGAATTCCCTGAGCAAACTGATGCAAAACACCTCCTGGGATTAGATCAGAGGCACCTCCAGCAGATAAATCACAGACCATTCACATTTTACTTTTCTGTAGGTTTATTGTTATGCCGATTCAGCATTTACTCTATTGTTTAATATTATTATTTCTCTGTGTTTTTTGTAGTCTTATTTCTGCATAATTAGTCCTATTTTAGTCCTTCATACATTAAATCTTGGGTGCTATGTATTTTGTTTTTTTGTAACTTTTATGCTTTTTTTTAAATATCTACCTTTTATTAATAAATATTTTCGCCATTAAAAAAATGCAGCGTTCCCTTCAATTCCTTCAAAGAATGTGTTCTCTTTGCTGCAGCCTACTTTATGTTTTTGTCATTTTGTGCTACTTTTATCAACCAATCTATTCCTAACTTTTAGTTGCCTTTTGATGCATTTGTTCTGCTTTTTTAGTTTTAACAAATTTGTTTCAGCTTCTTTAGCAGTATCAATATTAAGCACACGGTATTCACAAGTTTGACTTAAATTTACCTAAAATTGCCAAAAAAATCAAATGTTTATTAATATAAAATTTAACAGTCACTTCTACGCAGACGTTTTTTTTATTTTCTTTTTAGTCATAAGGTTTTATCATAGAAAAAATAAAATTAAAAACAACTACTCAATGTACCACTAATTCAGCTGGCTTTTTCCCTACTTTATTGACCTTAAACAAACTAAAAACAGTATTTATCCTGTATGAACATTTGTTATTTCTTTAAAAATGCATGCTTCTTACAGTAATTGCACATACCTGTTGTCTTGGATCAGTGCAGCCGAGCATCTAAATCTCAGCACAGGTCCTCTTCTGCTTGTAGTTTTGTTCCATCTCAGTAAAATCACACCTTTTTTTTCCAGGCTCATCAGTGTTAAGGTGAGGTAATTAATGAGCTGTATTCCTGTAATTGTCCAGCCAGGTTTGTTGTAATCAATAAGTTACATTAAAATAAACACCATGACCATTTAGATAATTAAAGACTTAGCATCCCTTGAAGATATGCTTATTACTCACCACCGTTTATGTCAGTGATGAACTCATCATGTTTTGATGAGAAGAGATGGATCTGTTTTTTTATGCATGTTCTCACAACATCTGTTAGTGCTCAACCTATGAGGATGACTTTCAGCACATCAGAGTTTAGGTTATTATTTGTCAAATTAACCTTAGACTTATTTTTGTGTTTTATAAGATCAGTTGGCTGTGGCAGCCATCTTGATTTAAAATTAAAATATGATAAATACGTATTGACTAACCTTTGCACAAAAAGTAATGACATTTGTGTTTGGTAAATTATTTCTTTGTTGTAACAATAATTCTTGGCAACATATCTTATACTGTTGAACCTGTTAATTTCCTGTCATCAGATAAATTAATTCTATAAAATTAACTGTAGTTATTTTATTGAATTTGATTTTTTTTACTTGAAAAATGTATAGTTTTAACTTTCATCTCTTAAGGTCAGACTGTGGTTGAATAAGAGAATAAAAATTACTTTTTAGTTCAGTGTTTTTCCACACAACTCATCCATCTCCATATAAAAATTATTTTACTTATCCTCTAATAACACACACACAAGTTAGTTTTTCCATTCTCGTGGGGACTTTGTATGGACTTCTGTTCATTTTCCAGTCATTTCTATAGTCTAACCCTAAACCTAACCACCCCCACCCAAAATTGGCATCCATACCTGTGGGGATCAGGCTTTAGTCCCCATAAGGAAAATTGGGTTCCCACAAGGCTGTATTTATCTGGAAAATGGTCCCCATGATGTAGCAAACCCGTGTCCACACACACAGTCTAAGAAATTCTAAATATACTGAGTGAGAGTGTGTTATTTACCATCAAAGATGACTTTGAAATAAGAGCACAGAAAGAGACTTGATGGATTGATTTCCACAAGGTCGTGCTGTGAAAGAAGACTCCTGAAAGATAACACCCCAGTTGATAAGGCCACAGCCCGAGTAATGGAGTTCTTAAAGAGCTGCAGCGTCACTGCTGCCTGAGGGAAAAGCTAAAACATTGCTTGTTTGGATGGTTTGTGGAAGCAACATCATCTGTTCCTCCAGCAATAACATGATGAGCTTGAAGAAATAACAGCAGCGAGCGAGTGAGCTTCTTCAGCCATGCTGCAGTTGTTTTGCTACTGTAGCTTGAAGAAGCATAAAATAAAGGTAGTAAGATGAGGAGAAAGTGACACCCTCCTTTCTCCCTGGCTTCAATATCTATGCTTTCCTGTTTTTCTGTTGCCTGATAATTAGGAGCCTATGCTTTGGCGTGGTACAGATTGTCAGCCTGCATTACTTTCAGAGCTGCATAGAGGACGACCAAAGGACTTCCCCTCCACCGCACATCCACCAGGACTTTTTTTTTTGTCTAGCTGCCCCGTCCTTTCAGCGGCATGAATGTGCCGTGTGGCCACAACAACACAACACAATTCCTCCGTTGTCAAGCCCAATTCCATCTGACTGCAGTGAAGCTTTTGTCTCAGCCTCGTGGGTTCGTTTTTTTTTTTTTTTTTTAACTCAGTGTCTGGGTGCTGTGTCACATCAGCAGATTCAAAATGCCCTAAATCTTCAACAAGTTCATCTAACAACAGCTCAGAGCTTGCATGCAGTT
This sequence comes from Anablepsoides cearensis, assembly GCA_032275365.1. Classification (NCBI taxonomy): domain Eukaryota; kingdom Metazoa; phylum Chordata; class Actinopteri; order Cyprinodontiformes; family Rivulidae; genus Anablepsoides; species Anablepsoides cearensis. The sequence goes on from JAUBOC010000002.1 coordinate 11,462,584, forward strand.
TTTTTTTTACTGCTGCACAAGCCTTATGCAACTGCTGGTTTATTTATTATGTTGTAACGTAGAAGGGTTTGATGAGGAGGAGGGTGGGACGTACGGTCAATCGGATTACAAGCAGCTCCCAGAGGTCACCGGTCTTTGCCGTGTGTAGTGGCTTTGAGTGCTTCCCACTGTGCAGCACTTACTTAGACAGAAAATCGATGCGCGTTAGATTATGATGGGGTTGCCAGGGCGATGACTGATGAGACCACGGCATAGCACTAAGAGGATTAGGTATTGGTTAACTTTAGCAGTACATCATGTCGCTATATTCAACTTGGCCCAACAGAGTTTTAAATATTCACACGTTGATCCATAAAACATCTTAGTCCATTTAATGCAGAATAACCTGAAGCAGAGAAACGTCTTGGCCTGCTTTGCTTCTCTTCCATCACTCCTCCTTTCCTGTCCCACTGCAGGAGTGTGGTGTTTATGCCTCAGCACTGTGCTGTGATCTATTGTTAATGTCTGAGAAAACAGCAGAAAGGAAGGGTGCTGGGGCGTTTTTTAGAGAAAGCCAACGAAGGGCTGGGACGTCCTGACTTGTTGGGTCTTTCTGTATATCAGTCTGCATCCTCTTAAGTTCACTCTGTTATTTTAACTCTTTCCCTTTTATCCAGCCCAGCAGCTGGACTCGACCTATTTATAGCAAATGTAACCGCTGCTCTGGAGAAGCAGGGCTGGAGAGCGGTTTGTGGATGTATCAACTCTGACTTGTAAACAGGACGTGGACATCTTGTCGTTGTTATTCCAAGCGTTTACCTTTTTTAATATGAAGCAAGCTTGTTTACTGATGGAGATGGGCATGAAGACAACAGATGTGGAAACTATTTAACTTTAAATCAGATCTTTAGGGGTAAAATTTACTGGCCAAGTAAGAAATAGTAAAGTATAATTTTTATATTTTGAATGTAACAAAATAAAAGTAAAATTCTGCTTAAAAAAATGGTAAGATTACAAATCCATCCATCTATTATCTCTATACCCATTTCTTCCTTTCAGGGTCACTGGGGTCACTGGTGCCCATATCCAGCAGTCACAGTGCGAGGGGCGGGGTACACCCTGGACAGGTCTCCAGTCCATCACAGGGCCAAAATTACAAATCTTAAAAAATAATTACTTAATTACTGTAACAAAGTATATGTGCTTATTTAATATACACTTCTGGTATTTGAGGCCATCTTACATTACAGAGCACACATACAACAAACTAACAAACACCAGCCTTTATGAATGCACCCAAACTATTCTGCTTGTTTCCAAATAAAATGTGGAAAATGTTTAAAAAAAACATTTTTTGAAACATTTGCCTTTGTGAAACCCTTTAGAACTTATCAATATTAAAAACTATGAAATTTCAGCTTTTTAAATTAGCCACCAGCCAGTTATATAAGAGACACTGTGGTTGGAAAAGTACTGCAAGTAAAAAACACCTGACTTGTTAGGTTGCGGTTTCAAAAATGATGTCAGATTTATGTGCAGAAAGACTCATGGCAAGGCTAACATATCTGTGCACCATAAATGCCAAGCAAAATTTCAAAGTCTTTACAGTAATGCATGCTGACATTATCTTTTTCTCAGGGAATATCATGTTTAGTTTAGCAACTCAAAGCAACAGTAAAAGACAGTTCTGTAGTGTCTTGGCTGAAGTCCAGACCTGTAACCCAGGAGACAATTGTTAAAGAAAGAAGAAAACAAAAGACCAGCTTAAATTACTTTATAATTAAAATAAATAAAAGCACCGGTTTCCTCAGTGCTCAGATAATCACAGTGTTGTGAAGGAGAAGCTGATGCAACACAGCGGTAAACATACTGCTTCTCTAAAATCTGCTGTTTCCATGGATGTTTTATGGTTTTTGTGTTATTTGCAATACATTTTGTGATCTATCAATCACTGCATTCTTCTTTGGAGAGTTTGTATCTAACGTGTGGAGGCTAAAGAGCTTAGATGTGACTACAGGCAGCTCTGCTGGTATGGTTTAGAACAGACTACAGTTGTGTTTTGTGGTTTTAGGGGGTCTGAACAATCCTTCTTTGTCAGTTATTGGGTACAAGTACGCTCTGTGTCTGCGTCCTCACTGATCTGCACAGTTTGACTCTCACAGTGACACGGTCCCTGTCCCTGGCAGCTTTGTTTAGCTGGATGTTTTCATTCATCGCTCTGCTCAGAGACTGGCTGGTTTGAGTCGGTTCTGCTACCCAAAGAGCCCTCTCTCTGACTCTCTCTCTCTGGTTTTGTAGATGATCCCATGCCTGGCCTGTTTAGGAAGCCCATGAATGACGATGGTGATGTTTACACATCCCTACTGTCCAATCAGAGCTTCACAGCTGAGCGGGAAACCTCTTACATGCCGGACGACCTGAAGCCTTCCAACAACTCCTCTGGCTCCTCTGGCCTGGACCACTTCTCCAGTGACACCTACGACTTCAACTCCAAAAGCAAGATGACTTCCAGCTTGTTGGATGACATGCCGAAACCTCTGCTGGGCTCAGACAAGACAGAATCCTACAACTACATGGATATCAGCCACGGAGAAGAGCTGCATGACCATCACCAGGGGGCTGCACCCAACGTTTTTGACAAAGGCTCAGCTGATCACAACTTAGAGGGCAGATACATAGATAATAACCCTGGAAGAGATGACGAGGACGAAGAGGATGAGGATGAGGAAGAAAATCTCGGCCCAGCACTGGGCTCTCACTCTTTCCCCTACGTGGAGGATCCATCTGACGAGGAGCTGACAGATTACCGCTCCTACCGGAACCTGGGCGGGACCCCGCAGACAGCCAGTCCAGTGAAGATCACTTTGACCGAGTCCCAGCTTCCAGGTTCCAAAGCTGAGCCGCAGCAACGTCCTCCTCCGGTGACTGAGCGGGAGAACGTCCTGAGCGTGGGCCAGCAGGGGGTCCCCACACTCACACTGTCAGAGCCGGAGGATGACAGCCCCTCTTCCACCCCGAATGCTTCACCAACACGTAAGAACAAACTCACAAACAAACACCGGCCTCAAAGTTTATATAAAATAGGCAGTATGAATTAAAAACATTAGTTTTAAAGTCATTGAATTCTATATCATGATATATTGGGGTAAATTGAAAATTAGAGGAATAAAATGTTTATTTGAAGGATTGAATGATCAAAAGGGAAAAGTAAGAACAAGGATGGGAAAAACGACAAATTAAACTTGGAGTTTAATGTGGACAACACGATGGATTAGTGGTTTGTACTGTTGCCTCACAGCAAGAAGGTCTTGGGTTCAATCCCCAGTTCAGGTCTGGGATCTTTCTGTGTGGAGTTTGCATGTTCTCCTTGTGTTTCCGTTGGTTTCCAAAAATGTATATGTTTGGCTGCTTTCAGACCCAGGCCTCCCTTGTAAAATAGATCTGTGATCTCAGTGGGATTTGCCTGGTTAAATAAAATGTAAATAAATAAATAACATACAGTGAGAGAAATGCTGAATATTCAAAGGCAGGTGTGATAAGTAACATGTGCTGTTAGCAGAAAGCAGCACAAAACATGAAACATGAAAACAAGTGCAAAGGACCATAAAAGCAAGAAAGTTTTAACAAAGTCGATCACAGAGTTCACAAACTATAACTTTGTGGAAACATTAACAAAATAAAATTACAGAATCAGAACAAAAACCTAAATATTGTGACAGCAAATTTTTAGAAAGTACTGACTATAATTCTATAATGATAAGTCTTATCATGCAGAATTTCTTCCAAAAACTGGTGAATTGGCAGTAAACTTATGTTTGGTAGATTATTTATTTGTAACAATGCTTCTTGGCAATAAATATGCCCACTATAATGTTTATTGTACAACAAAGAAACAATCAACCAAACACAAAATTCCTTACTTTTTGTGCTAAGTGTATTTAGGCTTCTTAGCTACTGGTTGTATGTAAAGCAACCATTAGCATAAACACAATAGAAAATACTGAAGTCTGCAAAATTACTGAGAATATGTTTTTATGTCTGACAATCCAGCATTAAACAGGCATATCTGACTGAACGTTAGCCTATGTTTAAACTTGTACTTTTAATCTAGACATCAATCATTTCATTCTTCTTCCTCTGATGAATAGGTAAAGCATTTCCCTCTCAAGACATGTTCAAGACCGAAGCAGACAAACCTAAACCCCCCAAAAACAACCAAAGCACGAAGCCTGGCAGCAGGGACCACGACGGCAGCAGCGCAGAGTCTGGAGACTCTGAGATCGAGCTTGTGTCTGAAGAGCCTCCCAAGACCAGTAGCAACCCATTCGCAGAGCCCCCTAAAAGTAAGGTCACTTTCAGCCAGGCTAACAACCCCTTCGACAGCCCCCCTGTTGCCAAGGGTGGTTTTGGCCCCGCAGGCGTGCATGCTCCGCCCACGGCCTACAGCATTCTGCGAGAGGAGAGGGAGGCCGAGCTCGACAGTGATCTCATCATCGAGTCCGCATCGGAGGAAAGCCCCAAGAGAGAGCAGGGCCTCAATCAGGGAGTCACCCCTCCCTCCCCTCTGGTTCCCACCACCGTTTCTCCCCGCAGCACTACCGAGGGGGTCCCAGTCCAACCGATTGCCGAAAAGGTCAAGAGCCCGGCAAAAACAGAGGAGGATCGTTCCAGCAAGCCTAAGCCCCCAACTGCTGCTGTGCCTCCGGAGGTGAGATCAGAAAAACCCCACCAGGCTGACATGCACAAACCCACCGACGAGGGCAAAGGAGACACAGGAAAACCTGCCGTGTCAGTTCTCTTGGAGGGCTTCAACAAAGAAAAAGGTTAGTTTTTCATTTAGTTGTTCTCAAAATGTAAGGGTTTTATTTTATTTATATTGATGCCGTAGCATCACCTTGGTGTTTGCTGCAGCTGCTCATGAAACAAGAAGAGCTGCCGAGGTGTGTTTATGCTCAAAGGTCATGATTGAATCTAGCTTTGCATGCAGAGCCTGAACCAACACGTTTTGTTGAAAATAAAGATGTTCATCTGAGTGGGTGCCTCTGAAGAATGAGTGGGAGGAAAGTACTGTCTCCATACTTGCTACCCTCTGGTGGTACGATTGAGAAAATGCAGCAGGGAAAAAACTGTTTCACTAAAAATTACGCCTTTACATGATGATTAGAACCTGAACTGGGTCTGTAAAAACATAATTAAGAACACTCCTTTAGTATCTTGACATCATTTGAGGCATTTTCCCTTTACTAGCTGTATCATTTTATCTTTTTAAACTCTGATCATAAAACCTGGAGCTCCAGAGTTACCCCTTTGTATTTCCTCTATAAGTCAGATAATTTCTGGATTGATTATTTTGTTTCTGCTGGCCTCTATACTTAGATTTGTTTAGTGCAGGTTTTAATAAGCAGTAGGGATGTATGAGGAAAATGTACATTGACCTGACTGAACATGTCTTTTGTGCATCGTTACTGTTTTGTTTACCACAAGAAGGTTCTAGAAATAAAACAAAAGCAGGTCACGTGTGTTTCTCTTCTCCGCCACTAGAGGGAGCAGTGCACCTTCACCACTGCTGCTCCATTAAAGGCCAGCAGATATATTTATGTCATCCGTTGGTGCACCTCCAGACCAGTTACCATAGCAACAGTGATGAGAGTGCATGTTCCGTCTGGTTTTTGGATAAATCCGTTTTTTTCCCCCCACACCCTCCGTTCCTGCTGGCATCAAAGGCGGCCCAGGCTCCAGTAAGCAGAAGGTGTGAGGTGTGGCTGTCTGCGGGGGGGGCTCCTGAAGATGAGATCAAAACAGTGACCCCAAACTATTTTGCTCACATAACGGTGACTGAACTTATTCTGATGTGCTTCTGAGCATCCTGCTTATTTATTTCTTTTTTTTGGCTTCATGTTTCCTGTGGAGGAAATCAAGCGCAAACCTGAAGGTGCTGAACAAGAAGCATTTAGCTGTAAACTTTGGAGTTCCTGAACATGAATTATTAAAAAGAACCACTTTGCATTTTCAATCACCACTGAGTCATGCAGGAACAAAATCCATATTTATCTCTAACTACACCCTTCAAGACTGTAGTGTCTAAATAAGAACAAGAACTGGATGTTTGCCATCATTTTTCTTTGCATTATGGTATCAAGTGAGGCTATATTTAGCCTTTATGACACATACTGCACGTGACAGACTATAAAATGTATTTTGGGGTTCCGGAGCATTTGGTACATGTTGTGTTTATAATAATAAGTGAATATGCATCAGAATGTGTAGATGTTAGATCACCCCCCACCCTCACAGCTTGTACTCCCACCATTCCTAGAGGCTTTGTTAGGGCTTTTATTGTGAAACCTTTCCCTCCAAGACAAAAGCCTCCGAACATCGCCACCCCCTCAGGCTCTAAATCATCGCACGGCTGGTTTGCTGCAGCAGAAACTGTGGTGTGGTGTTTACAGTTTGCCCCTCCACTCTTCCCTCCCCCAGCACGCAGAAATACACGTACGCACTTTTTTTCCTCCTCGCTCCCTCTGTTCAAGCTGCTCCACAGCATCAGTCTTTGTGCTCTGCGAGCCGGCAGCACCTTGGAAACCTCTAAACCCGCCCTCGTCGCCTCCCCTTCCCCGTCGCCTCGGCATCTCTCCCGCATCCTCTTCCCACCATTCATGCCTCTCTGGGATGAGTGACTGAGAGTCGGCTCCACCGAAGAGAGACGCCAAGGAGGAAAACGGAGACGGCAAAGAGACGTAGAGAGTGAGAAGGGGGATTTAAACCGCTCGCCAGCATGCAGGCCGCTGCAGACGTGACGAAGAAGGAGGTCTCCTGGAGCAACTGGAAGGGCCAGGGTACTGATGTGTTGGCTGTGATTTCCTCTGCATCTGTGTTTTTGTGTCTCTGAGTGGTGGAACTGCTGTTCTTGCATGCAGCTTAAATGTTCCAAAAAAAAACAAACTGCAGGAGTCTTGAGTGGTTGTGTTTTAACGTGTGCACATTTGTCATCTAACAGTGAGCGCTGAAGAATCAACCACGCAGTTTCACACGGGCACGCCCTTTAACAGAATCCGTTTTGCTCAATGTGTGAGCGTCATAAAAAAAACAGCAAAAAAAAAAAAAAAAAAAGAGGTGGATGAGAGATGCTAATGTGTGTATTGGAGCATAAATGTGCACATCAACGTGCTGGGCTCCATCTGCTTTGGGTTCATTTTAATATGGATGCCATTGTTATTGATCAAGGCGTGCTTCAGTTTACACCCTCCCCGCTGGTAGCTGGTTCTTCATGGCACATGCGCTCTTTTTCTTGTGAAACAAGGCAGTCTGAGCATCCCGATGGAGCTGACAGACTGTTTCTATGGTAACCAGGACACACCCATTACATCAACCCCATCTCCTTGGCCTCCATGGCAGCTTGCAGAGACCGAGCAGGAGATGAGCATCCATGTGTCTGTTTTTGTCGCACGGACGTCTCACAGGAGGGGCCGAGAGAGAAAATGGCGCCACTCCGTGGTTTCTCAGCTGCTTTCCTTTTCAGCAGCTCAGAAAGACGAGTCTGATTGTGGTTACACAGCTGACATCTTTGAATACAAGCCGTTCTGTCCTTTTTGCTGCTGAGTCCATTTAATAAACGAACGTCTCGTCTGCGTAACGTGATCTCTGATCAGATCTGTCCGCAGCACACAAACAGCATCAGAATAAACTGACTGCCAACAGAACAGCTGAAGGAATTGTTCTGATTTACTTTCTGCTCTTGAGTGACTATAGATCACCCTGAAGCTGGAGGCATTTTGTTTAGTCATCCTTGTTGCAGAGCACATGACTGAGTCACTGCCAAACAACTGCTTTGGCCCGGTCGAACTATGACGCAGACTTACTCAGAACTGAATCACTACAAGTTACTTATGTAAAAACTTCTGTGACTTAATGTGACAATCATTCAATATGTTTAATCAAACATAATGGTAGAAATGTACTTGTGCATAAGTATTACCTATTAACTTGTTCTTAGCTTTAGTATTGTGCAAACCTTTTATCTGAACTGATGTTATGATAGTGTCACTTCTATCTAAACATCAAGTTCTTAATAAACCAAATAAACCAATAATCAGGTACACAAATATAGGTAAAATATACATCTAACTTAGTGCTGCTGGTATATTTAGTCCAAATATATATAAATACACAAAGTAAAATCAGCTTGTATAGACAAACAACAGATAGAAGGGTTAAAGATTTTTTTTGTTTTGAACAGTTTTTCCTGGTTTCTTTCAGTTCTGTAGTTTCAGCTTGCACCGTCATTAAGTGAAAAATATCCAAACTATCCTCTTCTAGTTTGAAAAGTCTCGATGTGTTCTCTCACAGGCTGGGTGACGGCTCGTTTGAGGCCACAAGGATGTTTTTGGTGATTTAATTAGGTCAGGCTAAACTAGTTTCACTACAGAAAAAAGTGGGGGGATGGGAAGTTTTATTATTATCATCAATAGTGGAAATCGTTTGCTCTGGTTTCTGTTCAGTGTAGGTGAACATCGGGCAGCAAATACCCGAGGTTGTGTGGTTTAATTTACCAGTCTGTTTAGTACGATGTTAGGTTTTTATGTTCAATTTAACGCGAGTTCAACTTGTGTGATATCATCATTTGATTTATTTATTATGACTTGTTTAATATTGACAAAATTAGAAGCATAAGGTGAAATCTTTAGCTGTGATTGTTACTGTGGGTTTCCATCTACTTGTACTGATGATGCCGTCACGTTTTCAGGCAGACAGTTTGGTGTTAATGGGTTCGTCTGATCATGACGTGAAGGTCTGGAACAACCGACCCTCCTCCCTTTTCAAAGCAATTCTTGAAACCAGGTGTCGGGCACATTTCACTAACTTGCCAACATGTTCCCCCTGGCCGGCCTGGTGTTTAAACACCCGTTGTCTGCGCGCTCCACAGTTAAAGGGAGTTGCCGTCTTTTTGTGGTGTTTTGTTTGTTGTGGACAAATGATGCCGATTCCCCAGTTTCAGACCAAATGAGTCTCTCTGTTCCCAAAGGGAGCGCTCACTTTGCCCTTCCTCCCTCATAAGCCCCTCCCTCCCTCGCTCCCCATCTCCCGGTGATCGGAGGAGAGAAAATGGAACAGGGTTACTATGGTAACTGCATCAGGCAGGTGCTCAGCAGATCCTGACCACCAGGGCGTTGGAGCAGAGCTACAGTCGCTCTATGTTATTATTATCAGCAGCTAAAACCATGTGATGCACAGCTTGTGTGTTTATTTCATGCTGGGAGTCGGTGAGTCTAAAAGATCTGACAAAGACTGTTTGTGTGCTGCGTTGCATTGTGGCTCTTTGGCAGTCACACCCTATCCACGTCCCCCCTCCCTCCCTCAGTCCCTCTGCTCAGGCCAATGTTGATTTGCTGGCTCCGCTGTGGCCCCTCCCCTCCCACGCAGGAGGGGGGGGGGACTCCCCCTCCAGTGCTCTCCTTTTGTCCGTAGATAAAGCAGCTGCCTCTTTTCCCTGTTCAGCCATGGGAGCCGCAGGTCAGTACACACTTCTACTGCAAACTAAGGCTTTTCAATCTGCTTTCAGTCTGTGCAGCACATCACGAGCCGCTGCCGCCTGTCAACATGTCTCCCCAGGAGAAAATGTCTGCTGTTGTTGATGTGTGTGTGTTGGTACAGCTGCTGTTTGAGCTTTGTGTATGAGCGAGCATCTTCAGTCATACCCTTCTCCACATGGAGATGGGTCAGTGGCGACAGCAGCAGTCGCCTCACTGAGGAGGGGAGCAGCAGTGGGACACGGATGCTGCAGAGTTTCCAATTTGATTCTGATTAGGTGGACGGACAGATCGGCTGCAACTCACCACCAATGAGCTGTTTAATCGTGTGCGACCACTTTGTGTGCCGTGAGCACAGACATTAACTCGGCCACAGAGGGTTCTTTCACCATTCAGCACCCAGCCTGCCTTTTAGGCATCCACAAATGCCTTTTTAGTGGAGAGTAAAGATGGCCGTCATCACTATGCTGCTCACAGCTCTAAGGCTAAAATTAGAGCGGACAAGCAGGCAGCTCAGAGAAGAGCAAGACACCCAAGAGACTTCTCCTGTTCATAACTGACACAAAACTTTTACAATAAAGCTGCCCAAAAAAACCTCCAGTTGTTTGGTCAGACGTGCAGGAGGGGGGTTCAGCAGAGGTGAAACCAGCAGCAGACAGTTCTCATGGAAACAGGCCCAAGTTTTCAGACGACTGCCAGAGGAAGACCATGTCGGCTGCAGAGGCTGTAATGGTACACTGAACTAATCCTCGGTTATCACTTGGCTTTTGGCTCTGCAAGTGGCTTTAAATTACAGGCTCCACCGCCCAAAGATGGTGGTGGAAAATCTGTGCAGAAAGCCGTACTATGTGCACGCACGTCAGCGCGTTCCTCACATCTCCTCCTATACAAGTGTACAGGGTTTTGAGGCGTTTCGCCGCACTGATGAAGACTAATGCATCGTCATCCTTCATCACCGGCCACTGCAGCCGATCTGGCCAGGTCACATTGAACTCTTATCAGCAAACTGCTGATAGTGCTGCTGTTTCAGCCACTGCTTTCATAGAGCTCTGGTTTAATCATTAAGTACTCTTTACATGTACGTCTGTATGTGTGAGACTAAACCAGGTGTTTCTGAAATCCCCCAACGGCCACACAATCCACCCCACACATACCTGCACGTTTCAGTTTTTTTATTTATATGTCAAGTTTGAGCCAGCCATTATCATCTGTAGAGGTCATGCTATTTTTAGGAGTAGAGAAACTGAATGAACCACAAACCCAATGTTTTTTCTTTTTTTTTTGGCTCACTCGAAGCTAATGAAAAGCTGGGTTAAGACAGGATCCCGTGACAGCCGCAGCTCCCTGAGGATGCTGGGCTGTCGAGAGCTTCCAGTTATTTGACCCAAATGTGTGATTCGACACAAGAGCGTAAGGACTTTGTAAAGTAGGAGCTCAGGTAATATTAGTAATATAACTTGTTTTTCTGTTTCTTTTTTGTAGCGATTGACCTCCTGTATTGGAGGAACGTGAAGCAGTCAGGTGCCGTGTTCAGCAGTGTGCTCCTGCTCCTTTTCTCCCTGACCCAGTTCAGTGTGGTCAGCATCGGGGCCTACTTGGCCCTGGCGGCCCTCTCTGCCACCATCAGCTTCAGGATCTACAAGTCAGTGCTGCAGGCCGTGCAGAAGACCGATGAGGGGCACCCGTTCAAGTGAGCGAAACGAGTGAATGCTGTGATTTGTATTTAAATGTTTGAGAGACTGATCCGTTTTCCTCTCGTTCTCCATCACCAGGGCTTATCTGGAGATTGAAATTGCTCTGTCTCAGGACCAAATTAGTAAATACGCTGACAAAATCCTGCTGTACACCAACACCTGCATGAAGGAGCTCCGCCGGCTGTTTCTCGTACAAGATTTGGTCGACTCTTTGAAGGTTTGACTCGTACTCAAACGCCACCACTGCTCGCCGTTTGTATTGCTGCCGGAAATGTTTTGATTTGAATCGTGTTTCAGTTTGCAGTTCTGATGTGGCTGCTGACCTACGTGGGTGCTCTCTTTAACGGCCTGACACTGCTCATCCTAGGTGAGGTCATTTTAAGCATCCGAGTACCGCTGATGACTCACATGTTCCAACTTTCACTTATTTAGGACACAACTCCTGCCTCTTAACCCAATTTATCTGATATTCTGGTACTCTTTATGTTGCTCCGCAGCTGTGGTCTCAATGTTCACCTTGCCTGTGGTCTATGAGAAGCATCAGGTAGGACTTAACTCTTTAACTCTGCCTGACCTCCACTCAGAAACTGTGGTATTTCATCCAATTTTCCTAATTTTTAGGCACAAATTGATCAATATGTGGGATTAATACGGACCCAGGTCAACTCTGTGGTGGGAAAGTAAGTGGCTGCAGTTTGTTCAGATTGTTAAAATGTTTTCTCATGTGTCACCAAACTCATTTCAATAATTAAACTAGTTAAGATTTTACACAAATTAAAGACTAAACCAGCTGCTTAAACAAAATGACCTGTTTAAAAAAGATTCAACACAGCAAGCTTTGTTTGCCTTTGAAATGAATTGAGCTACTTTTTTTTTAAATTAAAAACCATCCATCAAAGTTGTTTCTCTGTTTTCAGGATCCAGGCAAAGATCCCCGGCGCCAAGAGGAAGGAGGAGTAAATCTGTTCTCGTCACTGCAAAGCGGACGGTCCGGTCCAGCTCAGTCGGGCTCACCGCAGTGGGAGGGTGGGTGGGACCTGATTGCATCTGTGGGGCGTAGTGCTGTGTCATCTTGGTGTTCTCTAAAAGCATCCACTGGAGAAGCCTTCACCCTGTCTATAACAGTTCAAAACACTAACTCACTGTCACACATATGTGCATAATCCTGCTTCTAGGTAGACGAGTACACTCAAAAATCAAAGGCGAAAAAAACAAAAAAAAACAAACGAAACTGACTTTTTTGTGTTGCTTATTATGAAGTGCATGAAGTTGAGCCTTGGGTAAATAATATTTGATTATCTTTTGTGCGGTTTTTAAAAATCACGCTTTATTTTATCGCTTTTGCAGTGCTTGCCACAAATTGTACGGTTTAGCACAAAAAGGCTGAATGTCCATAGACGTGCTCTGCTGCCAGTGTTAAATACCGCTTTATGTTTCAGTAAAAAAAAAAAAAAAGGTTTTCCTTTTGGTGTTTTCAAGCACAAAATAACTTAAGATATGCGTCTTAAATGTGGTAACTGTAGGGTTTTTGCTTTTGTATAACTATAAGGAACAATACACATGCTCACATTTAGGTACTGTTGTACAACTACGATGAAGACAAGAAGTATCTGGTGATATTTAGCTTGTTTGAATAACTGTCCAACTTTGTACTATGTTAAACTATACTCTGTAGTTCGTTAGACCCTGGACTCCAACTATTTGCACTTACGGTATGTATTTAATTACAAGAATAAGAAAAATAAATGTTCCTTGATGTAACATCTGCTCGGCCATCTCTCTGAGTTCACTTGCTCAGCATGATCTGAAATAGCTGAAGATGAGTTTCTGTGTGACACAACAGCTAACTTTGTCGTGATAAGAGAGTGAGAGACTAGAATGGTGAGTTATAAATATAAGACATTTGATTTTTGGCACCGACACACCTCTCAGCGTAGAGTTCAGTCTGTGGCAGCGCGACTGCTGCGTCGACATATTTAGCTCGACTCTGGGGTCACAAAGAACCAACGTTTGAAGACTGACTGACAAGCCTCATCTGTTGCAGACAAACTATTTTTAATGGTCTGCAGCTGAAACAGTTACAAAAGTGAGGTCACAGTGGATCGAAACAAACTTCAATAGCCACAAAATTTAAGTAGGAAAATCCAACAACAAAAAGGCAGGGCTTCACTGCGCTGCTGAATGTTACAGTCTTATTTAAACATAAAATACACACTTTAAAGTTCTTCAAATTAAAACTTAAAGCAACTGCTCATGTTACAACACTGGAATCAGTTCCACCTCCCATGGAGTTTCTTACAGGAGTGTCTTCTTAGTTGAGGAGAATGACTGGATGAAGCTGGAAGAGAACACCTCTTGTGTTTCCACCTCCTGGTTCTGCAATGTTCATCTTCAGAGAAGGATCAACCTGAAGGTTGAAAACATTTTACGATATGTAGTTATAATGTTCAGACTAGAGGATTATGTTATATGTCTTGCAAATGTATAAAAAATGACTAATTCATAGCATACTTGGTTCCATTTTCCTGGCTTCTCATAGTACAGTGGAGGGACAGCTTCTCTTGGAGGAGACCTCATGAAGAGTCTGCAAAACAAGATGTATTAATAATTGTATGTTACCTAGGTTTTTAACTTAAAATTATTATTTTTGCTTCCCGTGGTTGTGTGTGCAACCTGGTAAGGCGGTCCCGACAGTCCTCCTGCAGCTGATTGATCTTATCAAGCCCGAGATGCAGCGTGCTGCTAGGACCGTTGCACAGCAGGCGGTTAACAGCCACTCGCAAAGCATTTATCTGAAAGGACAAAAAAATGTTTTATTAAAACAAATAAATAAAAACTGCACAACACAAACATGTTAAACTGAAGCATTTTAACAGGTATCTGCAACTTTAAGCAAGTCAAATTAAAGAATTGTTAAGACCTTTTCAATATCGCCGTAAGTGAAACTTCAGACTAAAAGAGGATAAATGTAGGTGATGGTTGAGGAATTCTGCTGTATTACAACCAAGCATTGCATGTGTTTCACACAATAAATATATAAAGATATTCAGTGCTCTGTGGTTCAATTAGCTGTATTGCAGAATGGCAATTATTTGGTTGGAAACATCAAACAAAAAAAAAAGACATCTAATAAATACATTCATGGCATGAAGCTTAATTGTGTCTTCTAGTCAACCAGACAACTGTTAATAAATGTGCCCTTTAACCTGAACCATCAAGACCAACGACGTTCTGAAAGAAGAGAGGGGTTTTAACAACTTTTTTTTTTGTTTACTTTAAATTTTTAATTTCAGTGTTTTGTAATAAGGGGTTGTCTGATTCATTTGAAATATATATATATACACATACACTGGAATATAGAACAGAAAGTCCTTTGTAAAGAATAAGTTAACTTTAATTTGGCAGTTTGACAGATTTCTCCCCTAAAATGACAAAAAAGTCAGAAATGTTGACTACTTCATTTACAGTCTCTGATCTGTGTGAATCAAAAGCAGGACCTGCCCTGCTCTGCTCTGATTGGCTAGGACAGTGCCTCTGGTTCTCTTTATTGGTTGAAAGTAGCATCAGTTGAATCCCTGCATCAATGCTGGATTGAAGAAAACAACACTTTTTTTCTCTCTTCACCTTTAGGAAATATGTCGCAGGAACAAAGGACTTTAATCACTTTTGCGACTATTTTTAATATATTCAAGACTTTTTAAGGTCCTTAATTTTAGATATTTATTGATTGAATTTAAGACTTTTCATAGGCCCTGCGGACACCCCGTTTTGTAGGGCAATAATAATATCAGGGATATGTTCAGAGGATGGTCAATCTTACAGCTGCTTAGATGACAAACGTTACCTCTGTGATGTCCTCAACATCAAACTTGACATCAAAGGCCATTTCGATGTCGTTCTCAGGTAGGATGGCTTCCTGTGTTTGGCTGTTGAAGCCCAAACCCAACAGAGCACCAGTGTAGCTGGTCCTCTCTTCATTTGTGCTAAAAAAAACAAACAAACAAAAAAGCAATGAAAACAAAACATACACATTTTTGACAATAAAAATATGAAAAGTTTTACACGTGGTGTTTCGGTGGCTGTGAATTTACCATACCGTAACTCCATGACGGGGGTGAAGAGCATCATCACCAGTCCAGGCAGTCCAGGGATGTCAGGCAGGATGGAAGTATCTCTCAGCAGTATTCGTGTACCTTTTAAAACATGAACACAGTTAAAGCTGCAAACACTACAAGTACTCAGAGTGCCAACTTTCTTGGCACACCTTAATATGTACAGCAATTCCCCTTTGGGATCAATAAAGTATTTTTGAATTGAACTGAATATACAGAAAATGACTGTATAAATACAGTACCAGTGGAGTTGACTGACACAGATGCAGCCACCAGCATCCTCAGATGTTTGAAATGAGGGTTTTCATTCAGTGCCATGGAGTTGATGCTGCTTTTATCTACAGACGCAGTCCTGCAGGAGGATACACTCCTTATCAGAAAAGGCAAGGAGTTTCACTTTTTTTTAAGGTTGGTGAGCTTATTTCTCACCTGCAGTAGATTTTTCGGCTCAAGCTGTGGAAGTTCATCTTGAAAGGACTCGATGGTCCTTTCAAACAGACCTGAAGTGCCTGAAGAAAGCCAGCAAAACATTCAGACTTCACCTGATGCTTCATACATTCAGAGCTGCTCACTCTGCATTGTTCTGGTTGTTAGAATAAATGGGCGTGTCTCTGATTGGAGACAATGCTTTAACTGAGCCAATAAAATTGCTCCATCTACTGGACAGAATGAGCGCAATTAAAGAGACTAAAAATTACAAAAGCATGCTTTTGATATTTAGTGATGTACTTCAGATGACTTCTTAAAGTCGATTGTCCTTATTAATGTTCTCTTTCACTTTTTTTTGTATCAATTTATTTTGTGCTACTTATCACACCAAATTAGCTTCAGTTGGCGATGTGCCTTACCTTTGATCCTGACTGGGTGTATTTGGAAAAGTGAGCGAGCAGACTGTCTATAAGCTCCTTCTCCTCTTTCTCGTGTTCCTTCCAGGAACTGCTGGCAGAAATGGGAACATATGTTCCTTTTTCCATGTCTTTGTACAGAGTCATCAGTGTCTCGTGGATTTGCTGAGAACAACAAAAATAAAACCCATCAGTTTACATATAAACAGGGTTCGACAAATCCTATTGCCCGACTGCCCGGGGCAGGTAAAACGCATGTTCGGGCAGGTGGGTGTGTCCC
>JAUBOC010000002.1:11503426-11528556 GCA_032275365.1 Anablepsoides cearensis
ACAAAGTAGGCTGAAAAATAATTACTCAAGTAAAGTACAGATACCCAAAATTTCTACTTAAGTACAGTAAAGAAGTACTTGTACTTAGTTACTTTACAACTCTGATAACCTCGTACTTCACCTGGACTTGGCGCAGCTCCTCTGTCAGAGCCATCTCAGCCATGTCAGATGGAGGCTGCTCAGACCAGATGTCGTCTCTGTCGTTGTAATTCTCACTCAGGTGTTCTGGACTGGAATGGGGCACAAGGCGGGACCGCAGGTTGTACGCTTTGGTGGGCGTAGTGAGAATCTGACAACAATAATAATAAAACTCACCTGATTTATTTATTGTTTTAAACTGATGATCTTTATAGCAAATGTTACTAAAGACCTCGGTTATGCAAGGACACATTAATTCTATTCACCTTTATAGTTTCAACATGAATCCTGTTTAGTTCAGAGACTTCTTGTTTTTTATAAGCATGCGTTGCTTCCAAAATGTTTTCCAAATGCCTGTTGGACTTCTCCAGGTACCTTTTCTCAGACTCCAACTGGGAGAGCTGTTTCCTAAAACACAAATTCATAAAAATGTTTGCAAGTTAAAAATGGAGTGAGAAAGTTTTTAAAAAGTTGACTGGAGCATTTTACAGCTTTTTGTGAAAGCAGAGCTGAGATTTCATAAAAGCTGTTATTTTCTAAACAGCTGCTCCGTTTTCTAAGACAATCACTGTGTGAGTTTTGCTTGTATGAACGATGGCCTTACTTTGTGATGTCTTTGTACTCCTCAAAAGCCTGGAGGGCAGCTGTGAGGTCTGACTGTTTCTGAAGCAGTTTGGCGTTCAGCTTGTCGATTGTGGCTGCAGACCCAGCATCTGTTCCCGAGGCCAAAGACGCTGTGGAATCTGTGGAACATGTGATCAGTAAAACTGAATTTAAGCAAAATTCAATTCTACAAGTTATTTTAGGTTACTTAATAATAAAAGTAACAATATCCTTACTTCCTGTGAGATTTTCTGACTCCGATGCCTTCTGAAAGACCTCTTCCAACTCAGCAGAAACTTGTGCAGAGATTTCTTCGGCTTTCATCACAGACTCAAGGGAACGTAGAAGACGGTTCTCTTCTCTGAGGCTGTAATTCTCTGCTGCGTATCGAGTCATCTTAGGATGATGATCAACCTTATGGAGCAGAGCAAGATAAACAGTATAATCAAAGTTAAGAATTTCAAACAAACTAATTGCATTGATAAAGGACATAATATACATTTTAGAGCCTCTTTCAGCAAGTGGAATAAAGTCTTATGGATGTTATGGCACTGGAACAATAGGATTCATCCTTTAATATTTTTGTATATTTTGCAGAGTTTTCAAGTGTGGGTTAAATAAAAAGAATAAATCCATTGCATTACCTGATCACTCAGTATCTTTATCTCTTTTTTCAGCTGGTCAATTAAAGCCTGAGACTCTGTATCTGACGCAGCACTTTGTCCCGCCTTCAGTTTTTTCTCAAGGCGAGAGATGTGCTCCTCACGAAACCGGATGATCATTCTGCTGGAGTGGATGAACTTGTCTTTCTGTGTCCAGGCCTCCTCAAGCTGAGCCACCTTCTTTAGCAGCATCTGAGGGCCGACAAACAAAGCTTCTATAAACTTGCTTTCTTTCAACCAAATCATTTTCTATAATTAATTCAAATTTCTTCACCTTCTTCTCTCCCTCTTGCTTCTTCCACAGACGAACAGCCCTCATAAACTTTGCTTTAAATGACACATCATCACCTGGATGCTCAGAGGCTGGACCTGGGAGAATCATAACCAAAGATCAACTTCAACATATTTTTCAGTAAACAGTTTAAAGGTATTGGATTGATAAAAAGGTTTGGCATTATATGTTGATGTGTTTACATATGAGGGGCTCAGGTCCTCCTGGTGCAGAGTCTCTATCAAAGTCCACTCGTTGAGAGACCAACGCCTGAGCAAGCTGCTCCTTCAGCTTCCTCACCTCAGCCTGCAGCTGCTTCACATTTCCCTGCGTGTCCTCGTTGATCACAGCCTGAAAAACATCACAGACAAGAAATAATAGTCGTATTACATAAATCAATCAACTTTCATTTAGAAAGAATATTTGATAAAATATACCTTATTTTTGATTAACTTTGCTCTTTGGGCAAAATGCAAGGTGGACAAAGTTTCTCCAAAACACTTAGAACCAGGATGTACATTAGCTATGATGTAAGTCTTTGCATTTCCTCCAAGTGAGTCCTGAAATAACAAGAAACGTTAAATGCAAGAGATGGATTCTGCACAAACTGTGACACATTTATTTGATTTTCATCTTTAAAGTGCCTCTCTCATCTGCAGCTATTTACCCTGAGCAAGAAGGTGAGTTTGGAATCTCTGTAGCAAACGTGGCGGTGCTTCCCATTAGATAAATCCACTAGTGCCATGATCACCTGACCCAGACACATGAGGGAGCGGTTGATACTGCTGGCTTCCTGCAAGACAAGTGAAGTCAACAGCAACTGTTATAAAACAGAGAAAATGAAATCGCAAAAGACAGCAGCGCTCTGGCAAAACCTTACCTTGAGCCTTGAGCCCTCTGTGTGGGTGTCTTTCTGTCGCTCAGATCCTGCCAGATCCACCAGGTTCAGCTGAGACATCCGGATGTTCACCAGATCGTTGACAAACTCCTTGGACTCCAACGTCATGGTGAACACAGCGTGAGATCTTGAAGACTCGCGGTTCATGGAGGTGGAGGCCACGCGCCGATTACGCCAGCCCATAGACAGCACCTACAGGATTACAAAAGTTTTTTAAAATAAACAATTTACTATAATCAACTCAGATGTGACAATAACCAAAACATAAAGTAGGTACAAAAAAATGGCTATAAGTTATTATAGACTAAATGTATACCTTGTAGGCCTCGGCTGCTGAGTTCACAAACTTCTCCACAGCTCCTTCAACAAACACGCCTTTCTTAATGTTTTCCCGAAGAAAAAGGCTGGCGGAGGCCGTGTCCAGGAGGTCATAGATTTGTTCATTGTATATCTCAATGAATGAACACTTGCACAGGAAACTCTTGGACTTGTCAGACTATTAAAAAAATAAGAAGATTTATTAGAAAAACAAAATAACGTGGATTTGAAACATCTTTGCAATGATGAAAACCATCACCGCTTACCCTCTCCACTTCCCTGTTGATAAGAAAAAACAAGTACTCGAAACTTCGTGGAATGACTCCCCTCAGGTCGTCGGTGAAGTTATCCATCTCAGATGGTCCTAAAACAAGAGAGGAAAATATATGACTTTTTGTTTAGTTTTTTTGTAAATGCGCTCTTTGAATTTCTTCAATAAAACATGAATAGCATCACTGAAATCTTACCAAGCATAGTAAATGTTTTTCCTGAGCCTGTTTGTCCACTGCAGAAACAAAGCCAGGAGCTTAATTGGTGCATCAAACACAGCAATACTGTAAATTGCTTTAATATCAGATATAAATAAGAACACTTACTAAGCAAATATAGTACCATTATATCCATTCATGCAGGACTCAACAATGTTCTTGGCTACACTGTTGAATACAGAATCCTGTTGAACAAAAAAAAATGAGATTACACAATAACAGAGGCTGGTTTTCAAATATATAATTATATAGTTATAGTGTAACAGGTATCTCGATAACCATGTGTGTTCAAACACCTGAGATGTGTCCATATCTGCAACATGATCATAAGTGAAGGTTCTGGGTTCTGGTTTTGAGTGCAGACGGATGGTGTTGGACGAGGTGACTGACAGACACAGATTCTGATCTCCATCTGTGGTCAGCCCTGTGCCCTGGGTCAGAGGTCGAACCCGGACAAATACTTTAATGGAGTCACTGTCAACACTACCAAAGAAGAAAAAAAAATCATTGATACAAGATGTCAAGAAAAAGTACAAGAAGGTGATCATTTCAGTCACAGCTATAAACCTGAGACAAAACTTCACAATGTAAAAGAACATGCATCATCCAGATTACAGCTGGTCTAATCCAGGAAAGAGAGACAGCTAAAGCTTAAGGTTACTTTTCGTACATTTACCAGCAACAAAAGAGGAGTTTTCGTGAACTAAAAGGGCTGTAAAAGATATAAATTACCTGGTAGCAAGAATGGTTGAGTCCCCATTTCCTGTGTACATAATACAATTGTTAAGACGAATACTAAAGCTAAAAATGTTTACATTTGATTTTTAATCCAGCATTCTAACTTTGTGCTGACTAAAAATAACACTAAATTCAAGCATCGTTCCTGAGTCAAGACTACTCGAAAGTCACAACTAGTCACAACTAGGAACACAGAAACCATGTTAAAACACAACGGCGACGCTTGGCGTCAAGTTTGATTGACGTTAGTTGGCTAAACGAACAATAGCTTGTCTGGCGTTTTACCTTTCCCATTAGAATTCATCATGGAAGAAAGTCGTATTAATCGATACGGGATGTTTTATATTGATAAAATCATAATACGAAGCTCTGTTTACGTTCTTTGAAATTGGCGGGCTGGGTCTGCTCCTTTAATTCCTTTTTTGTTGAATTTTCTGACGGTAGGCAACCAGGTTAGCGGATCAGTACTGCCACCTACTGGCAAATCTAGGCATGACGTCATGTTCAAAGCTGCAGTCACTTGTGAACGAATACATTTTAAGGCACAAAGTAAAAAACATGGCAATTTAAAGAAACCAAACGGATTGAAAGTGTGTGCACACACTCCCCTTTGCTGTCTTATTTACTGTAATTATCAAAAGATACGAAATCTATGCATATCATTTCTTTATTTCCGATTTATCAACATTACCAGCAACATTCAAAAGAAAATCAACGAATGACGTTTGAGAACATAATCGCAATATGATGTTTCTACACCTTTAATGTGATGTATAATAATTTGTGAGTAGGTTCAAAAAAGAACTTGTCTAAGTTCAAATAAGTAAATTTAAATATTTAGTGACACCAAAAAAGATGCATAACAACCGTACTCTCTTGAAGTATCTGTCATCTTTGGCTGACTCTTCGGTTGGATCATATCCGCTCTTGATTGTGATTGGCTGTTCAACACGGAAGCGCGTTTCGTTTGAACGTTTCCTTCTATTTAATTGGTGCGTTTTGAGACTTTTAAATTCCAAACGGTTGCCTGCCAGTGGCTGACTTCAGTGCGGAGGGGTTTTTCAAAAGTACAATTCCTTGTTTTCACCGTGCTGCAGTGTTGGATGCTTCGGCGACAGACATTATCGTTTTAGCAAAGAATTCCTTGTATGTTGAGGTAGGTAGATGTTTCTTTCTCTGTAATTGGCCGTGTCCTTCAACGTTTGTCCGGTAACTTTAGCTAATAGTTTGTTAACGAGGCTTCATTAATAATCAATGCTTTTGTTCGCTTACGTACGTTTGTTTCAGCCAACTGGGTGTCAAAAATCACCCGTGCCGTGTCACGAATAATTTTGATACACAATTGTTTTAGCACCCTGTATTTGATTAACTTATATGTTGAAGAAAAGAAAGTATGACTGCGTGCTGTTACGTGTATGCTAAAGTGTTTTTCTCTTTCACGAGTCGCTAAAGCTAACGGGTAAGCTAGCAACTGGCTGTTGGATCCCATTAGTTTTTGTCCAGAGTATATGTAGATCTTTCTATTCAAGTAAGTGGAGCGTTATTGAAATAATTCAGTCAATAACATTAATCTTTTGTAATTTTTGCAGTGTGTGTGTATATATATCGTTTATTTAGCCATAACCTAATTCCACACACTAGATACCAGTAACATCTTTTGTTTAAGACTTTACCCCTGAATCAACAGAATGTTTATCTCGGACACAAAACATTCAAAATCAGTGTCATGAATTTGTCGATGTGTTTATTGTGCGCTTTGTCGCCATCTCGTGTTCAAATTGTTCAAATTCTCTCTTTTTTTCTTTTTTATTTACTGGCAAACCGCTGCAATGAAAATAACCATTGCACATTCCTGTAACAGACTAATAATATCACTAATGCATAACGTCACCCCCTTTCTTCTTCAGTTTTATTGTATTTTTCTTTTTTGGCTGTAGGTTGTTTGTCTTGCATTTTATTATCACTTAAAACTCTATGCCAAAGACTGCAAGTGAACAAATATGTCCTTTTTTTATTTTGTTGCTAATTACATTTTTTAGTTTATTTTATTTTTGTTAATTTATTTCTGTTTTGTAAAACATGTCACTAGAGCCTGAGGAGAACTGTCTTATCTGCTGTGTGCAGCTTTCAGTATGACTCCCTGTTTTGTGGTCAGCTGATCTATCCCTGCCCAGTAACTTCATGTTTCTTGTCTTTTACAGGATGA
Organism: Anablepsoides cearensis; assembly: GCA_032275365.1. Classification (NCBI taxonomy): domain Eukaryota; kingdom Metazoa; phylum Chordata; class Actinopteri; order Cyprinodontiformes; family Rivulidae; genus Anablepsoides; species Anablepsoides cearensis. The sequence continues at coordinate 11,509,749 of JAUBOC010000002.1, forward strand.
GTTCTGTCGAGGTGAATGATGAGAATTGTGGGGTCGTCCCAACAGGAAAGCACAGTGGTTTAAGTCAAGATATATTTGCCCTGGATCAGCCAACTGGGAGGCCATCGATCCTGCGGCAGACAGAGAATCTTCCTAACAGGACTGTGGCAAAGGGGATAAAGGTACAGAATCTTTTGGCTTTTGATAAATTTAGTTTTGTTCACCTTGGCACTGAGATGCAATTTTTACAATTTCTTTGATTCAGACATGTTTTAGCTTAAAACAATATATTAATGTAAATTACTCTCTTCAATTTATTTTTAAAATAACTATATTTGTTTATCATTTACCTAATTTACTGACATAAATTGTTTTTTTAGGTTTGTTTTCAGACCCCAAGAAGAGATCCTTTAACTAAAAGAATTATGTCCCCCAGCAAGTCTGTCAATTTGGCAAGCATGGATGAGTGCACTAAAGCAATGGAGGACTTACAGTTGGATAAGTCAGAGTAAATATCACATACTTCTAAATGTTTTTATTAATTAAAGAAACTTGTGTTTTAAATAACACCTTGTTTTTGCAGTACCGTGCCACGGGAACCCACTGAGCAGCACAAACAAGGTAATTCATTTCACATTTAGTGTTTTGGTAATTTGCTTTTTGTAGATAAATTAGATGAAACCCCTTGTTTCTTTTTCCACAGAGATGTCCTCTTACCCTGATGAAAACATGTCTATACAAAGCAACAGTGGCTATCGGCTGGATTTTGACAACCTTGATGCTATCGATCCATTTCAGGGCTCAAACAAGATGGTCCTCTCTCCTGTAATTCCTGCTGCTAAGAGTTCTCTTACAAATAAAACTGAGCCGGAACCAGAAAACTCCCCGGAGGAGGCAAACAAAATAGATCCAACTCTAGACGGCACACTTCCCTTCATCCCGTCTCTGGAGAACTCACTCGCTGACTTCTCTAACATCAGCTCCACAGAGAGCAGTGTCATCACTGTGACCGTGCCCAGTGTCCCAGCAGAACAAGATTCATACTCGGCCACACCTGATGAGAAACAACCCACTAATATGTCTGAAAGCACCGATCAAGACAAAACGTCTGGCAGTTTTGTGGAGGATGCTCCACTTCCAGCGAAAGGATGCTACAACTTGGATTTTGACCAACTTGATGTAATCAATCCATTCCAGACTGGCGGCTCTAAAATTCAAAATTCACCTGTTCCTGAGAAAAAGGTATCAAATGATGATGCAGAAGAAAGCAAACCTGTGGATGTTGAGGCTCCTGAGGTGGTGGAAGATTTACCCGTCCAGGATGTGGAGCCCATAACCACGGCGGCCCCAGAACATGACTGTACAGCCGATCCTCCATTAGCTGAACCCGAGCCTGCTGATGCTCCGGTCCAAGGAGCATCAGTCAAACTTGAGTTCATCTTCGGGGATGGTGATGGAGGTGACGTCAAACGAAAACCACCACTCAAAAAGTTTGGCAAAAGGCCTTCAGCGCTAAAACCTAAAGAGGAAAAGTCAACATCTGAAGCGAAAGCATCAAAAGAAGCTCCTGTGAAGCCCACTGCTGGTCATGTTGATGATATTCCACTTCCTAAAGGCTCTTACTGCTTCGACTCTGAGAAATTTGATGACCCCTACTTCAATCCTTTTGGTACCAAAACAAACATTTCCAATTCTCCAAAGTGCAGCAACAAACCCGACCCTGTGCTGAAGGAAACAGACCTTCCAGAGCAAACTGACAAACCTGATGAAGAGGAAGCTGGATCTCCAGAAGAGTGAGTAAATCTTTGTATGTATTTGCACATAAAATTTCACAGTCCAGAGTAAATGTTGTCAGTGAAAACTTTTTTTTTTTTTTTCCTCTCTCTGTAGTGCTGGAGACAGTTTGCTAACTGTTGAACCCAGTTCCAAAGTGGTAAGCAGGAAGAGTTTATGATCTTAAAGTTTCTTTTCATCAAAATTTTTTTTCTTTCTGTAATAAATATAAACTTCTTTTAAAATGACAGATTGCTGATCACAAGGTTGCCTCTGATCCTGACAAAGAGATTCTGCACAAGAGTGAGCAACTCATGCTGCCTGAGCAACCAGGCCAGAAATCACAAACAAGCATGTCTGAGCTCAATGAAGAGTTTGTTCCTGGAGCAACATGTGAGTAAGCAGTTTGTCTCCCATCTTTCATTTGCTCTGTGATTCAATTGTGGTTATAATCAATCATTTCCCACTTCTAGTTATGGCCAATGACTTCGATGGGCAGATTGACTACCTTGAACAGTTTGGCTCCAGCAGTGTAAGTACATTTAGGTTGTTAGTGCCTGAACTATATCTGTTTTTAAAATTTACTTTCTTTTTTTTAAATTCCTGCAGTTTAAAGAGTCTGCACTTCGTAAACAATCCTTGTATTTAAAATTTGATCCCCTCTTGAGAGAGAGTCCGAAGAAGTCAGCAGGCCCAGCTGCTCAGACGCACGTCGCTGCCCCCGCAGCCTTGGCCTCACGGTAAAATATACTTCTGTTTACATTTAATCTGATGGGGTTTTTTCTGCTTTGGATATCTTGTAAAACTAACTTACTTTCCTCCCAGGCTTGCAATTCTTCAAACAGCAGAAAAAGAGACAACAAAAGGCCCACAAAAAGATGGTCTCAAACTGTTGGAGGACACAACAACCCCAGTGAGCTACAGTTCCCAAACCTGCCGTTTTGATACTGTGCAAAACAAATCCTTCTGACTTGTTTTGACTGTTCTTTTTCTCTTCAGGCTCTGATCATTGAAAGCATCATCCCTCCTTTCCCCCAACCTTCAAACACTGAAGATGCTATAATTGAAGTGCTGAAATACAGTCAGAAGGACATGGATGCAGCCATGGCTAAAGTGCAAGCAGAGGTACGTTCTGCAGTGTTTTATGATCGAACTTCAGCAGTTTGTTTGGGGAATTTTAAAGTACAAACTCAAACAAAACATTTAGAAAAATTGTAAATGTTTTTTTTGATGTAATACAGAAGACATGTTAATCTGATCAGTAATGTTTGTCACCCTCTTGTGGAAAACTATTTTAATTCAACTGTTTTTTAGTCATTTTGACTTGTACAAATTTCTGTTGTCCAGATTTTTCATGTAATCAAAAACAAAACAAAAACACAAAGTAAAAATTTAAGTGGGTTTTTAGTTACCTTTGAAAGTGAAGTGATTGCTCTGATTTAATTTAAAAAATGTACATTTTCTCAAACAGGGACAGGAAAAAGAGCAACAGTGGAGTGCCAAATTTAAAAAGCTGCAGGACGATGGTCAAGAATTGAGGTGGGTAAATTACTACTACTACTGCCAGGGTTCCCACAGGTCTTTGAAATCCTTGAAAGTTTGTGAATTTGAAAAAATGATTTCAAGGCCCTGAAAAGTTTGTGAAGACAGCTAAAAAATACACATTTCCTTGAAAGTCCTTAAATATTTCTGATCTTTATCATCTGTAAAAAAAAAAAAAAAAAAAAAACTAACATTTGTTGGGGTGGATAACTCAGGATTACGGTAAATTGACGTGACTTTCAACAAATAACTTGAGTCATAGTTTTACCCAATCAGAGCAGAGTAGGGCAGGTCGTTATTTCTGAGCCCAGGTGAGAGCATCACAGCTCCTCCTGTCCTCACAGAGCGTCTGGACATGTTCACATCCCCTCCTCCCAAACTGAGCTGCTGAACCTCACAGGACATAATTAAATGTCCATGTATTGTGGATATGAATGTAGGGAATACATTTAATCCACTTTATTTCATTGATTCTGACTCAAAAACTTCTATGCTGCTCAGTTTTTCATTGAATTTACATCATATTAAACCTGCTTATTAATAACATTCTGTAGTAGCAGCAGGTAATTGCCGTCGTGCGTGGTTCCTGAATTTGAGGAAATTGGTAATGGAAAGTCCTTGAATTTGATGTTGACCAAGGTGTGGGAACCCTGTACTGCTACTACTGATACTGATATTAACATTTGTCATCTTTCTCTTCACAGGAAAATAATAGCTGAATATGAACTTGTGATTGCAAACATGATGAGTAAGTTAATAATGTCAATACGTTGTACAGTTGGTTTATAGGGAAACTTTAACTTGTTTGTTTCTTTGCATAAATTAGATGATCACGAGAAGCAGAAGGAGTTGGCCCAGACCAAACTCAACGCTGCTCTGCTGGAGAAGGAGCAAGTGTCCAACGACCTGAACAGCATGGAGAAATCATTCGCTGAGCTTTTTAAAAGACTGGAGAAGTACAAGACTGTTATTGAAGGTTACAAAAAGGTCAGTAAAAACTCTGCTGTACATTTTAACCAGGAAAACTGAGAGGAATAAAATAAATGTCTCTCTGTCCGTTTGCCAGAATGAAGAGACTCTGAAGTCCTGTGCACAGGACTACTTAGCAAGGATCAAGCAGGAGGAGCAGAGATACCAGACTCTAAAAGCTCACGCTGAGGAGAAAATTGGCCTGTAAGAAATCACTCTGGACCCTGCTTTTGTTTTAACCGAGTGATCTCTTAGAACTGATTTTTTTTTTTTTTTTTTCTCACCTCCAGGGCAAATGGAGAAATCGCAGAGGTACGATCTAAATACAAAGGTGAGCTTTCGGCTCTTCAGGTGCAGCTGCGTCGAGAGCAGCTGAAGGTTCAGTCACTGGAAAAGAGCCTGGAGCAGAAAGTAAGGGAACAATTTATTTATTAGATTTAATTTATTTAGTTTTTCATATTTATATAAGCTGACATAAAACATCTTGCAATTGTGTGAAAACTTTTTTTTTTCTTTCAGGAAAAAGAAGCAGAAGAGCTCACAAAACTTTGTGATGAACTGATATCCAACGTTCAGAAGGGCTGAATTGTTTCTGCTTTACTTTCTTTCCACATCCTCTTCTCATGTATTATATTTTTGTGTTTTTGTTCTTTTTACTACTGTAAAAATAAAGATCTTAAATTTTATATATTTTTTTTGTTCATTTACGCTTAAGGTTTATGATTGTTGACCACTAGAGGGCAATGTTTGGTTTCAGTAATTGAACTGTCCTGTTGATGCTTTAAAGCATTAGTTGTGGACATGGAGGTAACATTACAGCTCTGTTCCTCCAACATTAGATTCTGTCTCTGTTTAGGATTCACATGCAGTCAGCTGCACTTAACCGTCATCTGTCTGGAGCCAGAGCTCATCTTTGAGCTACAATGCTCGCAACAAAACAAAAGCTCACCTGGTACAAAGCTCCCCTTCTTTTCTGAGCAATCACAGGGTCCTGTCACATCAGTCCCTGAGTGGGACAATGCACGTCCTAAATGGTGAAAGGAAATCCTGCCTAGATTGGAGGTGAATGGGCAGAGAGGGGGCACGATTCACTTAACTGTGGGGGGGAAAGATGCTGGTGGTTCGGTGTAGTCTTGCAGAGGGAACATCACTCAGGTAAAAAGCAACTGTGAGGCTTGCTCTTGTGTCCGAACTGTGTCTATTCAGTCTTTTGTCTCGACCCGATCTGTCCCCCTGCTGGCTGCCCCCCGTGTCACCCTCAGACACTTAAATCTGCTCGAAAGAAAAGTGTCCTGTGAGACGAGGAGGTGGGTGAAGTCCCAAATAAACAGAGCAAAATAAATGAACCCCAGTATTTCTTATTTCATGTCATTTAATCAAACTTTAAACTTCAATTATTATTTTTAAACAGAATACATCAAGATTGTCAAATATAACAGAAATACCTACATACTGGCAGAAAGTAAATGCAGAAAAATTGAACAAAATGTACAATAGCAATATATTTCAATAACATTACCTAGATATGTAAAATGTTGTACTCTGAAAAATAAACCTTTACATTTTTTTTTATAGGAAAATAAATTAAATATTCTGACTACAGCTTCATAAACTATGGTTGGTCAAAACAAATCTGCTGGTTTATCTTGAAACACTACTGACTTGTGAGAAATAAAAAAAAACATGGAAAAGGAAAATTCTTCCATCCCTTGCAGTCTTTGGCAAGGTTTGCATGCCGTAAAAAAAATTACAAGTTCATTTTATATCACCTTTAATGAGAAACATAAGTGTGGGATGGAGAAATGTAACATAGTGGTCAGCATTTATTAACAAACACAAAGACCTGAGTAGGAGCAAAAAAACAAACAAAAAAAAAACAGCCCTTTTGTGAATCTTGAGTACCGTTTTCTTCTGCTACACTGAACTAAACATCTGTTTAAGAAAATGCAAAAAAAAAAAACGTCTCAGCTGATGTTTAACTCGCCACCTGGTAAAAAATATAAAATTAAAACATCCTTTTTGTATTAAGTGCACAACAAGGATAGATGTAGTTTAGTGGCGAGAGGGTTTCATGAAGCACCAAATGTGGAAGTTTTTATGTAATGACACACTGGCCTCTGTCTGTTCCACAGTTTTCCAGTAACAGTTTCTGCTGAGCGATGAATCCATGAGCGTCACTCAGTCCTCAGCTCAATGTCCATCATTTGGCACCGAGGCTAACACTGAAAATGAATGTGTTGGTGCTGGTGTACTTTCCCGTCCACGTGCGAGTGAGTGTGCGTGTGAATGTCGGTGTAGATTTTAGGGTAGAGTTTAGGGAGAGCGGCTGGTCCTCCCTGGCTGAGGAGGAGCTGCTGCTGCTGGGCCAGGTACTCCTCATAGTTCAGGGAACTCACGCAGTCTTTTTCGGGGCTGGACGAGCCGGACGACGGAGCGGCGCAGGCCCTGTCCCGCTCTCGGTGGCGGTGGGAGCTCTGCGGCGCCTGTGCGGCCGGAGCGCTGGGAGGCGGGCAGTGTTTCCTGCTCTGGCAGAACCACAGCAGCACGGTGGCGAAGATGAAGACGATTCCGGCGGGGACGCCGATGATGACGGGCCAGGGGAGGGAGCTGGTGGCCGTCGGGTACGAGGAGGTGATGGGAGGCTTTGTGTCTGCAAAGGACGTGAGGGGTAATAATAAAAAATGACTTTATTTATGATAAATGAACACAAAAAGTGTGGAAAATTGTGTTCAGTAGATTTATTTAAAATCTTTCACAGATTTTCTCAGCAGTAAGTCTCACCTGGTTGTACAGTGAGGAAGGCGCTGCGGAAGCTGTAGCCCATGGTGTTGGCACCCAAGCAGATGTACATGCCAGCATCCTCCTCCTTGGCGCGAGTAATGAGCAGCTTGTTGAGGTAGGAGCCATCGGGCCTGGACCACACCTCCCCCGTGGGCAGCACCACAAACCTGTGGTCTCCCACCTCGATGGTGGAGTTGTAGCGGCTCTCCTCGTGAGGCTCTACGCGTTTGAGCCACTGAATGACGGGCTTAACGTCGCTGCGCACTTTGCACTGGAAGGACGTGGAGCCTCCGTAGTCCACCGTGGTGTTGAGCGGGTGCGTGCCCGTCAGGACCGGCTTGGAGTTTGTCCTCTCTGTGAAGACGTAAAGAAAAAACTGTCACAGACAGCTTGTGGGACGACACCACCTCTGCAGACAGAAGTTGTTGTCCACACCGACCCGGAGGCTCTGAACTTGTAATTGACAGAGAGGCATGAATACCACATGTAACACAAGAAGTATGTGTGATTAGCTTCCTCCCTTTCTTTGCTCCTGGTTGTACAGCACACATTTCTCATGGGAAGAGGGGGAGCAAGTCTGGCAGACAGCTGGGATTTAATCAGCTCCAGATTGGGTCTGAACAGCCTTGCTCCTTCTTCCCCCTCCACCTCTGTGCAAACACCCGGGCACAAGCCCTCACTCAGGCCTGCCTCCTCAACATGCTTCTCGTGTGCAGGAATACTGAAGCACATTCATCCAATCGCAATCAGGCTTCAGAGGACGGTGGATCAGAGGGACGATTTTTCAACGTACTGTTAAAAATGATCTGCCTCTCTTTATTTCCTGCAGCTATTTAGATCACACTGCTAACATGACCTTAATAAACAGCAGTAGTGTCCCTGTTCGTCTGACCTCATCTGTAAGTGCTAATAAACCCGCAGCTCTGTACGATACTCACGGATGACTTCGACTTTATACGTGGCGTGGATCTCCCCCGCTCGATTGGACACCTTGCAGGTATATTTGCCGCTGTGTTCTGGCAACACGTTCTTCAGACTCAGAGTCCAGCGTTTTTTACGGCCCTCGCCGACCTCCTGCTCCGTCAGCGGCCTGTCGTCCTTCAGCCACACGATGTCGGGTCGAGGGGTTCCATTGGCTGCACACTTCAGGCGCACTGTGCTGCCGACGGGACAGGCGATCACCCTCTTCCTCATCTTTTCAGGCTGCGTGAACTGAGGACGCTCTTTGGAAGAGAGAAACAGAACAATTTAATTATAAAGAAAGTACAGAGTTGATTTATGTAAAAGTTGGTTTATGATACTGTGAGCAAAAATGTCTTTAAATAGTTTATTTTTTCATAAAACTTACTTCATTATTTCTCAAGTGATGAAAAAAATTTAAAACATTTTAAGCTACTATTAGCATTCAGCTATACTTTTACTACTTTTAGCTACCTTTCTGCATTTAAATACTGTTTTTTGCTACTTCAGCGAAACATTTAGCCTTTTGCCATTTTAGCCTCTAGTTAGCCGTTTTATATGTTTAGCTCACCCTTTGATCCTTTTAAGCAATAGCTGGTCTGTTATTTTCAGCTATTATTTTATTTATTATCTGAGCTTTTAGATTGGCTTTTGCTACTTTTAACTTTTAACAGTCTTTTTATACTTTTTGCTTTCAGTTAGATTTTTGCTAGTTTTAATTTTTAATTAACCTTTTGCCACTTTTAGCAAACATTTTGTTCTTTTTAGCATCTAGATACTATTTTGGTTTTTTAGTTAGCCTTTTGCCTTTTGTTACTTTTGGCTTTCAAGTAATACTTTGCTTCTTTTAACTTCTTCAGCTTCTTTAGCGCATTTTAAACATTTAGCATTTAGCTTTTAAAATGCTATTTTTTAGCTTTAAATAAAGTTGTATAATAAAAAATATTTCATTTAATCTCTACAGTCTATATTACAGAACTACATAAATGTATAATTTTGTATCTACTGCAGCTTTTTAGAATCACTTGCTTTAAACTACAAAAGCTATACGTCTTATATATAAATACTAAAAGAACCCAATAAAAGAGACAAAAGAACGGGATGACAGCACACAGACACTAGAAGTATGTAGAACCACTAAGCTGAACTTGCTGTTTGCCACAACATTCCAGTGGAGCTCTCACCAAGTATCTCACTGTCCGGCTCAGACTCTGCTCCGTTAGCTGGTCCAGGTTTAACAGAACTTGAGTCATCTGTTGACACAGCAGGGGGGGTGAGATCACAAAACATGCAGCCAAATGAAAAAGAAGTGTTCATTTGTGCAAATAAAAAAAAAATAGAAGCATGACTTCAACATTTTTTAAAATTCTGACAAGGTTACTATAACAGTTATTATAGTCTGACACAAAGAACAGTCCAGGAGAGTGCTGCAGAATCTATTGACGAGCTTCTCTGCAAAGGTTGCATGCTCGGGTCATGTTCTGCAGCATTTGGAGGTAACACGATCAGTTTTTATAAGCCCGGTTGGAGGAGACAGCTGTGCAGTTTATGTCACTGACTGACATCATGCAGCCAGGCTAATACGAGGCTTAGAGAAACTATAATGAGTGAAACCTAATCGATGTTTCCTGATGAGCACCGACTTTTCCAGTTAGGCAGTGATGAATTAACCGAACAGATCAGGTTCCTCAACCATATCTGCCAACCTGTGCAGAGACACTAAACAGCTGGATTATGGAGGATGGACTCTGCTACAAGGCTTTTAAATGACACGTTAAATTTGACTGTCAGAGTTTCTAACATGTTCATACGTTTTAAAAAGGGGAATTAGCAAATGTTTATTTAAAAATAGATTATTCCACTTGTTGCATCTCTAATTAACAGTATTTTTATCTGCTGTGGCTCAATTAGATTTCAGTTTTTACTGCAGCCTAATGTTGGCTTTTTTCTGGATGCAGTTTGGCACACTTGATTCCCTCTCAGGGTTTGATTGGGGCAGGTAAAGAGACCAGATGTGACTTCTAACCCTCTCGCTCGGCTTCCCTCCGAGAACCCCTGAAACCGTCAAAGCTCTCTTGGGTTCTCTGGGTACAAACCCTCCTTTGTTTGTCCCCTGCAGCACTGAGCCCAGCCATGATGTCATGGCTATTTGAAGGGGTTTAACCGGCCAACTATAATAACCCATTCCTTTAAAAAACAGCCTTCACTGGAAGAAATATTTCTCTGTTGCTCACTTGGGCTCTCCGCATTCCTGCCGGTTCCTGAACCTCCCAATCCAAACAGATCATGGTCTCGCACTGCCGGGGTTTTCTCTCTAACCTTTTTTTCCCCCCTTGAATTTATTTCCTCTCTGCTTTTTGGCAATTCGTAGGAACAATGGCACCTTTTATGATTTGAACCGTTAAAGTAATCTCCTGTATCTGTTGTCTCTGTTCAACTTCAAGCTGGAATCTGAGGATTATTTTAAAAATTATATAAAACTAGAGAAACTGAAATTTCTGTGAAAATACAATGTTGAATGCTGAATAATAAATGTATCAAAGGATAACTAAAACTAAAAACTAGATTAGCAAAAGGCTGTCTAAAAGCTAAATCAGCAAAATGTTAAAAGCTAAAGATAAAAGAAGCAGAAAACTAGCTAAAATTAGTAAATGAGTTGTTAATGAGGCAATATAAAGTAAAATCAATTTTTTTGAGCTTTAAATCATATTATAATGTTATCCTCTCACCAAAAACATGCCCAGAGTCTTGCTTTGACTCATTCATGCATGTTTGAGAGATCCTGTGCTGTCCTGAGGCAGCCAGGCAGGGGAGCAAAAACGTCTGGTTGGTCCTAGAACCACCTTTTAGATGCAGCTCCTCCTCTCCAAGCCGAGCTTCCTCATCATAGAGCACACCTCCCCACGACTCCTGCAGGCTATTGGCAGCAACAACTAGCAAACAACTGGTGAAACCGCGCATGTGCATCTGCTGAACTCGTAATACTCCAGTCGTTTTCGGATTAAAAATTGCCTATAGGGAAATGTATTTTCGGATGCCAAAGAGACTACACTCTTTTTAAGCTTCCCATGGATGACACGGCTCTTAAGAAATGGTTTGATTTAACTTTTTGTAACCCTCTGACAACAATAAATTATTTATTTATAGATTTGTGCGAGCCACTTTATGGATGATAGCTTTCTGAACAAAAGAGAATTTAACAGTGGACTAATAACAAGATTATCACTAAAAGACGATGCAATTCCAACACTCAGAAGGACACAAACACCATTGTCGTCTGCCCAGGTAAGCTGAAGAACAACTCACGTTGTTTGGTCTATCTGTGATCTACAGTTACCATTCTTAACTTATATTAAGATCTGTGTTCTTTAGTTGCCTTACACCACATTGTAGTAACAAATAAATTAGCTTAACATTGACGTGTGTGTATGCAAGGATGACTGGAAGATATCTTACCAAGCTAAAATGTTGTCTCTGTACTTGCTGCGGTTCTTTAGAAAACGTACTTTGCGATGGGTCCGGCGGTAAGGTTTAGTTTTATCCTGAGTTGCCACTTTCTAAAACTGATATTGTAAAATACTTCAGCTTTTTTATTATTATTACATTACAATAGGCTACAATGCTCCAGGTTGTAAATGTTATGAAGCTGTTGTGATGACGTGCTGCACAAATGGACGAGACGGAAGCAGTAGGAGGTTCTTAAAGAGACAGAGGCCAATTTCAAGGTCATTAGAAACGGCTATGATATGAAGTCCAGTTAATTTTTGATTTATACATATAAACAGGTCTCTCTTGTAAATGAGACAATGAGTCTCAAGAGATTTTCTTGTATAAATAAAGGATAAATAAAAAAAACAGCATTTTCATAACAACTGAAGGTGACATAGTTACTTTATTATGGTATAGAATTGATCTATATGCCTGAGAAACACATAATACTTGCCCTTTAAAAACAAAGTCACAGAATGTTAGCTAAAAGCTAAAAGTAACAACAGATTAGTAAAAAAAGAGAGCAAAACATAAGCTGAAAGCTAAAAGTGCTAAAATGCCAGCTAAACACTAAAATAGCAAAAAGACAGCTAAAAGTTAAAAGCAGCAGAAGGCTATCTAAAAGTTATAAAAGGCAAGTTAGAAGCTAAAAAAGAACAAAACATGTGTTAAATGTTAAAATCAGTCAAAGCTAGCTAAAATATAAAAGCAGCAAAAAGGTAGCAGAACAGTAGCTTAAAGCTAAAAGCAGCACGAAACAAAAATAAGCTTTGAAGCAAATAGAACAGTGTTTCCAAATGAAGAGATTTCATTGTTTATCTATGAGGATCAAACAAACTAATAGTTTTCAGGAGTCATGATTTCTCTAAACTAAATGTTCAAAATGAAACCATTAATTTTGTTCAAATGAACCTTGTTTTCCATATAACATGAGTCCATTCATGATCTCCCTCCAGTGTTTTTGGTCTGAGGCCATCCCCTCCCACTTCATTCACAAATCCAGCCACAGGAAACAGGTCACTACTCTCAGACGTTCCGCTGGCCTCCCGTGCCAGCTGAATCTCAGGAAAAGGCCTGAGGATCTGGGGGTCCCAACGAGCTCCAGATGTTGTTGGGGACATTGTAATGTCCAGGGAAAGTTATGCACAGTGGCCTTGCATCATCTCTAAACAGTTACCACATGTGGTCAGCCGGACACGGGCAGTTTATCCAACAGTTGGCCTGACAACGTCTCCAGAGAGGAGTAAAATGAAAAATGTGTGTGAGAGCCAGGGGTCCTCATGTAGTAATGAATGAGTTCCGAGTTAACCCTGTAATATTTTATCAGAGCAGACATAAACTGTAAATCCACTCTTGTAAAAGTTAATATGACAATCTCGCTCTAATGCGAATATGCCCGAGCAGCAGAGGACAGAGGGATTGTTGCATACAGAATGGTTGCTCGGGGGGGTGATGAAGACAGTTGTCAGGACACCACAGCAAACAGGGCCCAAACAACCAGCTGGAGGGATTGAGGAGGCGCCATGTTGCACGGGCTGACCAGATTCTTCAGATAGCTCTGGGGAGGACAGGCTGACCGCTGGCAGATGGGACGAGGGATATCTCTCCTCACACCAGAACCCCTCACTCTTTCACTTCACGTCTCACGCTTTCTCTGTCTTTTTATCTTCCTCCAGCATGTCTAAAAAGATAAAACTCTCCATGTTTGACCTTGAACTTGACTGGATTCCGTTGACCTCCCCACTGACAGTTGCCGTTTGAAGTTTTTTTCTTTGTGTTCTAGTAAAAATAACAAACTGACATGATGGACAATCTATGCTAAGCTGCTCTGGGAGCCTGTTACCCCTCATTTACAGAATTAAAAAAAACTCTCTTTGATCAAATAAAGCAACATAATAGCAATCACAGCAGGTTCAAGGCTTGAAATTAAACTAATTAGCTGATTCAACGTTAATGGAAAGTATTGCTCATGATAATTGCTGACTGTATTCAGCTGACTTTAATCCTGACAGTATTTTGACAATGAAACGCACCCCCGTTGGAACAATTACCTATAAAAACAAATGCTGTGGCGATGGCCTGCCAGCACCTAATGGGATGACGGACAATAGAGCAGAAACGAGGGAGTATGTGTTCTTGTAACACGCAGAATGATCATCAAGTCCATTCACAATGTGTTGAAAAAGTCTGAGTTGGAATTACAAAAGACCAGATCAGAATTAAGAGTCAGGCCAGAAGGTCTCTACCTAACTCCATAAAAGGGCCAAAATAAATCTCCTGATAAAAATTTCAAGAAACTAAGCTTATGATTAAACGTCTGATGGTTTCCTTTCCAAACAAAATCACAGAGTGGGACTGGAGCCACGTATGCATTCAAGTTGAACTGATCTCATCTTCTTCATCACAGATTTGTTTTTGTTTCTTACTCTCACTGAGTCAAACTGAACAAATGTTGCAAAAAACAAACCACAGGTTCTTATCTATCAGAGATTACACAGCTAAATGTGTGTAATTTCTGTGTACGTCTAAATCATTATTTATAGCTAAACACTAATTCCAGGAGCTGCTGAAATATTTAATTCCATTGTTAAGATTGTTTTGGAAAAAATGTGTCTGTCATACATATTTGGTTCAAAACTGGGTAAATTAACTCCTCAAAAATGCCAAAAACACATAAAAAAAGCAAACCAAGATTAAGCGAGATAATGAATCCTCTGGAGTTTATGCAAAAGCATCTCATCAAAGGCCGTGGCAGACCACTTTCTGTTGTTACAAACAATTTATTTCAGTTGTTAAGAAGATAATTCAAAACCCACGTCCGTACATAAAAATCTAACTGAAACTACTTATTTTACATGCTCTGCCTTCAGGGTTTTTGTAGTGTTGGAGACGGAATAAACTGCAAAGATAGCTTTTGGAACTGCTCCACTCTAAAACCGTCCTCTAGGTTAGGGTTAGAACCACGTCTGATACCACACAGAACTGTTAACTTTGGCATTACAGAAGGCCCTGTGCCAAGATCCTCAACCTTTAATTTAAACACAATCAGCCGACACCCTGTCTTTGAACTCTTAAGCATCATAAAGAGGTGGACTCTAAATTAAACCTCGGTTTTATGCATCCCCTCTTCGTACGCACGCTGCAATGCAACAAGTGCTGTTTCCTGTGTTTTCTGCCTCTGCCTGATTATGGCTCTTCTTCTGAATCAAAGCTGTCACAAGACCAGGCTGTAACTCCTCCGGTGAGATAGAGCGCAGACTCTGGCCCAAATTAGGCATCTTAGAGTAATTAGACTAAACACAGCCTTCACGCTCTGCTCCGCTCATTCATCATGCTCTGGCCCGGCACAGAGGAAATGCACAAAGGAGTTACACACTTGGTCCAACTGTCCTTAATCCTGCAGGCTCTGTTCAGCAAAACGGCTCTTTTACACTGAATGTGTTTCTGATTGCAGAGCTGCAGACCTCCTGCCTCCACAGAGTGTAGCCTCGGGAAAAGAAAGAGCCAGATCCAGTTGAGTCACAGAGGATGAAGTAGAATGAAACAATATCCCGGGATGCTGTTGACTTTGGGCAGAGAGATGTAGGGGATGTAACGAAGACAAAAGATGCAAAGATCAGGCCCTTAAACCTCCATGAATCTGAATGATGCCGTCTTTTACTTTAAAGAGCAGTGGTGTGACTTTTACTACATATTGACAGCAGAAGTTGATGTGAACTGACCAAACAAATCAGGGACTTGAGGTCTTGATGACATCATGTCAGGGAAAACTGCAGAGGAGTAGGTTATGCAAACTAAACTCACCGATAACGATGAGGGTGTAGTTGACGTTAACACTACCGAAGCCGTTAGTTGCTTGGCAGTTGTAGGTTCCGGCGTCATCCGTCTCCACCTCTTTAATTTTCAGGCCCATGCGGAGCTTACGGAAGCGAATGAAGCCGCTGTGGATGGTGCGTCCGTCTTTGGTCCACCTGGTGAGGGGCGGTGGGTCTCCAACCACCGGACACGATAACTTGATAGCACTTCCCAGTCGAGCCGTCTGCCTGTGAACAACTTTCTCAGATACCCGTGGAGGTCCTGAGGACGCAAAAACAAAACAAATCCAGTGTTTAGTGTGAATGAGTGTGACAGAATAATGTAAAGCATCTTTGAGTGTCCTAAAAAGTGCTATATAAGACTGATGTATTATTATTATTATTATTATTATTATTATTATTATTATTATTATTATTATTATTATAATTTAAATTTAGCTTAGTGTGTATCGATGTTTTTCAGTAGAACAAAAGTGTTCACATTTATAAACAGACAATAACATAATCTGACTCTCATTGGTGCATTTGTGTTGACGTATCAGTCTAAAAATCTGCGTTCAGCATTTTTAGATTTGTTGAGCTCTGGTGACTGAAAGGCGGAGCATTCAATGCACAAAAAATTCACAGCTGTTAAATCTTTCATTGATCCATCAAACCACGTTAATTAGGGGGTTTTCATCTTGTAAGAGACTACTCCCAAAAGACAACTTTTTTTATCTCCACACTTAGCTCTGACCTTTTCTTTTTCTTAAATTAGTTGCCCATCTGCAAAGTAAGAAGGCAAAAAAGAAGAATTTCTTCTCTTGGACAGTATCTGATAAGGCCTAAAATGTAAGGCTGTCACTTCATTCTCATGAAGTATCCATTACATACTTTTATAACATATTGATCCAAAAGTGGAGAATCAGGAATACCAGTTACCAAAAATACATTTTTCTTTTTTTTTTTTTTCAATTTTAACATGATGAAACTAGTTTATTAACTTCACAACATCAAAAATAGGTTGTATAGCTACACATTTGTTTCAAGCTTACTTTCCCTGACAGGCTAAAAAAAAAACAGAAATTAGACCAATTTGTCATATTTTGTGCTGATTGCCCAGAAATCTTGCAGCCAGACTGTAATAACCGAGTGAGTCCTGTCGTTCACTGCATGCAGTGAGAGGGTGAATTGTTCTGGCTGTGTTTTTTTGCGTAGCGTGAGAAAGATCAAAGCGATGAGGGGGGGGCGGGTCGCAGCGAGACGAACAGCAGCCTGTTCTCCCGGTTCTTAATTGGCTCCGGGTCCGCTCCCTCAGATCCGGTGAAGTGGAGCGGGCCGAAACACCCTGTGATGGTGTTAGGGGTTCCTGCAGCACCTCTGGAGCGACACCAAGCCTTCAGCCAACCCCCACCTCCCGACCAAAAACTAAACAAAACCCTCGAATCACAGAGCAGACTTAGAGAAACGAGAGCTGGGGGGGGGGAGAAAGAGGGGGAGGGAAAGTCAACCAAACCTTATAGCTGCATCTGCCCACAAAAGTACACAGAGCCCAGTCTGTGCCTCAGAACAAATGGCCAGTCTGGTAGCAGTAAAAACAATGGGGAGGGTAAGTACACATGGCCTCTCCCAACATATACACAAACACACACATGCTCGAACACACACAGCCGCATTCCTTTGGTGCATTTATGGTAAACAAGACGGTCATTATCCTGATGGAGCTGACACAGGTAAGTCCATCTGGCTGGTCCTTCCATCTCGCCGCCGACAGATGTATCTCAGCTGCAGGTACATCTGGAGAGGCATACCAGTGGCCTCTAACGTTTAAATAGATCCACTCACTCCCGTTCCTTCAAAAAGCTGAATTGCTGCAGACGCTTCAACATAAAACTCAAAAGTTAAAATGTGATTTATATGACAATAAAACCAACGAAAGTCTCTCATTCCTTCGTGTTTCTACGTCTTTCTCAGTCGTGCACCTTCAATCTGAGAGTTTTTCTTCCTGGTTTTGGACCATCCTGGTCCACAGGAAATTGGAAGTGTCATTGTTTATGTCTGTGGAGAAAAAAAGTTCACCACAGTCTTTTTGGCTGTTGTAAGCTGGCCCATATCTCGCCTCACTAATACCACAGAATCAGAACAGAGGCGCTCAGTGTTTCTCCTCTGCAGGGCTCTGCTTTAGGACCAAAACAGGTCACAGTGTTGGCTCGGAGCCGCAGGGACCTCATATGGACTGAGTTCATCCTAAGGCACTTAAGGGCCCTGTGAAAACAAAAATAAATTTCTTAAACAAACAGGCTTCAGTTATCTCCACTGACTTATGGTCCTGCAAGCCACTCAACCGTGTGTTTCCTCTGGATTAATACAGAAGGCTGACTTATAAAAACAAGACCTGATTTATGTCAAAGGTTTAGCTGGAGCAAACTGTCAAAACACTTTGACCCTCGCTTGGACATTTCTTCTCTTAGTTGGTGAAAAAAAAAATCTTGAAGGATCATATATACTCAAGGGATAAATCAAAAGAAGCAGGAGAGCTTCTGAATTTTTTTCCCCATTCACAAGAAAACATAAGGGGGCAGTGAAACATTTTGCAATGTTGTTTGTGGAGCATTTAACACTTGGTATAAGCTCACAGAAACCTCCCAGAGGAGGACCTCTTTGATTCCATTTCAAAGGTTGACATTTTGGAAAAACAAGATTTCTGTGCTTATTTGCTGAAAGTTAGACAACATCATCTTCAATACTCCTCCTGTGTAAAGGCTAAATACAACACAGCAGAAAGCAGCAAAGAAAACTTAGAACAAATAGCAAAGAAATTTCTGTTTGGCAGATTACTTCTTTGTTGTAACAATGCTTCTTAGAAATAAATCTTATACCTGTTTATTTTCCTTTTAAATAGTGCCACATTTGTAAGGAACATGCATTTGTAAGGATAAGCAAAAGAGCTGAGCATGTGGGTTGCACACAGCTTATTTTTCTGTTGCTGTTGACTTGTTTTGAGCTTCTGGTACCCCCATGTGCTGCCAATCATGGGCCCGCTATAAGGTTTTTTGCCAAAAAGCATTGTTACAACAAATTTCCTTACTTACTGTTATACATATACTACAGCTTCCTTGAAAGACATTAAATTAAAAACATTAAATCTCTCAAAAACACTAAAGATTAGCATGAAGTGTTGATTGCAGACTTTAAAAGGAGATAGTATCTGAATTTTAATGTTTAAACAACTCCACCACTATTGTACAGAATTATTATCTACTGAGGTCTTGCAAAGCAGACAAGCATCTAAATCACCCAACACATAATCAATAACTATTCAGTCAACACTGTCTGTCTGTTAATTATCATTAGATGAACTATACCTCTACAATAGGGTTGGGCATCGAGAATCGAGAATCGATTGGAACCGGGACAAATGTTTCAATTCTCCCGGAATCGTTTGTACTTTTAAATTTCGATGCCTAGTTTCAATACCTACTCCACCAACTGTAAGAAGAAGCCGCCCAACAACAACAAAG